>CM077156.1:84453948-84884705 GCA_039583875.1 Platanthera guangdongensis
CATCACTCAACGCTTGATGGGATTCTGGATTATTTTCTAAGTCCAGATGTTGATGACCACTGCTGACGTCATCAAGTTCGAAATTGCAGGAAGCTGTTGCGAGAAAGCTGCTACAGCACCGAAAGATGTTTTGTCCCCTTTCTGATGGAGTCGGCACTCGCCAATCCTTAGTGGGCCCACATACTATGGTGCCGTTTGTAACGCCCTGAAACTCAAAAGAGCGACGGGGGATGTTTTGGGCCAGTTTTGGGTTCTGGCAGTAGGCACACGGCCTGGGACACGGGCGTGTCCCAGGGCGTGTTAGGCTAGGTTCGACATTTTGGTTGAGAGGCCGACGATTTTGGAGTCCACGATCGTCGAGCAGAGAACACGGCCTGCGACACGGGCGTGTCGACCCGTGTCGACACTCGTCCAAAAGTCGACAAACTTTGCTCGACGATGTGTCGAGACAAGGCACACGGTCTAAGGCACGGGCGTGTCCAAGGCCGTGTCGTCAGGTCGACAATCTTCTCTCGACGAAGTGTCGAGTGTCGAGACCGTGTACATGGCCTGGAGCCCAAGCGTGTTGAGGTGACACGGGCAAGGACACGGGTGTGTCCTAGAACCCGTGCAGTGTTCATGTTGTTTTCGGGGAAAAATGATGGGGGTACATGGCCGGCCACACGGCCATGTCAGGTGGAACGCGGGCGTGTCAGGTCGAACATGGGCATGTTCGATACCCGTGTGTTGTTCCAGGCACATCGATTTTGATGGCGAATGAGGCACATGGCCCTGGACAGGGGCGTGTGTCAGGCCGTGTGCGGTCCAGATTGGGCATTTCAGTACCGAATCAAAGTCTTTCTTTTCTTTAATTGATGATCCAACGGCTAGGGGTTGTTCCTGAAGGGATATACCCGGGATTGGGCCTTAGAAACCCTCACTTTTCATAAGATGTTATCTTTCTAAAGCTTAGAGAGAGAGGAGAGCCAAGGAAGGAAGAAGAAGCTAGATCCGGCCATTGGAGGAGCTTCGAAGCTCCAAATCGCGAGCCGACTCCGGATCCACGGAGGCAAAGCTAGTGCGGTGCTTTTCATCCACTTACTTTTCCATGACGCCAAAGAAGAATACAAGGGTAACGATTCTCTTCTTGAGCATGAGTAGCTCTCCTTCTTTGCATAGGAAGCGCGCTCTCGCGAGTTTGCGGTGAGTTGGAGGCGTTCCTTCGGGTAGATATGTGAAGTCCCCATTATTTAGAGTCCGTAAGCGAGAACGGACATAGGCATTATGTGTGAAGCCTACCCGGACATGTTGGTCTGGATCGCTGATGTTGCATTGCATAAATGCCGGAGAAGACTTCGTGTTATTGGTTGTTTTTCGGGTTTTCTACACGGTAGATTGCAACAGGGAGCCTTGGGGATTAACCCAAAGGTGCACCCGAAAAACTGGGCGGATGCGTGATCTTGCCAACTTGGTGGCCTGAGAGCCAACTTGAACATAACCGGGTTATGTGAATTTGTGATGGAAATGGGACTCGGTAGAAGTTTGACCCGCGCAAATGGCTTAAATTATCATTGCGATGTGAGCACGGGTTAGATAGAACCGTACCCGTTCTATGTCGTTCAGTTAAAGAGACCTAAGGGTACGTGGCACTTGCCGTTGGTATAGATTAGGGTCTTCGGCGGTCAATGGCTTAAATTGTCGTGACCCAGGCCAAGAAGACAAAATGCTCATAGGTTTGGCCGTCAAAGTAGCG
Source organism: Platanthera guangdongensis (assembly GCA_039583875.1). NCBI lineage: Eukaryota > Viridiplantae > Streptophyta > Magnoliopsida > Asparagales > Orchidaceae > Platanthera > Platanthera guangdongensis. The sequence goes on from CM077156.1 coordinate 84,455,681, forward strand.
GTGGTGAGTCCGGAATGTCTATGGCTTTAATTGACGTGACATCGACTGGTTCACCGAGAATGTGCCCTGAGAGCACGGGGCGTGTGGCCGTGCGAGCCAACGTCTGTGATGAAATGGTTATATATATATATATTGCTCGCTTATGCTAATGAAATGCAGGGAAGGAGCATCGCCGCCCCGAGTTGGGGGCGGGATCATTATAATTTGGTCAACATTGCTGACTGTTGCCTTGTTTTGCCACCGTGCAGTGGTTTGTTGCTTGCAGGTGCTGCTGGACCAAGCGGTCAATAGCGGGCTAAAGCCCAATTTGCGAAGCCGGCCCTCGAAGGCCTAATTGGAAGTGTTTACTGTTTTTATTCATGTATGACCGGCCTGCGTGCCGAGGTTTGTAAAATATGTAATATCAAGTGAACTATTTTGTAAGGCCTTAAGGCTTGTACTGGGGTATGTATAACATTCCTATTTTGGTATTAGTGGGCATTCGTGCTTTAGTGCTGGGTTCTTTGTTACAACTTATTAATCTGCTTCCGCTAGAATGCTCTGTGTAGGACATTATGATTAGTTGGATGGTTTCCATGAGTAACCACCCGGTCTGTCTGTAGTATATGGCGTCGGGCCACGGCCGGACCTACTGTTATATGTTATTCGACGGATAGGGGGTGTTATAATTTGGTATCAGACTACTGGTTTTGGTCGGGCTTAACATGAATTCGTAGGCGAATTCTTTTTAAGGGGCGGTGAGCACATTGTGTGCGTCATCGTTATAACAGTAAAAGAACCCATGAATGTCCACATAGGAATGAAAATACACGTGTTTGAGGAACCTGCGTGTTCCTATAATTGCTGTTTGCAATTTTATTTGGTCGCTTAACGGTGTTTTGTACCACTATAGGTGACCAGAAGTGGTGTTGGGCCGTCGGAACGTCGAGTTTTTGAGGCTAGCAGTGCACCAGATGTTGCTCCTGCAACACATCTATCGGCTGAGAACATACGATTGGTGGTTGAAGCGGTGTTGGACGTGATAAATGCGCAGCCTGCAAGGCAAATGCAGCAGCCTGCTCCTGTGATGGAGCAGGAACCTCTTCAAGAGGCTGAGCCGAGGAGAGTAGAGCAAGTGGTTGTGGAACCGGTGGTGCCAAGGAGGGCAACCGAGAGACAGCTTAAGCATGTTATGAGCTTTAACCCTCTGGTATTCTCGGGGTTGGGAACCCCATCTCAGACTGAAGACTGGATCTCCAAGGTGAAGAGAGTCAGGACAGCAACGGAGACGGAGGAGTGGCAAATGACCACCATCGCTACGTTCCTTCTGGACGGTGAAGCGAGAATGTGGTGGGAAGGATTGGAGCTGTACTTACTGAGAGGTAGGCAACTTGGTGATGTCTCGATGGAGGAGTTCTTGAGATTGTTCTTGGCTAGATACCTCCCTTCGGCGCAGAGGATGGCGTTGGAGAATGAGTTTCTGAAGTTGGTTCAGGGTGAGAGGAGCGTGGATGAATATCTCCACGAGTTTACTCGTTTGAGTCGTTATGCTAGCTCCACTATTGTGGATGAGGAGCGCAAGACTAATCGCTTCTATGAAGGGTTGAGAGATGAGTTGAGGTTGCTACTCTCGGGGCCGATGACGCAGGGTTTCTTAACCTTGGTCAACGCTGCCCGGTCCTTGGAGAAGGACATGAAGAATGTACAAGCAAATAAAAGCTTGGGTGATAGGAAATCTGAATTCAAAGTGCCGACTACTTCAAAGTCCGGCTATCAGAGGTCTTTCAAGAAGCATAGGACTTTGGGTCCAGCTCCTTCTGGTGCTTCTGGGGCGACTACGAGTCGGACCCCGGGTGCTTGTTTTACTTGTGGAAAGACGGGGCACTTTGCCCGCGATTGTTGGAGCGGACGTCCTAAGTCCGAGAGAAGGCCTGGAGCGACTTATGAAGAGAAGGGCAAGGCGGTGGAGTCGACTGCATCCCACTATGCTCCGGCCCAACGAAGGGTCTATAATCTTGTCCAATAGGAGGCCATCAAATAGGCTGGTGTGGTGACATGTACGGTTTAATTTATAGCAAGTCAATTTCTTTAAATACTTGTTATGCACATGTTACCTTACCACTGCTTGTTTAGGATTTATATTGATTTGTGAAAATCCGGCATGAGCACTCTTTGATACGGGAGCTTCACACTCCTTCTTGTCCGAAGGATTTATATCACGCATCGGAGTCCCTTCTTCGATGGCAAAGGATAAGTTGGATGTGTTGTTGCCCAATGGGTGTTCGATGCGAGCGGATAGGATCTACGATGTTAAGATTCGTATTGGGAATCAGGAGTTCGACCTGCGGGCGTCTTTACTTCCATTGGAGGAGTTCGACGTTATATTTGGCATGGACTAGCTCTCGGAGCAGCAGGCCTATATTGACTGCGGTCGCAAGGAAGTCAAGCTGGGAGCAAGTCGTGAGACGACTTTTACGAGCCTAAAGGGGTCGAGCAAGACGTTGATATATGCTCTTCAGGTGGTGAAGGCAGTTCGTGCCGGTGCAGAACTGTTCGTTACACTAGTGGAGGTTGCAAAGCCAAAGCCCGCGTTGGATTGTATTTTAGTGGTATCGAAATACCCTGATGTGTTCCCCGCAGATCTTCCTGGAGCCCCGCCTCAACGGGAGATAGATTTCACGATTGAGCTAGTGCCAGGTGCAAAGCCTGTGTCACGATCTCCGTATCGGCTAGCGCCTAAGGAAATGGCGGAGCTGAAAGTTCAACTACAAGAATTGTTGGAGCAAGGGTATATACGCCCGAGTTCTTCACCTTGGAGCGCACCGGTCCTCTTTGTTAAGAAGAAGGACGGAAGCTTGAGGCTATGTATTGATTATCGGGAGCTCAACAAGTTGACGGAGAAGAACAAGTACCCGATCCCCCGGATTGAAGATCTTTTTGATCAGTTAGTCGGGTCGACGGTGTACTCGAAGTTGGATCTCAAGGCTGGGTACTATCAGCTGTGAATAAGGGAGAGTGATATCCCGAAAACAGCGTTTAGTACGAGATACGGGCATTATGAGTTTACGGTCATGCCATTTAGGCTTGAAAGGGGAAACTAGATCTGATATACTCTAAAGGGGGGGGGGTGAATAGAGTATATGGTGCTTTTTGAAACACAAAGAAAAACTTTTGCAAAGCTTTACAACAATTGTTGTCATGAGTGTAAGCAAGGAAGCAGAAGTAAAACTAATCACAAAATAAGCTATGCAGAAACTAAGCACAAGAAAATCTAGGCCAGAAACAAAAAGAAAACATGCAGAACCAGATGACACAAGGAAATATAGTGGTTCCCCAACTTGGGTACATCCACTCTTCTACCACCCTAGGTAGGAATCCACTGCAGGATGAGTTGATCAGGTGTCCTGGGCACCAATGAGCTTTTGATAAGGTGCTCAAAAACCAAATCAGATTTTTTGATCAGGTGTCTTGCCACCAATGAGCTTTTGACAAGGTGCTCAAAAACCAGATTCAAACTTTTGAAGGGAGTTTGAAAAACCCTTTACAGAGTGGGGGGTTGAGAGAGTTATGGCAGTCTTCTCTTTCTCAATCAACTGAGAAGACTTAGTGGATTGATGTCAAAGCTCCCCCTGAGTCCTTGATCTTCAGGAAGATGAGCTTTGCTGAGGGTGATAGGCCTTCAAAGATAGATCTCCAGCAAAAGATGATTTCAGCAAGCTGAAATGTTGAGTGTCTGGAGTCTTGAAATGATGTTGGCCTTGAACACTTTGAGAGCTGAAGAGATCTGAAGATTTGTTTGAAAGCTTGATCTCTTTGATGAGTGTTCTTCAGAATTCTTGTTCAGAATATTTTCAAAAAGTCTCTGTATATTGAGTTGTGTCCTGTTCTTGTCAATCTCTCTACTTGATTAAAAAACATTCTCTCTTTTTATTCTCTGTGTCTGAATAGGATATTACTCTGTCAAAGATAGCCGTTGGTCTGCATTGATTACAGCCTTAATTGCATAATTTCTTCTAAAGGAAAGTCCACTGATTTGTTCCTTGAAAAATCCCTTGAAACTTGCTCCAGAAGTAAATGAAAACGGCTGGCAGATCTTCTGAATTAAATGCAGAATAACTTCTATCTGATTTGAATTTGAATTCTGAAAAGATAACTGAAATCGTCGAACTGAGCTCTGCTATCGTCGAGCTGAGCTCAGCGAACTGGAAAAATGCAAGCAGCAAAGAAATCGTCGATCTGAGCTCAAAGATCGTCGAACTGAGCTCAGAGATAAGGATCCAGTGCAGAGTCAAAATCGTCGACCTGAGCTCAGCGATCGTCGAATGGAGTTCGACGATATTGAGAAGTTGAGCTCAGCGATCGTCGAGTGGAGCTCGACGATATTGTGAGGATTGAGCTCAGCGATCGTCGAATGGAGTTCGACGATCTGTCGAAGTTGAGCTACACGATCGTCGACCGGAGTTCGACGAAACGTCTTGCTGAGCTCGACGATTAGACTTAGTCTCTAGAAAAATTTTGGTCTTCAGGGCAGCTTCCAATCCTAGCCTTCTAACCCTTAGACTCAATTCAAATTGACCTTTTAAGCTATACAGAAGGTCAAAACACAGATTCCTAGAGACACAGTGATCCTGACCCAAATTAGTAATAGGGTGTTCCAACAATCTCCCCCTATTTGGGTTAGGAAAACTATTTACAGACATAGGAAAAACAAACAACATCATACAGTCACAAAAAAACATAAAGACAACAGCAGCTATACATCACAGAACCATCACAGAGATATATAAATATGATATCCAGAAAGCAGTCAGAGAAACCAAGAATTGTCCCCTTACAGAGTTATTCCTTTTCTTTGCCTTTTACCATTTTGATTTCTCTGTTAGGATTTAAAGCTTCTTGCTTGGATCTGGTATCATCAGCTGCACCCAAATAAATTTGCTTTGATGTCCTGGGAACCACTGCAGCTGGATGCAACTCCATGTACCTGTCTGCATCAAAAAATTTTCTGGAGGCATATCTTTCTAGTTCTTTCTGTCTTTGTTCTGACATTGTGGATATGTTGGAAGTATCTAGACCTTTCTCTTTGGCTTTCTTTATTTGATCTAATGCAGCCAACTCTTTCATTCTAGCAGTCCAAGCTATAGGGTTCTTCTCAGGGTCCTCAAAAGGAACAGGTGGCTCATACCTGTTGGAAGAAGTATCTTGAGGAATCCTGGCAGTGACAGATTCTTTGAGCTTATAGGGGAATGGACCAGAAGATGTGTCAGAAGAAACATGTCCTCCCCTAGAGTAAGGATGCTGCCTGGAATGCCCTTTGGAGTAAACCTGAGTCTCTCTTTGATTTCCCCTATATCCTCCCCTTCTAGAGTAAGAGCCCCTAGACTGGCTTTCCCTTTGATATGTTCTAGCATGAGGTTGGTAGGGAGCCTGGCTTCTAGCAGGGCCTGAACTTGCAGAGCTGCCACCTGCACCTGCATCAGGTGGAGGTGGTGGAGGAGGATGAGGGTGCTTGAACTGAGTGGAACCTTTCTCATACTTCCTTTTCTTCTTCATAGCCTTTAGCTGGTTCTTAGAGAACTGCATCCAATGCTCAGTGATTGGACAGTTGTGCAGAATATAGTAAGGAACATCATTGTCATCTCTAACTTTGGCAGGAGGGACCCTTTTCAATGCCTTACTTCTTGCCTTCCTTTTCTTTGCAATGGTGGCAGATGAATCATCAGAAGCAGTGTTGTAATCCTCAGATTCAGAACTCTATGCATCATATAAGACATCAATCCTTTTCATCAGATTTTCTTTCAGTTGAACAGCAGCTGATGGGGCAGAAACAGAAGCAGAAGGAGCAACAGAAGCAGCAGATGTAACAACAGATACAGAAGCACTAGCAGAAACATCAGAAATTTCTTCAGGAATGAGGGCAGCAGCAGCTTCAGAAACAACAACTTCAGCAGGCTCAAAATCAACAGCCTCTGACATCAGAGAATCCTTGTCTTCAGCAGTAGCAGCAGCAGCATCATCAGAAGCAGCAGTTACTGAATGAATAAAAGCAGAAATGATACTGGGGTCACAGCATGAGAAGGGCACCAGAGCCTTGGACAGATCTTCTGAGGGCTGGACAGCAGAGGCTTCTGGAAGGCAGCTGTAGTATGCAGTATCAAATGTAGATAGCAAAGACCTTAGGTCTATTGCTAGGACTGGAGTAACATCAGCAACTGGAGCAGAAGAGACAAGCACAACAGCAGCAGCAGCAGGAGCAGAAGCAGAAGCAGCAGCAACAGCAGCATGAAGGCTGGCTTCATAAGGCATCTCCCCCTGCCTGGATGCAGATACCTCTGTATCAAGGCACACTGCTGGTGGGGCTGCTGGGGGAAGGAGAGAAGAAAGCCTGGCAGAGAGGGCTGCCACTGACAAGTGCAGAGGAGCCAAAGAGGTCTCCAAGAGCAGGGAGAGCCTGGGGGCAATGAGCTCATACAGCTTGTCAGCAAGGGCTGAAAGATCTACCTGCTCGAGAGGAGGAGCAGAGGTAGAGGGTAGTGGGATGGCTGAAGAGGCTGGAGGGGGAGGGCTGAAGGGTGGAATGAATGGCTCAGGGGAGGGGATGGTGGAGATGGAGGATAGGGGGATGGATATGGAGGGAGTGAAGGTGGGTTGTTCAATAATGTGGTGGAGGAGGTCTTGGAAAGATGTTGAGGTGGAGGGGAAGTCTGGAGGAGAAGAGGGGGAATCATCCATGTAGGATTCATCCAGAAGTGTGAAGGATGGTATGGATGGGGATGAGGTGACATCTGGTGGGGGATAGGAGAAAAGGGGATGGAAGTGGTCTGCTGGTGGAGAGGAAATGGTTGCTGGAGATGGAATAGAGGTTGGAGATGGGCTGGAGATTGTAATGGGAGATGAGGCTGGAAAGGTGGATGGAGCTGGAGGTAGGGTTGGACTAGGAGGAGGAGGAGAAGCAGCACTAGCAGCAGGCAGGTCTTCTGCAGCAGCAGAAACCTGGGGGGGAGTGACTCTTGGAGTCCTGGTGCCTGAAGGAGCAGCTGAAGAGGGCCTGCATGTCTTGCTAATCTGCCTGTCCCATTTGCCAAAAAGGGCACAGGTGAGTCTCTTGGAGGCATTGATGTGCACTCCAGAGGAGACTAGCAGGGCAGGGCACTTGGCCTGAAGGAAAACTCCAAGGATTCTTCCAAAATTTACAAAGCTTTTGTTAATCTTTTTCTTTATCAGGTCAAAGAAGACCTCTCCCCAGTTCAGGCTTTTCCTATCTACCAGAGCTCCCATGAGGCAGAGCTGATGTCTGGAGATGGTGTCATGTGCAGAATGTTTGGCCAACAGAACCTTGCCTACAACATCTGCCAGAAACCTGTACTCAACTGACAGGTTCCTCTTAAACAGCTTGCTAGGGTTCCCCTCAGGATGACCCATCCTGGCAAGTAAATCAGAGAATTCTTCTCCAGAAAGTTCAGCAGAGTCTTCACCATTCCTTAAACCAAAAACCTCTATTAAGACTGTTGGGGTCAGAGGTACCTGGGTGCCACCAATGGATCCAACAATGGTGTTGTTGTCAAGGTTGTGTGCAGTAGATACCCATTCTTTGATTTCATCTGAGGCAAGTTTGATTCTTGTGGTCATGAGGGCAGATAGATGCTGATCTTTGAATAAACTGAGGATGTCCTGGAAGACTTGATCGGTGGTGTTGAAGGAGTCTAGATCAATGTCAAATTGTGCATCAAATTTCATTGCGGCGAGTACAGCAACTGAGACGGCCATGGTACCTGCAAAAACTTAACAAACAAAACGACCAAGGTAGAACTGTTTGGAGGGAAGAAACTTTCTGCAGAGAAATTGAAAGCGCAAGAGAGAACGACGGCGAAAAATGAGTTTTATATTAGGGTTCGACGCAGAAATGGAAAGATAGTTGAACTCAGTTCGACGATCGAGGCTTCTAAAGGAATCTGAAGAGACTCCAAAATCGTCGATCTCCGTTCGACGATTTGGAAAGGCGTCGAGCTCCGTTCGACGATCGTTTAGTGAACAAAATCGTCGAGCGCCGTTCGACGATCGTTGACCAGAAGAGATAGTTCATACTATCTGAGGAGCGCTGAACTCCGTTCGACGATTCAGGAAATCGTCGAACTCCGTTCGACGATCTTTGGCAAAATCGTTGAGCGCAGTTCAGAGATCAGAGAAATTTTAGACACTAAGGAAAATCAGAATTTTTGCCTAGTCTTGGTCATTTTTAGCTTTCAAAATCTTGGATATTATTTGAGACTTCCTCCATCTAACATTCCTAACTGATTTAGAAAGAAGGTGTGTTTCTTTTCATCCAAAGGCTTGGTGAAAATATCTCCCCTTTGTAAATCAGTTGGGATATATTGCAGTTCAATTTTATTCTTTTCAACATTGTCCCTTAAGAAGTGATGTCTAATCTCTATGTGTTTTTTCCTACTATGGAGGACTGGATTTTGAGCTATGGAGATAGCACTTGTATTGTCACAAAAGATTTTTGACTTCTCTAAGTTGTAACCATAGTCTAGGAGTTGATTTTGAATCCACAGTATTTGTGAACAACAACTGCCTGCAGCCATATATTCAGCTTCAGCAGTTGAAGTTGACACAGATGTTTGTTTCTTGCAAAACCAAGAGACAAGTCTATCACCAAGGAACTGACAAGTTCCACTGGTGCTTTTCCTGTCAATTCTGCATCCAGCATAATCAGCATCAGAGAATCCAGTTAACTCAAATGCTGAATCTTTTGGATACCAGAGACCTAGATTTGGACAACTTTTAACATACCTGAGAATCCTCTTTACTAATGTGAGGTGTGACTCTCTAGGGCTAACTTGGAATCTAGCACATATACATGTAGCAAACATTATATCTGGTCTACTAGCTGTAAGATACAGTAAAGAGCCAATCATTGCTCTATATGTTGTCTGATCAACAGGTTTCCCATGTTCATCAGCATCCAATACAGCATTGGTAGGCATGGGTGTTTTCATATAAGATGCCTCAAACATGCCAAATTTCTTAACCAGCTCATTAACATATTTGGTTTGAGAAATAAAGATGCCCTCAGCATGTTGTTTGACTTGCAATCCTAGGAAAAAGGATAGCTCACCCATGCTACTCATCTCAAATTTAGAATGCATTAGGTTAGAAAACCTTCTGCATAGTTTTGAGTCAGTAGAACCAAAAATGATATCGTCTACATAAATTTGTACTAGTAGGATATGGGACTTATGGGTTCTAATGAAAAGAGTTTGGTCTACTCTACCCCTTATAAAACCATTTTCCAAGAGAAAGCATGCTAGGGTCTCATACCATGCTCTAGGAGCTTGCTTGAGACCATATAATGCTTTATGTAGTTTAAAAACATAATCAGGGTGAGTTGGAGAGATAAAACCATGAGGTTGTCTGACATAGACTTCCTCTTTGATGTCTCCATTTAAGAAGGCACTCTTGACATCCATCTGATAAACCTTGAAGCCTTTGTGAGCTGCATAAGCTAAAAATATCCTGATGGCTTCTAATCTTGCAACAGGTGCAAAGGTCTGGTCGTAGTCGATTCCTTCTTCTTGAGAATATCCTTGGGCAACTAGCCTTGCCTTGTTCCTTATTATTACTCCTTGATCATCCAGTTTGTTTCTGAATACCCATTTTGTTCCAACAATGGAATGATCCTTTGGCTTTGGCACTAGTTCCCATACTTTGTTCCTCTCAAATTGATGCAACTCTTCTTGCATGGCAATGATCCAGTGTGGATCTTGCTCTGCATCTTGAATGGACTGAGGCTCAATTTGAGAAAGGAAGCAGGTGTGCAACAGGTTTTGGTTGACCTGATTTCTGGTTTGCACACCAGCTGAGATTTCTCCAATTATCTGGGAAATTGGATGGTCTCTTGATGTTACTAAATCAACAGGGGGTGTTGATTGTTCACCAACCTGTGTTGTTGTTTCCTGTTGTGGTACAACAACTGGCTCTTCAGGTTGTGCTTCAGTATGTTGAGCATTGCTTTCATCTTCACTGCTTTCATCCTCTTGAGCAACCTGTAGCTTGTTCATATCTTCAACTAGAGAGTGTTCCTGCAAAGGTTCTATGGTAGAAGAAATCTTCTCCTTGAAAGACATGTTAGTTTCATCAAAAGAAACATGAACAGATTCCTCAATTTTCAATGATGATTTATTATATACCCTATAGGCCTTGCTGATCATGGAGTATCCCAGAAACACTCCTTCATCAGCTTTGGCTTGAAATTTTGCTAGATATTTCTTATCATTATTGTGAATATAGCAAATGCAACCAAAAATTTTGAAATAGTCAACTTTAGGTTTCTTCCCTTTGAGTAATTCATAGGGGGTCTTTCCCTTCAGTTTATGTATCAGACTTCTGTTCAGCACATAGTTGGAGGTGTTCACTGCCTCTGCCCAGAAGGATAGAGGTAGATGAGCATCTGACAACAATGTAGTGGCAGATTCAATAAGGTTTCTATTTTTCCTTTCAGCTACCCCATTTTGTTGAGGAGTTCTAGGAGCTGAGAAAGTATGCCTGATCCCTTCACTCTGACAGAACTCTTGCATAAGAAGAGAATCAAACTCTGTCCCATGATCACTTCTGATCAGGGCAATGTGAGTATTGAACTCAATCTTTATACATTTGAGAAACTCTGTCAGACACTTAAAGTTATCAGACTTCTTCCTTAGAAAGAACACCCAAGTGAATCTAGAGAAGTCATCTACAATTACCAAAGTGTAGGATTTCCCTCCTAGGCTTTGTACTGTGATGGGTCCAAATAGATCCATGTGTAACAGATACAATATCCTAGGTGAATCACTCTTATTAAGTGACTTAAAACTGTTCTTAGTTTGCTTGCCTAATTGACAAGCCTTGCAGAGTCCTTCCTTCTTGTAGGGGCCAGAAGGTAGTCCTCTAACAAGATTGTTCTTGGAGAGCCTAGCAATAGTTCTAAGGTTTAGGTGTCCTAATCTCTTATGCCATAAAACATTTGGTCTACAAACTGAATTGAATAAACAGATATCTATAGTAGTTGAAAGAAAATCTACTAGGTAGATGTTACCTTTCCTTTTACCTGTCAACACAGTTGTGTTGTCCTCTGACTTGATTTTGCATGAAGTTTTGTTGAAGGTCACCTGGTAGCCTTCACCACATAGCTGACTGATGCTGATTAGGTTGTGCTTCAGTCCTTCCACATATGCTACCTTCTTGAAGGTTACAGAACCAATCTGGACTTCTCCATATCCTTTAGTTTGTCCAAAGTTGGAGTCACCAAAGATAACTTTGGGTCCAAGCTTGGCTCTAAAGGAGTTGAGGTTGTCCTTGTTCCCTGTCATGTGCTTAGAGCACCCACTATCCAAATACCATTGCTGGTTAGATGTTGGATAGGTCTTCACCTGCACATAAAGCAATTCACTTGTTTTTGACCCAGTTTACCTTGGGCCTAGGTTGATAACCTTTAAATTCAGAAATGAAAGATATCCCTGGCTGACTCTTATATCCTTCAGGATGATATCTCTTTGGAGGTATGATCCATTCAGAATAAGGGTTAAAGGTTTGGGATGAAGAACCCTTAGGATTCAATTTTGACTTGCCCTTGAGAAAATTTCCAGAGCTCTGACCTCTGTTCGACGATCTTGGAGCTGCGTTCGACGATCGTGGGTCAGATCGTCGAGCTCCGTTCGACGGTCGACTATGGCTGAGGTCAGGCATATGGGATCGTCGACCAGCGTTCGACGAACTTGGCTGAGATCGTCGATCTGCGTTCGACGATTTTTCTTGAGATCGTCGAGCTGCATTCGGCGATCGTCGATCTTCATTCGGCGATCGTCGATCTCCGTTCGACGATTTGTGCTGGACTTTAGTTTTCTGAGGCAGATCAGAATTTTTCCTGGCAACCTCTACAACTCCCTTTCCCTTGTCAGAAATGAACTTGATAGGGGTTGTTAGAACAATAGGTTGGCTGGATGAGGCACCCAAGCCCAGTGTACTGTTAAATCTTGAGTTCACTGTGCTTGTGATGTCCATCAGCTTGATGCTTCTCCCATTGAGAGATTCTTCAAGCTTCTTGGCCTCAGAGAGCTCACTCTTCAGTGAAGCTATCTGTTCCCTATAGTTCTCCAACTCCTGAGAGAGTTTGAGGTTTTCTGATTTTAAAGTATTTTGTTCAGATAATTGATTTCTGAGAGAGATGATCTCTTTCTCAGACTTTAGCAGGTCTAAACATAGTGCTTTAAATTCAAGTTTAAAATCTTCTGAAGTGAAATCAAATGAGCTGATTACCTGATCTTCTTCAGGTTGAGTCTCTGAGTCTGATTCTGACTCCTCTTCCTCTGAGTTGTGTTGTGAGGCATTGATTGCCATCATGCAGAACTCATTTTCCTCTGCATCATCCTCATCATCACTTGAGCTGGAAGAGGCTTCTGACTCCTCTTCAGTCTCACTCCAGGATTCAGCAACAAATCCTTTCCTTGTGTGCTTATTTCTGCTGGAGGAAGGTTTGCTATTTCCATTCCTTTTGGAGTCCTTCTCCTTTCTTCTCTCTTTTCTGTCCCTTCTGTCCTTGTTCTTGTTTTCTGGACAGTCAGGGACCATATGCCCTGGTTTCCTACAACCAAAGCAAATAATATCTTTGCTATTGCCAATGGACTTGTCATACCTTGGCTTATCCTGCTCCTTGTATGATCTTCTTCTGAAGTCCTTTCTGGCCATCTTATAGAATCTTTTGGCCAACAAGCTGAGAAGTTCATCATTGGCTGTTCCTTTTTCTTCAGGCAGATCCTCAGTTGCCTTGAATGCTATAGTCTTCTCCTTTCTTGTGGCTGGTGAAGCAGCCTTCTGTTCTTCTTCTCTGTTCTTGATGAGTAGCTCATAAGATTTGAGCTTACCCAACAAGGCTTCAGTGGTGATCTCATTCAGGCTTCTGGCATCTTTAATTGGCCAGAATCTTGAATCCCAAGTGCTGGGGAAGCACATTAGGATCTTGTCATTAAGTTCTGTCAGTGAGATCTCTTTGTCTAATGTCCTCAGTTCACTGACAATTAGACTCAGTCTGTTGTACATGTCTCCCACTGACTCTGTTTCTCCCTTCTTGAAGTTCTCATATTGGGAGATGAGATGGGATCTTCTGTCCTTTCTCTCATCAGCTGATCCTGAAACTATTTCTGAGAGCTTGTCCCAGATCTCCTTGGCTGAATTACATTCAGCTACCTTCTGAAAAATGTCATCTGACATTGTCTGAGCTAGAATGTTCATTGCCTTGGCATCAGCTACTTTCCACTTTTTGATGTCAGCATCTGTTCCTGATGGAGGTGGAACAGCATTTGTGCTTGTGCTCTCTGGAGGTCTTGGACACACTGTCAAAACAGAATTAAAAATGTCTTCGTCAATAGAATTCATGTAGAGTCTAATCCTTGCTTTCCAAAGTGCAAACTTTGACAGATTGCACACTGGAGGTCTGGTGCTAGCATAATCTTTGTTTTGGGCCATGATTTGTGCAAGCTAAATCTAATAAAAAAAACTACAAAAGAAGGATCTAGTTTGGGATCTTGGGGTTCAGGTGTTAGCCTGTACAACCAAGCAGATATGGTATGATTAACCAACTTGCCTCTGATACCAATTAAAAGGGGAAACTAGATCTGATATACTCTAAAGGGGGGGTGAATAGAGTATATGGTGCTTTTTGAAACACAAAGAAAAACTTTTGCAAAGCTTTACAACAATTGTTGTAATGAGTGTAAGCAAGGAAGCAGAAGTAAAACTAATCACAAAACTAAGCTATGCAGAAACTAAGCACAAGAAAATCTAGGCCAGAAACAAAAAGAAAACATGCAGAACCAGATGACACAAGGAAATATAGTGGTTCCCCAACTTGGGTACATCCACTCTTCTACCACCCTAGGTAGGAATCCACTGCAGGATGAGTTGATCAGGTGTCCTGGGCACCAATGAGCTTTTGATAAGGTGCTCAAAAACCAAATCAGATTTTTTGATCAGGTGTCTTGCCACCAATGAGCTTTTGACAAGGTGCTCAAAAACCAGATTCAAACTTTTGAAGGGATTTTGAAAAACCCTTTACAGAGTGGGGGGTTGAGAGAGTTATGGCAGTCTTTTCTTTCTCAATCAATTGAGAAGACTTAGTGGATTGATGTCAAAGCTCCCCCTGAGTCCTTGATCTTCAGGAAGATGAGCTTTGCTGAGGGTGATAGGCCTTCAAAGATAGATCTCCAGCAAAAGATGATTTCAGCAAGCTGAAATGTTGAGTGTCTGGAGTCTTGAAATGATGTTGGCCTTGAACACTTTGAGAGCTGAAGAGATCTGAAGATTTGTTTGAAAGCTTGATCTCTTTGATGAGTGTTCTTCAGAATTCTTGTTCAGAATATTTTCAAAAAGTATCTGTATATTGAGTTGTGTCCTGTTCTTGTCAATCTCTCTACTTGATTAAAAAACATTCTCTCTTTTTATTCTCTGTGTCTGAATAGGATATTACTCTGTCAAAGATAGTCGTTGGTCTGCATTGATTACAGCCTTAATTGCATAATTTCTTCTAAAGGAAAGTCCACTGATTTGTTCCTTGAAAAATCCCTTGAAACTTGCTCCAGAAGTAAATGAAAACGGCTGGCAGATCTTCTGAATTAAATGCAGAATATCTTCTATCTGATTTGAATTTGAATTCTGAAAAGATAACTGAAATCGTCGAACTGAGCTCTGCTATCGTCGAGCTGAGCTCAGCGAACTGGAAAAATGCAAGCAGCAAAGAAATCGTCGATCTGAGCTCAAAGATCGTCGAACTGAGCTCAGAGATAAGGATCCAGTGCAGAGTCAAAATCGTCGACCTGACCTCAGCGATCGTCGAATGGTGTTCGACGATATTGAGAAGTTGAGCTCAGCGATCGTCGAGTGGAGCTCGACGATATTGTGAGGATTGAGCTCAGCGATCGTCGAATGGAGTTTGACGATCTGTCGAAGTTGAGCTACACGATCGTCGACCGGAGTTCGATGAAATGTCGTGCTGAGCTCAACGATTAGACTTAGTCTCCAGAAAAATTTTGGTCTTCAGGGCAGCTTCCAATCCTAGCCTTCTAACCCTTAGACTCAATTCTAATTGACCTTTTAAGCTATACAGAAGGTCAAAACACAGATTCCTAGAGACGCAGTGATCCTGACCCAAATCAGTAATAGGGTGTTCCAACAGGGCTGACTAATGCGCCGTCATTGTTCATGGATTTGATGAACATGACTTTCAGGGAGTACTTGGACCATTTCGTGATCATCTTCATCGACGATATTTTGGTGTACTCGCAAAGTGAGGAAGATCACTTCAAGCACCTTCATTTGGTTTTGGAGACTCTAAGGAGAAACCAGTTGTATGCCAAGTTCTCGAAGTGCGAGTTTTGGCTATCCTCAGTGGCGTTCCTCGGTCATATAGTGAGTGGAGAGGGTATTGTTGTGGATCCGGCGAAGATCGTTGCCATACGGGAGTGGCATGAGCTTGCTACGGTAGCGGAAGTCCGGAGTTTTCAGGGGCTTGCCGGCTATTATAGGCGCTTCGTAGAGAACTTCTCGCGGATAGCGTTACCTCTCACTACTTTGACGAGGAAGGGGCATAAGTTTGTTTGGACGCCGGAGTGCGCGCGAGCATTTGAGGAGTTGAAGTGTCTGTTGACCACGGCACGTGTGCTGAGTTCGCCATGTGGGACCGAAGGCTATGAGATTTATAGTGATGCTTCGGGCAGCGGTTTGGGTTGCGTGCTACTGCAATACGGAAGTGTAATAGCTTATGGCTCGAGACAGCTAAAAGTGCATGAAAGGAACTATCCGGTCCATGACTTGGAGTTAGCGGCCGTGATTTTTGCCTTGAAGCTATGTAGACACTATTTGTACGGTGTGAAGATTAATATCTACACCGATCACAAGAGCCCGAAGTATCTTATTGATCAGAAGGATCTGAATATGCGGCAGCGTAGATGGATGGAGTTCCTAGGGGACTATACATTCAAGATCCACTACGTGCCTGGTAAAGGGAATGCGGTTGCAGACACGTTGAGTCACCAGGCCCCAGCTCAAGTCAATTGGCTATCGGTGCAGGATGAGCGGTTGGTGCAGGAGTTGGAGGCGTTGGAGATTGTTTGTGTGGATAGGCAATCAAGTACTGAAGCAGTTCTGAATTGGACTGAAGTCCAATATGACCTGGCTGATCGGATTCGGCAGGCTTTGGATATGGATGCTCGTATGAAGCAATTCATGGTAGAAGCTCTGGATGGGTCAAATTCCCAATTTGTTGTGGAGGACGGATTGCTTTGGAAAGGCAGTCGTCTGTGAGTCCCATGTGTGGGTAATTTGCGGGTGGAGTTGTTGTACGAGGCATACCATACCAAGTACTCGATTCACCCGGGGAGCACGAAAATGTACCGCGATGTGAAGAAACTGTTTTGGTGGCCGGGTTTGAAGAAAGATGTGGCGCTCTACGTAGCAAAGTGCCAAACTTGCGCCTTGGTGAAGGCGGAATGCCAAAAACCGGGAGGATTTCTTAAGTCCTTGCCTATTCCAGAGTGGAAATTCGACGACATCTCTATGGACTTTGTGCACGGTTTGCCAAGGTCGCAAAAGGGGAACGAAGCCATTTGGGTGGTCGTGGATCGGTTAACGAAGGTGTCGCATTTTATTCCGCATAGGAAGGATGATCCAGTGGAGAAGTTGGCAAAACTTTATGTGGATAACATTGTACGGCTTCATGGTGTGCCCCGCAGCATCGTGAGTGACCGAGATGGGCGGTTCACGTCCAATGATTGGAGGCTAGTGCAGCAAATGTTGGGAACAAAGTTGAAATTTAGCACAGCCTTCCATCCGCAAACGGATGGGCAGACCGAGAGGGTCAATAGAACCATGGAAGACATGTTCCCCATGTGTGTCTTGGATTTTGGAAAGCAGTAGGAAGACCACCTTTATTTGGTGGAGTTCGCATACAACAACAGCTACTAAGTGAGTATTCAAATGGCGCCCTTCGAGGCCCTATATGGTAGAAAATGTCGCACGCCGTTGTCTTGGTTAGAAACGGGTGAGTCAAAGTTGTATAAGCGATTGGAAGTGGAGGATGCTACTTCTTTGGTGAGAACCATTCGGGAGAGGTTGCTTATCGCTCAGGACCGGCAAGCGAAGTACTATAATGCCAAGCACAGGAAGGTGGAGTTCGTTGTGGGCGACTATGTGTACTTAAAGATCAAGCCATTCAAGGGTGTCTTGCGGGTGCGGCGACTGAAAAAGCTAAGCCCGAGGTACCTTGAGCCGTTTGAGGTTCTGGAGCGAGTCGGTGAAGCGGCCTATCAGTTGAAGCTTTCAGTGGAGCTTAGTGGTTTACA
Source organism: Platanthera guangdongensis (assembly GCA_039583875.1). NCBI lineage: Eukaryota > Viridiplantae > Streptophyta > Magnoliopsida > Asparagales > Orchidaceae > Platanthera > Platanthera guangdongensis. The sequence continues at coordinate 84,473,029 of CM077156.1, forward strand.
TGATGTATTCCATATTTCGGTGCTTCGGAAGGCAGTGCAAGAGCCTACGCAAGTGATCGCGGTTGATCAAGTGTCGGTGGACAGTGGGCTAATGACAAAGGTCAAGCCCGTGCGGATTGAGGACTCGGAGGTCAAGCGGCTACGCAATAAAGAGATCAGGATGGTCAAGGTCCGGTGGGACAATTACGGTCGTGAGGAGCTCTCTTGGGAGCGAGAGCAGACTATGCTTGATGAGTATCCGGAGTTGTTCCGCTCAGGTACAAATTTTGATTTTGTACATGTCTTTCCTTTATATAATTTCGTGGACGAAATTCTTTTAAGAGGGGGAGAGTTGTAACGCCCCGAAACTCAAAAGAGCAATGGGGGACGTTTTGGGCCAGTTTTGGGTTCTGGCAGTAGGCACACGTCCTGGGACACGGGCGTGTCCCAGGGCATGTCAGGCTGGGTTCGACGTTTTAGTCAAGAGGCCGACGATTTTGGAGTCCACGATCATCGAGCAAAGAACACGGCCTGCGACACGGGCGTGTCGCATGGGGTGTAGACCCGTGTCGACACTCGTCCGAAAGTCGACGAACTTTGCTCGATGATGTGTCGAGACAAGGCACACGGCCTAGGACACGGGCGTGTCCAAGGCCGTGTCGTCAGGTCGACGATCTTCGCTCGATGAAGTGTCGAGTGTCGAGACCATGTACACGGCCTAGAGCCCAGGCGTGTTGAGGTGACACGGGCATGGACACGGGCGTGTCCTAGAACTCGTGCAGTGCTTGGGATGTTTTCGGGGAAAAATGATGGGGGTATACGGCCGGCCACACGGCCGTGTCAGGTGGAACACGAGCGTATCAGGTCGAAAACGGGAGTGTTCGATACCCGTGTGTTGTTCCAGGCGCGTCGACTTTGACGGCGAATGAGGCACACGGCCCTGAACACGGGCGTGTCCTAAGCCGTGTGCGGTCCAGATTGGGCATTTCAGTCCCGAATCAAAGCCGTTCTTTTCTTTAATTGATGATCCAACGGCTGGGGGTTGTTCCTGAAGGGATATACCCGGGATTGGGCCTTAGAAACCCTCACTTTTCATAAGTTGTTATCTTTATAAAGCTTAGAGAGAGAGAAGAGACAAGGAAGGAAGAAGAAGCTAGATCCTGCAATTGGAGGAGCTTCGAAGCTCCAAATCGCGAGCCGACTCCGGATCCACGGAGGCAAAGCTAGTGTGGTGCTTTTCATCCGCTTACTTTTCCATGGCGGCAAAGAAGAACGCAAGGGTAACGATTCTCTTCTTGAGCATGAGTAGCTCTCCTTCTTTGCATATGAAGCCCGCTCTCGCGAGTTTGCGGTGAGTTGGAGGCATTCCTTCGGGTAGATATGTGAAGTCCCCGTTTTTTAGAGTCCGTAAGCGAGAACGTACATAGGCATGATGTGTGAAGCCTACCCGGACATGTTGGTCTGGATCGGTGATGTTGCATTGCATAAATGTCGGAGAAGACTCCGTGTTATTGGTTGTTTTTAGGGTTTTCTACACGGTAGATTGCAACAGGGAGCCTTGGGGATTAACCCAAAGGTGCACCCGGAAAACAGGGCGGATGCGTGATCTTGCCAACTTGGTGGCCTGAGAGCCAACTTGAACATAACCGGGTTATGTGATTTTGTGATGGAAATGGGACTCGGTAGAAGTTTGACCTGCGCAAATGGCTTCAATTGTCGTTGCGAAGTGAGCACGGGTTAGATGGAACCGTACCCGTTCTATGTCGTTCGGTTAAAGAGACCTAAGGGTACATGGCACTTGTCGTTGGCATAGATTAGGGTCTTCGGCGGTCAATGGCTTAAATTGTCGTGACCCAGGCCAAGAAGACAAAATGCTCATAGGTTTGGCCGTCAAAGTGGCGGTGGTGAGTACGGAATGTCTATGGCTTTAATTGACGTGACATCGACCGGTTCACCGAGAATGTGCCCTGAGAGCATGGGGCATGTGGCTGTGCGAGCCAACGTCTGTGATGAAATGGTTATATATATATATATATTGCTCGCTTATGCTAATGAAATGCAGGGAAGGAGCATCGCAGCCCCGAGTTGGGGGCGGGATCGTTATAATTTGGTCAGCATTGCTGACCGTTGCCTTGTTTTGCCACCATGCGGTGGTTTGTTGCTTGCAGGTGCTGCTGGACCAATCGGTCAATAGCGGGCTAAAGCCCAATTTGAGAATCCGTCCCTCGAAGGCCTAATTGGAAGTGTTTACTATTTTTATTCATGTATGACCGGCCTGCGTGCCGAGGTTTGTAAAATATGTAATATCAAGTGAACTATTTTGTAAGGCCTTAAGGCTTGTACTGGGGTATGTATAACATTCCTATTTTGGTATTAGTGGACATTCATGCTTTAGTGCTGGGTTCTTTGTTACAACTTATTAATCTGCTTACGCTAGAATGCTCTGTGTAGGACGTTATGATTAGTTGGATGGTTTCCATGAGTAACCACCTGGTCTGTCTGTAGTATATGGTGTCGGGCCCCGGCCGGACCTACTGTTATATGCTATACGACGGATATGGGGTGTTACACCATTGATTCAAATCAACACATATAAAAGGGGAAACAGAAAATGGATTAGGGTTAACGAATCAAACAAATACAAAAAGAGAAAAATTGAAAAGAGGCGGTTGGACATTTTTCTTCTGATCAAGCTTGAAAGCAAAAGTCCATCCAAGTTAGCCTGAAGGAAAAGAAGGATAGCTGAAGCACTTTAAAGCTCAGCAAGGTTATTCTCAACAGAACAGTTTAGCTGGTTCAGCTCATCAGCAAGGTGGAAGCTGCTCATCAGTGCAGTAGTAAAAAGTGATAGTTGTAGAAGAAGGATGATTCCTTCTACAGCAAGTGAGTTGAACTGATATCTGCTCAGTCCAACAAAGTTGACTCAGAGTTATTTCTCTGAGTCACTTATTTTATTTTCTTCACTTTCTGTATAAACTTCCTATAGTATTCAGGTTTCCTAAATCTGAGTGTAGGTCACTTTGTGCCTGAGGTAGGTGACAAATTTGTCATTGAGGTAGGTGCCCTATTAGGGCATTGAGGTAGAATCCAAGTGAGTATTTGAGCGGTAGGGCTTAAGTACGTGAGGTAGGAGAGTGCTGCTCTTTGAGGTAGGATCCGGGTGTGGATCTGAGGTTAGGCTGTCCTCCCAGCCTGAGTGTAGGGCCTTGTTCCTGAGGTAGTTGACTGAAGAGTCACTGAGTTATAGGTGATAAGTTTGTCACTGAGATTGTTGGCCTTGGAGGAGGCTGAGTTGTAGGTACCTATAAGGGTACTGAGTTGTAGGAGTGCTACAACACTCTGAGAGTAGGGTTGTGTGCCTGAAGCTGTAGGGCTGAAGAGCCTGCGTGTAGGCCTTAGAAATAAGGCTAAGGTAGGTGATCAGTGGATCACTGAGCTGTAGGAGTTCTACAGAGCTCTGTGGTAGGAACCCTTGTGATTCTGAGTTGGATTCTGAGAAGAATCTGTGTGTAAGGCTGAGGGCCTGAGGTTTAAGCTCTGAGGATCATAAGTGAAGGATTTTGTGCCGAGTCCAACAAATAAGTTGGATAGGTGGAGAGGGAAAGTGGATGTACCCAATTGGGGAACAACTATAAACTCTGGTGTTTGCTGTGTGTGCTTGTTTTTCTTTGTGATTGCAGGATTTAAGGAAAATCTCTAGATAGAATAAGTTGAAAACTACAAATGATTTACTAAAATCTCAAAGACCTATTCACCCGCCTCCCCCTCTAGGTTATTAGCTAACCTTAAGTTAAATAACTTTCTAGTGGTATCAGAGGGAGGTTACTCAAAAAGCATTTAACAATCTGAGTATAGCTCCAAGGTTAGCTAAAATATAAGTAATGGGGTCGGGTGTAAACTACAAGGAATTGGGAGCCATGAAGCTACCCATCTGCAGAAAGGAAGGGTTTGGGCTATGGAAGGAAAGGGTCGGGCTGTTCATGGAAGCGCTGACGCTAGGACCTACATCACAGTCCAAGAGGGACCCTTCATCGCCATGAAGATCTGGATGCCAACATCCAGACTCCTAAACCATATGAACAAATGAACAAGGTTGAGCGCCTTCTTGCATCCATGGACAAGAGAGTTCAAAATATTTTTTCCAGTGCAGTAGATGATTCAACATTCCAGAATCTGGTGCACTGCAAGACCTCCAAGGAGATGTGAGACACCTTAGTGGTGTTCATGGAGGTCTCAAAATAGGTGAGGGATGACTGAAAAGCCATGCTCAACAAGCAGTATAAGGCCTTAAGACAAGGAAAGTCTTGGGGCATTGGTAGTTTTGAGAGATTCTTCAGAACTGTCAATGAACTGAGAACATATGGAAGGGTCTTCAGCACCTATGAGCTGAATGACAAATTTCTCAGGTCCCTCACCAAGGATTGGGACACAAATAACTGTACCATCAAGGATATGGGTAGGCTAGCAGACACACCACCTCCAACCCTATTTGGAAAGCTATTGTCCTATGAGATGTAGCTTGCTGCAAGGAAGGAAAAAGAAGAGAAGAACAGCAAGTCACAGAGTATGGAGAAATTTGTGGCTTTCAAAGCTGATGCTTCAACCAGGAGAAAAGGAAGATCTTTATAGTGACGAGAACTACTGTGTCAGAATCTGAGAGCTCCAAGTCCAGCTCATCTCACAGTCATACATCTGTTGAGTAACTTGCTGCCTTCTCCAGGCAGTTTCAGAAATTCATGAAAAAGGGGCATTGGATGAATAGAAGGTCTTCTTCCTCCTTTCAGTACAGAAGGAATTCCTATAAGGAGGATATGTATGCTCCTAACTATAATAAAAAATCATCCTCTAACATTATTTTTTTTTTGCTGTAGCGAACCTGGGCATGTAATTACTGACTGACCAGTAAAGTGGAAAGAAGAAAGAGTGAAGAAGCACCACAAGGGAAAGTAGAAAGAGAAGTCCCTATGGTAAAGAAGGAGAAGACTGTTGGATCTTGCGGCGCCCTTAGACGGGGGGTGAATAAGGATTCTTTTAATTCATCTTAAAAATTAAGTAAACTTTACTAGATGAATAACAATAATATAATTGAAGAGTGCAAATGGATACTAGCTAGAAACAATAATGATATATTTCAAAAGAGTTAAATTGAATACACAGTGTCTCTATAGAGCTAGAGACAAAGGCTCACGAAATAAATAATTTGCTTGTGTTTTTGCCGGTTCTTCTACCAAGAATCGGCAGGCTAAAGCATATCTCTTCCGAGATCTTGCTACTAGTCTCCCCCTAGATCTATCCACGATCTAGACGCTGCACACAAAGCAACGATTTCTCCCTAAGGCACACAAGGACTTGGACGCCACTCACAAGGCGGCGATTCTCTCCTAAGCCACACAAGGACCTAGACGCCACGCACAAGGCATCGATTTCTCAACCGATTACATTGAAAAAGTAAAAGAAAAGAACAAAAATAAATTGAACACCTTAGTATAGACACTCCCTTCAAACAATGCATTGAAGATGCCGATGAATCCATGCTAGGGTTGCTTCGAATGCTTCGCACGTGCCATCAATCTTTCGCGCTTTTGGCCTTCTTGAGAGTATGGAGTATATCTGAGTTCTGGAGCTCTATGAATTGTCTATACAGGAAAATACACTCCAGGTAATGAAATTCATGATTTCCTCAAGAAATGAAAGTCTATTATACTCTGGCGCTATCACCTAGCGATACTGGGTATCGCCAACGGGCAATAGCGGTAACTGCTACCACGTGGCCCATGAACTCCTCATTTTCGCATCGCACAAACGTCGAGCGTCAAATCGTGCACTATCGCCGAGCGATATCGGATATCGTCGTCGAGCGATAGCAAAATAACAGAAGCCACGTTTTCGTCGAGCGTCAAGTGGAAATGCGTCGGGTGGTGCTATCGCCTGTCGGCGATACTCAATATCGCCTGGCGATATCTCCCGAGTTCAATTCTGATCTAACTTAGCACCAAAAAGATATTATATATAGACCTGTGTTATTTGCACACCAAAAACACCCAAATATCAAATACAAACAAGATTTGTTATTAGCAAATCAGGAAGCGTGGAATGCATGTTCCAACAATCTCTCCCTTTTGATAAAAACAAATCCATTAAGAAAGAAAACATGAATGTTAAAAAGGTCCACCCAATTTCAGTATCATGACGAAGCATGTGTATGCGCGCAAATTGCTCCTGGATGAAACACTCCCCCTACATGTGATCTCCCCTTAAATGGAAGCATAGGGAAATTCGTGAATTTTAATGAAATATGTGAAATTTAATTTTTTTTCCATGTTTTCATATGTATATGAAAAGACTTCGGTGAATGATTTCCTTTGTAAATTTTCTCCCCCTTTGGTATTGTTAAAAGATAGCGAAGAGTGTGGCGGAAGCGAAAGAAGGAAAAACACAAGAGAGAGACTTAGAGAGGATAGGTGAACAATGTAGAATAAAGGAAGAAAAGAGTAAACACTAACTTTGGCAACGTTCAGCTAACTATATCACAAACACATACACTAGTGAATTGTTTGTGGGAAAAAGTTCTCAGTCCAATTCTCATAAGAAGAACATTTAGAGAGCATAATGTTGTGTACAGGTGATGTGGTGGCAAAAATACTTATGCATAGTCTTACAAATACAAGAATACGAGAATGTTAAAAAAAAACAATATAACATAGAGTTGGACATGCGGAGCTATACTCGCACCCAAGAGTTCATAGCACACAATAAAGAAATTAGCCATGTAAAGATTTACACAAGACACTTTACAATTCTTGCAAAGGTGCTCAACCTCACAATGCTTATGAAGACTTATTAGGAGGGTAAGTACTGCTTGGTGGAGGTTCCTTGTCAGCCCTTTATTATTTGTTTTTTTGTGTGAAACATATCACCAAAGGTTTGCACTTTTGGGATTATACACTTTTGTTAATCACTTTTTTCGTTGGCTGAACAAAGGAGTCCGAATTCACTTGTGAGAGCATACAGAATAATTTAATATTAGTGTTCTCTGTACAAAAATCGGATAAAGCAGTAGCAGAAAACATGCAACACTAGCGGTTATGGCAGAACATTCACAAGTCACATGTTGTAAGATGGATGCATACGAAATTTGCACAACTGTGATTGAAATAACATTATCATAACTAAAAGATTTCTCATACTTAGAGGCATGCAAAAACAATTTAACGAGTTTAAAAATAATAGAACTTACGTATGAAAATGGATATAAGAATGGTGAACTAGAGAACCTAGTTATCAGAAAACTCAAAAAAAAACATTATACCTTGCCTAAATCTGAGTCAGGAAGAAAATTTTAAGAAATAGATAAAAGTCACTGTCGTCAGGCGATACCGGGTATCGTCGATCGGCGATAGTATAAAAAAGATAAAGCTGGTCTCATTCAGTCAAAGGCATCAAACTAAACATTTTTCCTGAAGCCAGGTCGCGGAAAGCGGAGCAGAAGTCGGCGAAAACCTAAGACCTAGGTATGAAACTTGGATTTTTGCTTTAATCTTTGGATTTTTAGGGATCTAATTGTTAGGATAGTGTAGCACAGAACTCTAGATGAGAAATTTTCAAGTTTTAAAGTGCATAGATTTTGTTTGTGGATCATAAGAAACTATGTTTGTTTAAGTGAAAAATGGGCATATATTCTTGGATCGAAGAGCTTGTAAGAGGGTTTGGAGGAAAAAGAACTTGCAGATCTGGTATTTGGGATGAGGTGGAAACCAGATCTGAAGTTGGAAATGGAGGAAAAACATTTTCCACTATCCCCCGGCGATAGTGGATGTCGCCGGATGGCGATATCAAAAAAAAAATTTCTAAAACAAATTGATATGCAAGAATGGTTTCTAGTTCCAAACCACGAAGAAACACATGGAGTGACTCATATTCGTCTTATCAAACATTTTCGGGAATAGAAAATGCTAACAAAGAAATCGGATGGGTGATCGAATTCGACACGGCCCGTCATGCACATATCCATGATTTGTTAGCAATGGCTGGAATAATGTCGATTATTATTCCGAATACATTCTCCTCCGTACTGATTGGAGAATTTTATAACTTTATCAAAGATCCGCAGTTCACGGAATTGAATGCCGGAGTCCGATCGAAAATACAAGGATAGGCAGTATAAATAACCCACTATGACCTTAGAGATGAGTTTGGCTTAATCGAGCATGAAAACACTTTAGATGTAGTAGAGAACTATCGAAAGTATAGGGATTGGACATTATTGAATTTGGTTTTGCATGGAAATTCCATCAAAACACTAACCCAATCTATGACCACACTTACGGAGGATGCACGACTAGTGCATGATATACTGAGGCATATTGTCCTATTGAAATCCGGAGATACACGGAAAATAACGGCCCAACTGAGTTATGTGACGTACATGATTTTGAAGCGGGAGCCGTTTGACATGGCGGATTTTGTCCTTTCGATAGTACGCTATTCATTTAAATTAAAGAGTCCTAATTGGAAGAAACTGAACACACTACCACTTGGACCCGTCATCCAACGTATTTTATATAAGAAATATACTTGGATTGACCCAGATTTGTACTTCAATGATTGTATATCATCTATATATTCGACAAGTGGAACACCTTCCATCGGTTGATCAACACGAGGAGGGTCATCAAGGAGGAGTGAACCGATGTCCACTATATGAAACCCGCCAAATTCTAGAGGTGGATCGTTGCGAGAAGGGTTGGACGACTTGCGAGAGTCGTTCGAAGAATACAAGAGGGATGTGAAGAAAAACTTCTTGGGAATTCAGAAATTTTTAAATTTCTGACAAAAAGTTTGAAGTTGAAGCCCACTCCAGCAGAGGTGGAATAATTGGAAGATTCAGTCATGGAGCCGCCCCGTACATCTACCCGCCGAGCACGTCGGACGCGGAGCAGCGAGCACAGTTAGGCAAATGACCAAGGAGAGACCAGTGCAGGTAACAACAAAATTTTTTGAAGATTTCGGGATGGCTGGACATGTTGCTGCTATCGCCCGGCGACAGTCACTGTCGCCGAAGATAGTGAATTTTCTTCAGTTTCAATAATTATTTATGATGTAATGTTATGTGGGACTTAGATGTGGTATTATTCTTCTGTAATAATATAAGACTCGGTATGTGGTGTTTCCATTTATGGTTTATGTAATTTTATTTTGGCTTAATGTTCATGATTTTAAAATTTTAATTAGGTTATCCTTTTTTTGGCTTGCGATGGTAATCTACTAATTTGAAAGGTCTAAAATGCCTAGTTCTAATCGTAATAATGAAAAACGGGAATCTGGAAGTGGTTTTGTGAAAATAACCGCAAGCTGTGAATCGGTGCTTATAAAATTGACTTTGATTGTATTTTGTTTTATGTGGTATCTTATGAAATGGTGACGTACATCAATGTGTTTGGACCTAGAATGATGAACTGGATCATATGTTAAGTCAATTGCACTTTTATTATCACACTTCAATTCAATTATTTCATGAACTATTCCAAAATCTTCTAAAGATTGCTTTATCCATAAAGCTTGTGCACAACAACTGCCTAATATCTTGTACTCGGCCTTAGTGGTTGATTAGTCAATAGAATTCTATTTCCTACTTGACCACAAGATAAGTGAAAGGCCAAGAAAGTGACAGGTGCCACTGGTGCTTTTACGATCTAATGAACAGCCAGCATAATCAGAATCAGAGCAGCCATGTAATATAACTATATCGTTATGTGGATACCACAAACCTAATTTAGATGTGTCAATAAGATATCTAAAAATGAGTTTAACTGCTTTTAAATGAGACTCTTTGGGATTAGCTTGAAATCTAGCACATAAACATACAGCAAACATAATGTCAGGCCTAGAGGCAGTCAAATACAATAGTGATCCTATCATTCCTCTATAAAGTGTTTGATCTATGGATATTCCACTTTCATATTTTCCTAACTTTAATGAGACACACATGGGGGTATTTGCTTGTTTTAGATTTTCAAACACAAATCATTTTAAAACATCATGAATATATTTAGATTGACAAATAAAAATTCCATCATGCTTTTAAGTAATTTGAAAACCAAAAAAATAAGTGAGTTCGCCTACCATGCTCATTTCAATTTCATTCTTCATAATTTCAATAACACTATCACATAATTTTTCATTTGTGGATCCAAAAATAATTTCATCAACATATATTTGTAAAATGATAAGATCATCATTGATATGTTTAACAAATAAAGTACAATCAACACTGCCCATTTTGTAATCATTCTTTAGAAAATAAATAGTTAATCTATCATAGCATGCACGGGGTGCTTATTTCAAACCATAAAGGGCTTTTTCTAATATAAAAACATGATCAGAAAATCTAACATCAACAAAGCCTGGAGGTTGTTCTACATAAGCCTCCTTCTTAATATACCCGTTAAGAAAAGCAGTTTTTACATCCATTTGAAATAATCTAAACTTCTTAAAACTAGCAAATGCAAGAAATATTATAACTGCTTCTAAACATAATACGAGTGCAAAGGTTTCGTCAAAATCTATTCCTTCTATTTGTGAATAAACTTTTGCTACGAGTCTTGCTTTGTTCCTAGTGACCCTATATTCACTATCTAGTTTATTTTTAAAAATCCACTTAACCCCTACAACAGGATGATTTGACGGTCTTTCTACTAACTTCCAAACCTTATTATGCTCAAATTGATTAAGCTCGTCATTCATAGCTAACCAAGAATTGTCATTTAAAGCAGTTTCAATGCTTTTAGGTTCTATATCAGAAATAAAGCACATATTCGAAAATAACTCACGTACGGATGAACGAGTACTTACCCCTCTTGATGGTTCTCCATAACCAAATCTTGTGGATGCTATTTTGAGAATCTTAGTTCGCTTGCAGGCACGTATCCTTGCTCTTCTTCTTCTTCTTCTTGTTTGACTCCTTTTCTTCATCTTTGTCTCCAAGGTTTTCATCGTCATCCACCCTTTGTAGAGGGGAGAACTCTTCATCTTTACCTGTATTATTAGCTTCTACACAAGGGAAAACCTCATCAAATTTAACATGTATCGATTCTTCAACCATTTTAGTCCTCTTATTGAAAACTCTATAACTTTACTTGTTGAAGAATAACCAATAAAAATGCATTCATCACACTTTTCATCAAATTTGCCAAAATTATCCTTAGTGTTCAAAACAAACATTTACAACCAAAAACTTTAAAATAAGACACATTTGGTTTCTTTTGAAAATATAACTTATAAGGTGTTAATTTTGAGAGGGGTCGAAGCATAACACTATTAATAACATAACAAGCAGTATGAACAGCTTCTGCCCAAAATATCGAGGTAATTTGTATTCAAATAGCATAATACGAGCTAGTTCTTGCAAAGTTCTATTTTTCCTTTCTACCATACCATTTTGTTGAGGTGTACGAGGAGCAAAAAATTCATATTTAATTCCTAACTCATTGCAAAAAGAAACAAATTTCTCTTTATCAAATTTACCTCCATGATCTGAACGAATGTATTTTATTTTTAACTCTATTTCGTTTCGAACACATAAACATAATTTGGAAAATTCTAAAAATGCATCTGATTTAGACGATAAGAAAACTGTCCAACTAAAGTGAGAGAAATCATCAATCAAAACAAAAGTGTACTTTCTACCACTTAGACTTAGTGTATTTACAGGACCAAACAAATCCATATGTATCAATTCTAACGGCCTAGTGGTGGAAACGACATTTTTTGTTTTTTAAAAGAAGACTTTGTAAATTTTCCGTTTTTGACATGGTGAACATAAAAATGATAAATTTCCATGCAAAAAAGGTAAACCTTTAACAAGTCTATTTTTAGACAATTTTATGATTAGCTTGGAACTAGAATGTCCAAGACGTCTATGCCACAAATCTAACTACTCATTTTTAGAAATAAAACACTTTAATGAAGAATGTGACAAATCATTAAATCTAATCATGTAAACATTTTGAAATCTAGGAGCAGTAATAACAATATCATTTGTTTTAGAGTTTATAACATTGCATAGGTTTGAAGATAAGTCAAACAAGACGTTTAAGCCAATATCACATAACTGACTTATCAAAATTAAATTATGCTTCGAACCTTTAACATACAAAACATTTGAGATAGTAAATGATTTGTTACCTACTACTTCAATGCAGATGATTTTTCCCTTTCCATTGTCTCCAAAAGTAACTACTCCTCTTTTCTTCATCTCTAGGTAAGGAACTTTGATTTATTGCCCGCCATGTGCTTGGAACACCTTGAGTCCAAGTACCACACGTCTTCTTTGTCCTTAGCCTGCCAACACACCTAGAAAGAGGATGAGAGTAAAGATCCGGCTACCCAAGTGGTTCCTCCCATAGAATAGGCGGAAGCCTTAGGCACCCAGATTTGTTTGACTGAGCAGTATCCCGTCTTCTTACAAGTATGTGTTGTGTGACCAAACTTATAACATTTGGCACACTTGATAAAAGAAGTCGACGGGTTTTTTAAAGTAAATTTTGACACTTTGCTGGAAGCTACATGGATAGGGGATTTATTGTTTTTAATCTGAAAACTAGATTTCCTGGACTTTTTCTTATCGCCGGCGACAGTGGATATCGTCGGGCGATAGTGTTCAGGAGAGTATCCAAGTCCGAATTTTTCAGAACCATAGTACTGGTTTCCCAAAATCATATTTAGAGATTTTTGGCCAACTCCAATTTTGTTAGTGGCCATTTCTAAATTTCGGACTTGTCCCCTTAATACATTATTTTCGACAACTATGGTGGCGCATCGGTTTGCGAAGGACTTTCTGCTGCCTTCCACTTGCAATTGAGAAACCTTTAGAGATCTCTCTAAGGCCTCTTTCTCTTTTGTAAGAGTTTCAACCCGAGTCTGAGTCTTAGAGATATCTTTCTCAAGCTCTACTATCTTTGTCAAGGAGGGACAATCCTCTTGACAAGTTGCTTTCTCCTTTCCAATAACTTTTACTTCATTTTTTAGTTTTTTATTTTCTTTAACTAATACTTTATTTTCAGATTTAATCAATTTAATTTCATGGAGGTTTTTGTCTAAATACTCGCAAGTTCTAAAAAATTCAGAATATAAATCATCATAGGTTTCAGGAGTTATCTCAGTGTCGGTCTGGACACTGCTTCCTTCATCATAAGATGAAGCGCTATTTCCCATCAAGCACATGTTGGCCTCCTCTTCAATTTCTGACCCTGAACTGCTTGATTCCTCAGAAGTGGCTTCATCCCATGTTTCAGCCTTTAGAACCTTCTTCTTATCTCTCTTTTTGTGTCGCTTCTCCTTCAGCTCTTTCAGAAACTTTGGGCACTTGCTCTTTATGTGGCCAATCTTCCTGCAATGATAGCACTCAGGTGGTGGTCTATCTTAGTCATCCTCTCCTTCAGCTTGGGCTTTCCCTTTCCTATTCCCAAATTCTTGTCTCTTGAAAAAACTCTTGAAAGAATTTATTTTTTCAGGATTTCTCATGAATCTCCTGAATTTCTTCACAAACAAGCTCTCTTCATCTTCATCGTCACTTTCATCGGACTCGCTTTCATTTCCTTCTTGGACAACAATGTCAAAGCTTTCTTTCTTGGCTCCAAGCTAAACTCTTGTTATTGAATCCTCAACTCTACTTCATGGGTTTTCAAGTTGACTATCAGATTCTCAATTTGGAGAGACTTTAGATCGTGTGACTCTGAGATGGCAGTCACTTTTGGATTAAAATTCGGGGGAAGCGATCTAAGTATTTTCCTCGCAAAATCTCCATTTGAGAAATTCTTCCCTAGAATCCTTGAGTCGTTTACTATCTTGCTAAACCTTGTGTACATGAAGTCTACATCCCCATCAACCTCCATTTTGAACTTCTCAAACTCTGATTCTAGCTGGAAAAGCTTTGAGTCCTTTACCTGCGATGTTCCTTCATGAGTAACTTCAAGAAGATTCCAAATATCATATGCAGTGTCACATGCACAAACACGGTTAAATTCAGTCCTATCTAACACACAAAATAAGGCATTCATTGCTTTAGCGTTATTTTTACATCGAAGCTTATCTTCTTCATCCCATTTGTCCTTGGGTTTTTCCATAGAGACACTTCCTACAATAGTTATAGGAGTAGTGTAGCATGTTTCTACCATGCCCCAAACATCGATATCTAGTGCTATTAGAAAGCATCGCATTCGAGCTTTCCAATAGTTGTAGTCAGTGCTCATGAATAAGGGAGGTCTACTAATACCTTGCCCCTTAGAAAACGCGTGAGTGTTTTGCGCCATTACTCCCGGTGGTGAAACCGATTTTGGAGTAACCTGGCTCTGATACCAAGTGTAGGATCTTGCGGTGCCCTTAGAGGGGGGGTGAATAAGGGTTCTTTTAATTCTTCTTAAAAATTAAGCAAACTTTAGTAGATGAATAACAACAATATAATTGAAGAGTGCAAATGGATAGTAGCTCGAAACAATAATAATATATTTCAAAAGAGTTAAATTCAATACAAAGTGTCTCTATATAGCTAGAGACAAAGGCTCTTGAAATAAATAATTTGCTAGTGTTTTCGCCGGTTCTTCTACAAAGAACCGGCAGGTTAAAGCGTATCTCTTCCCAGATCTTGCTACTAGCCTCCCCCTAGATCTAACCACGATCTAGACGCTTCACACAAGGCAATGATTTCTCCCTAATCAACACATGGACTTGGACGCCACTCACAAAGCGACGATTCTCTCCTAAGCCACACAAAGACCTAGACGCCAGGAACAAGGCGGCATTTTCTCTACCGATTACAATAAGAAAGTAAAAGAAAAGAAAAAAAACAAATTGAATAATTTAGGCTAGACACTCCCTTAAAATAATGCGTTGAAGATGTCAATGAATCCTTCTAGGGTTGCTTCGAATGCTTTGCACGTGTCGTCAATCTTTTGCACTTTTGTCCTTCTTGAGAGTATGGAGTATCTCTGAGTTTTGGAGCTCTCTGAATCGTCTATGCAGGAAAATACACTCCAGGTAATGAAATTCATGATTTCCTCAAGAAATGAAAGGCTTTTATACTCTGGCACTATCGCCTAGCGATAATGGGTATCGCCAACCGGTGATAGCGGTAACCGCTGCCACGTGGCCCATGAACTCCTCATTTTTGCATCACACAAACGTCGAGCACCGAATCGTGCACTATTGCCGAGCGATCCCGGATATCGTCGTCGGGAAATAGAGAAATAACAGAAACCACATTTTTGTCGAGTGCCGAGTTGAAATGTGTCGAGTGGCGCTATCGCCTGTCGGTGATACTCAATATCGCCTAGCGATATCTCCCGAGTTCAATTCTGATCTGATTCAGCAAAAAAAAGTTATTAAATATAGACCTGCGTTATTTGCACACCAAAAACACCCAAATATCAAATATAAACAAGATATGTTATTAGCAAACCAGGAAGCGTTGAATGCATGCTCCAACAAAGACCTGGTCTGACTCTTCCTCTGAGTTAGAGAGTGAAGAAGATGAAGCCTGAGATAATTTCTATTGCTGAAGAGGAACCTAAAGATTTCCCTGCTGCTAGAATAGGGATCATGGCCCCCATGTCACACTCAGATAGTGACTCAGAGTTGGATGAAGATGAAGAAGGAGATGCTTAGTGCAATGGATTGGTGGTAATGACAGATGAAGAAAGCAGCCAGGATCTGCCTGGTCAGACTCAGGTACATGTTAAACCACATTCTTTAATTTCCAGTCATGAGGCTGACTCAGTCTCTGAAGCTTAATCATCAAGAGATGAAGGGGATTCAGACTCTGAGGATTATGTAAACTCCATAATTGTCAAGTATGGAAAACTTCTTAAGGCTTTCAAGAAATACAAGCTACTTGCCAAGAGGCAGGCATAAGAAATTCTAAGCCTTAAAGTCAAGTTTGAAGACCAAGAAAAATACATCACTGCCATGGCTACACATGGAGGCCAGCTCAAGGAGATCATTGACAGTGAGTTTGTGCTAAGAGTCTCAAATGAGAAACTTATCCAGAAACTTGAAAAAGATCTCTTTAATGAGAAATTGCTGGTGACGAAATTTTCTAAGCCAAGCAATGTGCTGCCCTTAATTGATACCCACCTTACCCAAGCTGGTAGGAAAGGGATGGGATTTAAGGGACCTGCTAGACCTTACAATCCAAGAGGAAAGGGAAAAGGGAAGGCACCAGTTGTGCCTCTATCCTCGATGCCTCAAATTCCTTTTCAGAGAGTGTTGTTGCCTTCTAACAGGTATGACCATGAAAGTTATTATGGTCACTGGGAGAACGGCAGATCTACTGGTATGGACCAATGTGGCCCCAGCCATGGTGGAACCTTTGAGGCTGCCCATGAGGAAATCCAAATTGCCAAACCTGGACCATTTGTTTTTGGTGTCGCAGCCCTAAAACTCAAAGATATTGCTCCTACTAAATATCTAAATCATCCGGCAAAAGTTGTGACTCAAGGTGAGTCATCTGGCAGCGCTGGAATGGCAATCTCAAATGCTATCAGATGCATGTTAGCTGAAAAGAGACATGTTGTTGGTGGTTCTCAGAGAATACGAATATATCTAGCTGAAAGACTGACCTTCAGTCAAATTGCTACTGAAAGAGGGCAGAAGTATAGAGCAGCACATCTCCCCACTATTTAGGAAGTAGTACAACCAAATGTTGGTCCCAAACAAAAAAGGAGAAATAATATCTATGAGTATTGGTATTGTGGCAAAGTGAGTCACTATGTTATAGATTGCTGTCACAATCCCTCAGTGTCTAGAGGTTGCCAACCTGTCAGGAATTCTGTAGGAAGACATGGTTATTTCAAGGCTAATGTGAACCTAGGACCCAATAGAAATTGGGGTCCTATGGTAAGGTGACTTGCATTCCTTTCAGGTTAGTTCAAGTACCAAATCCCCTAAATGGTACTTGGATAGTGGATATTCCAGGCACATGACTGGAACAAAGGATCTATTGAAAGAGTACACTCCAGTAAAGAATGGACCCAAGGTCATTTTTGGAGGCTCAGACAAGGGGATAACTAGAGGCTATGGTAATATCACAAATAGCATAATCACCATCATAATGGTGGCTTATGTGGAGGGGTTACAACACAACCTCATAAGCATAAGCCAACTATATGATCTTGGTTATGACATTTCCATCCACAAGGATAAGTGCCACATTAAGATATTAAGTGACAAAAGTGTCATCTTAACAACACTAGGAGTGGGAATGTTTATTGTTTAAATTTTTCTTGCTTAAATAATAGTTCCCCTATATGCCTAGTTGCAGATGAGAAAGTCTCATATTGTGTCCAGTGGCACAAGAGACTGGCTCATTTGAATTATAAGACCATTGGTCAGCTCTTCAATAATGATCTTATTAGGAATGGTCCCAAAATGAAATGCTCCAAGGAGGGCATCTGTGCTGCTTGTCAAAAGGGTAAGCAGACTAAGACCTCTTTCAAGAGCATTGGGGCCAAGGACTCTATGAGATGCTTGTATCTCTTGCATATGGACTTGTTTGGTCCTATGCCTGTTCATGGCAGGAAGGTCTACACCCTTGTGGTGATTGATGACTATTCCAGGTTTACTTGGGTGTTCTTCCTTAGAAAAAGGATGAAACCCATGAAATATTCACAAATTTTGTTAGGCAAATTCAGAATGAGCTTGCATGCTTTGTGGTTAGAATGAGAAGTGACCATAGAACTGACTTTCAGTCTACTACTATGACTACATTCTGTGAAGAGCAAGGGATTCATCAAGAGTTATCCTCTCCAAGAACACCCAGCAAAATGGGTAAGTTGAGAGGAAAATAAGACTCTTATAGAAGATGGGAGAACACTATTGAGTGATAATTCTCTCCCTGAATATTTCTAGGCTGAGGTAGTTTACACTGCATGTCATGTGCTCAATAGGGCTTCTATCACTAAAGGCCACAGGAAGACTCCCCATGAGATATTGAAGGGTAGAAAACCAAACATATCCTACTTCAGGATCTTTGGTTGCAAGTGTTTCATCCTGGACAATGGTAAGTCAAAAATGACTAAGTTTGTTGTCAAATCCCATGAGGGGATATTTGTTGGGTACAACAATAATGGTAGGGTATATAGAGTCTATAACTTGACAAATAAAGCTGTAGAAGTGTCTGTCCATGTAGTGTTTGATGAGTCATGCATGATTGACAGTGATATATCAAGCTCTTTTCCTAGCTCTTCAGGAACAGAAGTCATGATGGAAAAGCTCTCCATCAAGATAAAGATCCAGCTTTGCAAGAAGATTGTGGAGAGGGATGTTGTCTAGAGGAAGCACAGGGCAGTCGAGCTGGAAATGAAGACCAACCTGATAAATAAAATGATATTCAGCGGGAAGTAGTTAGACTGCCCCCAGCAGTCAAATATCTTAGAGCCAAGGTGTACAGACCAGAAGCAGGAGACTCAACACAATACTCTATTCCAGCTTCCTGTCACAAGAAGAGCCCAAGAAATTTGAAGAAGCAAATCAAGACCAATTCTGGATTGGATCAATGCAGGAAGAACTGAACCAGTTCAAAAGGTGCAAGGTCTGGAAGCTGGTTCCCAGACCAGATGGACACAATGTTATTGGTGTCAAGTGGATCTTCAGAAATAAATTTGATGAAAATGTTATTGTAATCAAGAATAAGGCCAGACTGGTGGCCAAAGGGTATAAACAAGAAGAAGGTATTGATTATAATCAAACCTTTGCCCCAATTGCAAGATTGGAATCAATCAGATTGTTCCTTGCATTTGCAGCCTTCCAGGGATTCAAGGTATTCCAGATGGATGTCAAGTCAGCCTTCCTGAATGGAGACTTGAAGGAAGAGGTTTTTGTACAGAATCCTCTAGGTTTTATTGATTTTAACTCTCCTACTACTGTATATACAGTTAGGAAAGCTCTTTATGGGCCCAAGCAAGCCCCAAGAGCATGGTATGAGACATTGTATACCTTCCTCATTGAGAATAAATTCTCAAGAGGGAAGATAGACAAGACCCTATTCCTAAGGGAATCTAAGGTCAAGATCATCCTAGTCAAGATTTATGTTGATGACATAATATTTGGCTGTACATATGACAACCTCTGCAGGAAGTTTGCAAAACTTATGCAGGAGAAGTTTGAGATGAGTAGTATGAGTGAATTGAAGTTTTTCTTGGGACTCCAAGTAAAACAAACTGATGGTAGTCTATCCATATCCGAGTCAAAATTCACTAGTGAGATAATCAAGAAATATGGCATAGAAAATGCTTCCACCTTAAGAACTCTCATGAGCTCAAGTATGCTTATAGGCAAAGATGATCCAGGGAAGCCTCTTGATCAAACTCTATATAGAGATATAGTTGGCTCAATCCTCTACCTCACAGCAAGTAGGCCTGACATTATATATGTGACATGTGTCTGTGTTAGGTATCAGGCCTGCCCTAAAGAGTCTCACTATACTGCTGTGAAAAGAATCTTGAGATATCTTAAGGGCACCTCAGATCTTGTCCTATGGCACCCCAAGAATGGGGAATTTGAACTAGCTGGCAATGTAGATGCAGATTTTGTAGGCTGCAAGAAGTACAGGAAGAGTACTTCAGGCTCCTATCAATTTCTAGGTGGAAGGCTTATCTCTTGAAGCAGCAAGAAGCAGACAAGTATTTCAATCTCAACAGCAAAGTCAGAGTATATTTTAGCTGGAAGCTGCTGTGCTCAGTTGCTTTGGAATCAGCATCAACTTCAAGACTACAATGTTCAGATAAGTAGAACTTCACTCTTTTGTGATTCTACTAGTGCAATTTCTATAACTAGGAATCTTGTCTCCCATAGTAGGACTAAGCTTATAGAAATTAGGTATCATTTCATTAGTGAACATGTGGAAAGGGAAGACATCTCCCTTGAGTTCGTCTCCATAGACAAGCAAGTGGCTGATATCTTCACTAAGACAGAGCTAAGTTCAACACCATCAAATATGAATTAGGCATGTTGAATCTTGTGTAGCTTCAATTCTCTCTTATACCATATGCAGCATTGCTTATTTTATAGGTAGAACAAGCTCTTCCACAAGATACTGAAGATGGTTTGCAGCTGTTGAGGGGGAGCTAGCCCTACAGCTGAGATAGATAGGGGGAGAACAACCTATCAGTATTCTCCCTATTGTAGAAGTCAAAAAGGGGGAGGAAAGAAGTCAAGGGCTGAGAACAACAGCCAAGTGGAACAGTAAGGAATGCAACATGCAAGGGGGAGTAAGTAATTCTCCACAGGTTGGAGAAATGGTAACACTTCTCCAACTCTACTACAGTTAAATTTTGTTATGATAAAATGGTGTGTTGTCCATGACATGTGTTGTTTTGACTTCTTCAAATAGGTGGAGATTGTTGTGTCTATTAATTCCAATATGCCAGATTTGTAAGAAGTCAAACGGGTCAATGACATACACACATAATGTATTTGATGTGTGCTCTAGTTCTTGCATGAGGTAGTCCATGATTGGACATGTGAAGAAAAATGAGTTAGGCATTAAACTCAAATTTCATCGAACTCAGCTCAGAGTTCGTCTAACTCTGCTCGCTGACCGTCGAGTGCAACTCAACATACATTGGGATACGCACAAGAGTTCAGGATTCAAAATTCGTCGAGCTCAGTTTGTAGTTCGTTTAGCTCAGGTTACAGTTCGTCGAGCGCAGCACAACCATTGTCAAGATAAATCAAGAGAAAAATTGACTCGGGAAAAGTGCTAAGACCGCTGAGAAGATCAAAGTTCATCGAGGTCAATTTGCGGTTCGTCGAGCTCAGCTATAAACTTGTTAAGCTAAAGTCAGAAAATCTATATAAGGCAATAGTGCTGAGACCGCTAAGAAGAAGGCGTTGAGACCGCTAAGACAGCTGAGACAGCTGTGAAGATAGAGTTGAGATAGCTGAAGACAACTGAGAAGATAGCGCTGAGACCGCTGAGATAGTTAAGATATCTAAGAAGATGGCGTTGTGACGGTTGAGACAGCAGAGACAAAATTAGTTGGAAATTTTCTAAGTTTAGAAGCGTTGAGAGAAGCAGGTTCACTCAACGCTTCTAATGAAGAAGAAAGCGCTGAAACAAAGGCTTACCTCAACTAATATTGAAAAACCACTGAGACCGCTGAGACAAAACCGGTGAGACAGTTAAATGCAAATACCGCTAAGACAGCAAATAAGAAGAAAGCGCTGAGATAAAGGCTTATCTCAGCTAATAATGAAAAAACTCTGAGACCGCTGAGACAAAACTACTTAGACAAAGCCAGGAAAATTTTATAAGTCCATAAGCGCTGAGAGTCAAGGCTGATGGCGTTGAGTGTCTTAACATCACTCAATGCTTTATGATATTCTGGAATATTTTCTAAGTCTAGATGTTGATGACCACTGCTGACATCATCAAAGTCTAAATTGCGCGAAGCTGTTACGGGAAAGCTGCTACAAAACCAAAAGATGTTTGTCCCTTTCTGATGGAGTTGGCACTCACCAATCTTTGGTTGACCTACATACTATGGTGCTGTTGATTAAAATCAATGCATATAAAAGGGGAAACAGAAAAGGGATTAGTGTTAACGAATCAAACGAGTATAGAAAGAGAAAAATTAAAAAGAGGCGGCCGGACATTTTTCTTCTGATCAAGCTTGAAAGCAAAAGTCTAGCCAAGTTATCCTGAAGGTAAAGAAGGATAGCTGAAGTACTTCAAAGCTCATCAAGGTTGTTCTCAACAGAACATTTTAGCTGGTTCATCTCATCAGCAAGGTGGAAGCTGCTCATCAGTGCCGCAGTAAAAAGTGATAGTTGTACAAGAAGGCTGATTCCTTCTACAGCAAGTGAGCTGGACTGAAATCTGCTCAGTCCAGCAAAGTTGACTCAGAGTTATTTCTCTATGTCAGTTATTTTATTTTCTTCACTTACTGTATAAACTTCCTGTAGGATTCAAGTTTCTTGAATTTGTGTGGAGGGCCCTTTGTGCCTGAGGTAGGTGATAAATTTGTCACTGAGGTAGGTGTCGTGTTGGGGGCACTGAAGCAGGATCCAAGTGAGGATCTAAGCTATAGGGCCTAAGTTCCTGAGGTAGGAGAGTGTTGTTCTCTTAGGTAGGATCCAAGTGTGGATCTGAGGTAGGGCTGTCCTCCCAGCCTCAGTGTAGGTCCTTGTTCCTGAGGTAGTTGAGTGAAGAGTCACTGCACTATAGGTGACAAGTTTGTCACTAAGATTGTAGGCCTTGGAGGAAGCTAAGTTGTATGTACTTGTAAGGGTACTGAGTTGTAGCAGTGCTGCAGCACTCTTAGAGTATGGTTGTGTACCTGAAGTTGTAGGGATGAAGAGCCTAAGTGTAGGCCTTAGAAATAAGGCTGAGGTATGTGATCAGTGGATCACTGAGCTGTAGGATTTCAGCAGAGCTCTGAGGTAGGAACCCTTGTGGTTCTGATTTGGATTCTGAGAAGAATTATTGTGTAAGGCTGGGGGCCTGAGGTGTAAGCTCTGAGTAGTATAACTGAAGGAGTTTGTGTCGAGTCCAACAAATAAGTTGGATAGGTGTAGAGGGAAAGTGGATGTACCCGATTGGGGAAGCACTATAAATTCTCGTGTTTGCTGTGTGTCCTTATTTTTCTTTGTGATTGCAGGATTTAAGGACAAGATTTAGATATAACAAGTTGAAAATAGCAAAAGATTTATTAAAATCTTAAAGACCTATTCACCATCCCCCTCCCCCCCCCCCTCGCTAGGTGATTAACTAACCTAAAGTTAAATAACTTTTAGCTTCATAATGGCAGGTCATATGTGACTAAGTTTGCTGCTAATTCTTTTTATGGGATCTTTGTTTGGTACAACAATCTCAGTAAAGCCTATAGGATCTAAAACAATAAAAGCCATGTTGTTGAAGTATATGTGCATGTAGTCTTTGATGAGTCTACCATGATTAACAGTGAGCTGCTAAGCTCCTCTTCTAGTACTGCAGGTCAGAGCTGATGATGGACAAGTTAAGCATCAAGGAAGCTACACTAGTAATCCAAGAGGGAGTGGATATTCCAGAAGAACTACATGGCACACTTGATGTGAATGAAGATCAGAAATATGCTGCCACTAAAGCTGATGCTGAACAAAGATTGTCTCCTGCTGTCAGGCATCTAAGAGAAAATCCAAGACATCAGATTATTGGTGATGCAAAGCAAGGAGTGGTGATAAGAAGTAAGAGCCTTAATACATCAATGTGTGCAAGTTTCCTGTCATAGGTTGAGCCTAAGAGATTTGAAGAGGCCTACATAAATCAGATCTCAGTTGTAGTAATGCAAGAGGAATTGCACCAGTTTAAGTGGTGTAAGGTTTGGAAGCTAGTTCCCATACCACAAAGACATAATATCATTGGAGTAAAGTGGATTTATAGTAATATATTTGATGAAAATGTCATTATAATCAAGAACAAGCTAGGCTACTAGCTAAGGGGTACAAACAAGAAGAACATATTGACTTTGGTCAAACCTTTGCCCCCATAGCAAGATTGGAAGCCATTAGACTCTTCCTTGCATATGTTGCATTCAAAGGATTTAAATTCTACCAGATGGATGTGAAGCCAGCCTTCCTGAATGGTGACTTAAATGAAGAAGTCTATGTTGAACAACCTCTAGATTTTGTTGATTCTAACTCACCTGAATTTGTTTATATACTTAAGAAAGCTCTACATGAGTTAAAGCAAGACCCTAAAGCAGGATATGAGATATTGTATAGCTTCCTCATTGAGAACAAATTCTCAAGGAGGAAGACAGATAAGATCTTATTCCTAAGGAAATCTAAGGGCAAGATCATCGTAGTGCAGATTTATGTATATGACATAATCTTTAGATCTACTAATGATAAACTTTGCAGGAAGTTTGTCAAACTTATGCAAGGGAAGTTTGAGATGAGCAGTATGGGTGAGCTCAAGTCCTTCTTGAGCCTCCTTGTAAGACAGACTAATGATGACTTGTCCATATCCCGATCTAAGTTAACCATGGAGTTAATCAAAAAGATTGGTATGGAGAATGCCTCCACAATGACAACACTCATAGAATTAAGTATGCTAATAGGCAAAGATGAGACAAAGAAAGTTGTTGATGAAACTTTGTATAGTGGGATAATTGCCTCCCTTCTATATATTAATACAAGTAGGCCAGACATCATATATGCTACATGTGTTTGTGTTAGCTATAAGGCTAGCCCTAAAGAATCTCATTACTATACAACTAAGATGATTTTGAGGTATCTTAAGGCCACACCAGATCTTGGCCTATGGTACCCTAAAAATAAGGATTTTGAACTAATAGGCTATTCAGACACAGATTTTATAGGATGCAAAGAGAACATGAAGATCACTTCAGGCACCTGTCAGTTCTTAGGAGGAATACTAGAGCCTTGGAGCAGCAAGAAGCAGACTAGTGTTGCAATCTTAATAGCTGAGGGGTATTATATCTCAGTTGGTAGATGATGTGCACAATTACTATGGATCCAACATCAACTCCAGGAATATAACTTCCAAATAAGTAGAACTCCTTTGTACTGTGACTCTACTAGTGTAATCTCAATTGCTAGGAATCTTGTCTCTCATAGCAGGATAAGCTCATTGATATTAGGTATCATTTCATTAGGGAGCATGTAGAATGTGAAGATATCAGTCTTGAGTTTGTCTTAAAGACAAGCAAGTGGCTGACATCTTCACTAAGTCACTAGATGAAGCAAAGTTCAATACCTTCAAGTTTGAGTTGGGTATGTTGAACTTGGTATATCTTTAGTTTCTCCTTATGTTGTTATTGTTGTAGATCGTAGTACTTCTTGCCGGTGGAAAAGACCTTCAGTGGTATAAAGATTTTTCAAGTGGTATACCTTCATTGGTATCAAGTTTTTCAAGTGGTTTAAGTGCTATACCGATTAGAATAGACTAATGTGTCTACCAGGAACGATGATAGAAAATGCTTCAGTTGAGGGCTAGCAAGTCCAGCACTTGCAGGGATAGATTCAGCCTCAAGTAGAGAAGCAGCAGGTTGCTGTAATAGATGATGTTGGAACACCCTATTAATAATTTGGGTCAGGATCACTATGTCTCTAGGAAACTAATGTTTGACCTCCTATATAACTCAAAAGGTCAATTAGAATTGAGTCTAAGGGTTAGAAGTCTAAGTTTGGAAGCTGCCCTCAAGACCAAGCCTTTTTCAGTTTGAGACTAAGTCATATCGTCGAGCTCAGCACGACGATTCGTCGAACTCCGATCGAAGATCGTCTAGCTCAACTTCGACAGATCGTCGAACTCCATTCGACGATCACTGAGCTCAACTTCATCATATCGTCGAACTCTATTCGACGATCGGTGAGCTCAGTTCGACGATCTTTGACTCAGCTTTGGATCTCTATCTCTGAGCTCAGTTCGACGATCTTTGAGCTCAAATCGACGATATTTTGTTGCAGTATAAGTCCATATCGCTGAGCTCAGTTCAACGATAGCAGAGCTCAGTTCGACGTTTTCAGATGACTTCAAGGATTTTTTTTGATTCAAATTCAAATCAGTTAAGGAGTTATTCTGCAATTAATTCAGAAGATTTTCTAGCCTTTTTCATTTATTTCTGGACCAAGTTTCAAGGGATTTTTAAGGAATATTTCTATGGACTTTCCTCCAGAAGACATTTTACAATTAAGGATGCAATTAATGTAGACCAACGGCTATTCTTGACAGAGGATGTTTTTCCATTCAGTACCAGAGAATAAAAGAGAAGAATTTTTGAATCTCTCAGAGACACACAGAGTCACACACACAGACAGACATCAGTAATCTTCAGAACAAGAACAAAATACTCTCTGTCTCAAAGAATTCTCAAGAACACACATCCAAGGGGATCAAATTTTCTGAAATCTTCAGATCTCCCTTGTCTCAGTGTTCAAGGCCAACATATTTCAAGACTCCAGACACCCAACATTTCAGCTGTTGCTGAGATCATCTTTTGCTGGAGCTCAACTTTTGAAGGCCTATCACCCTACAGCAAAGCTTCTTTTCCTGAAGATCTTAAGGACTCAGGGGGAGCTTTGACACCATCAATCTACATAGTCTTCTCAGCTGTTTGAGAAAGAGAAGACTTCCATCATTCTCTCACCCCCATCTCTGTAAAGGGTTTCTCAAACTCCCTTCAAAAGTTTGAGTTTGGTTTTTGAGCACCTTGTCAAAAGCTCATTGGTGGCAAGACACCTGATCAAAAAATCTAATTTGGTTTTTGAGCACCTTATCAAAAGCTCATTGGTGCCCAGGACACCTGATCAACTCATCCTGCAGTGGATTCCTACCTAGGGTGGTAGAAGAGTGGATGTACCCAAGTTTAGGGGAACCACTATATTTCCTTGTGTCATCTGGTTTTGCTTGTCTTTATTTTGGTTTCTGGCTGTGATTGTTCTGTGATTAGATTTTGATTAGTTTAGTTCTGTAATTAGATTTATAATTGCTTCCCTGCTCACTCACATTACAACAATTGTTGTAAAACGTTTTCAAGCACCATATACTCTATCCACCCCCCTCTAGAGTATATCAGATCTAGCTGCACTTTCAGATCATTATCTCTACTCAAAAAGGGGGAGAAGTTTGAAAGAACTAGTGCCTAAATACCTAGAGGGGGGGTGAATAGGTGCACTTAATCTTTTTAAACTTTTAAGGCAGAAATAAAGTGCAGTAATTGCAATTCACATCATAAATAACACAGCAATCACACAAGCATACAATCACAGAAAGCACATAGGATTTATAGTGGTTCCCCAAGGTCTGGGTACATCCACTTTCCCCCTTCGCTTATCTAGTAGTGTACTAGATTCGGCCCAACTTCTCCACTACTTCTCAGATCCACAGATCTTACAGCTCAGAACCCCAAATAGGTTCCTACAACTCAGAGTGATCCCACTCCTACAACTCAGGCTCAAAGCCCTACCACTCAGTCTTCACCAAGACCTACACTCAGCCTTCAACAAGGCCTACACTCAGAGAAATGTATCTCCTACACTCAGGCACACAAGCCCTACCACTCAGCCTTTATAAATATATGGTTACAACTTAGATCCCTTAGGATCCTACAGAAAATAAAAAGTACAAGGATTTATAACCACAACTCTGATTGAGAAAGTTGAGTTGACTGGCTTCTTGATGAGTTCTTGAAAGAACTTTGCTGAGATCAACCTCCCTTAGCTTTCTTCAAAGCTTCTTGAATTAGAACACAGTAGGGTTGTATCTCTATGTAGATGATCTTCAATCAACTGCTGACTTTAGAATCAGATCTCAATCTAAAACTTTCTTATCAGCCTGGTTCAATAGCTGTCTTCTTAGAAGGATCTTTCTCTCTCCAACTTCTTAGATCTTCACTTGAAGATCTTCTTCTTGTTGTTATTTCTCACTTCAGTGATTGCTTCTTCTTATTCTTCTGTCTATCTCCTTATGTTGAAGGAATAAGCCTTTATATAAGCCTTCTTCATGGTGACCGGCTGATCCGTTTTCTAACGATCTTCTGACAGCTCTGACAGTAGCAGTCGACCGGTTGAAATGGCAGCTGTCAAGTCATCCAGTCACTTCTTGAAATCTCTATCACTGTCTGAAAGTGTCGAGACAGATAGTCTTTATGTGTCGACACAAATATACCAAGTGGCGACACAAGTAGACTAAGTGTCGACACTAGCCTTCATGGTGTCGACGCAACTCCTTGTGTTGTAGAAACTGCTTCTCGACACTGCTTCTTCAGAATGTGTCGACACTGATCATGTGTGTCGACACAAGTCCTTCTTCTTTGATACTTAGTTGATTTCTGCTAAGTGTCGACACAGCTCCTTTATGTCAACACATCTTCTTGTGTTGATACTTGCTAAGTGTCGACACATCTCCTTTATGTCGACACATGCCTTTTGTGTTGAAACTTTTGCTGAGTGTCGACACATCTTCTTTGTGTCGACACATTCTTCATGTATTGAGACTTTGCTGAGTGTCGACACATCTTCTTTGTGTCGACACTTTTACTTAAACTTTGTTGAAGTTTGCTGAGTGTCGACACAGCCTCCTAGTGTCGACACTTGTACTTGAACTTTGTTGATGTTTTGCTGAGTGTCGACACAGCCTCCTAGTGTCGACACTTTTGATGTCGACAAAATTCCTCTGGGTGTCGACACTGCTTCTAAGTGTCGACACTGATTATGTAGACACTTCTTCATTGTGTGTCGACACTGATTATGTAGACACTTCTTCATTGTGTGTCGACACTACCTGTATATGTCGACACTTTCCTTCTGGTGTCGACTCTGCATTCCTAGTGTCGACACAATTACTCCAAGTGTCGACACTGCTTCTCTAGGTGTCGACACAAGCCTTCTTAAGTGTCGACACTTTTCTTCTAGGTGTCGACACATGGACTTAGAAACTTTTCCCGCAAACCTGCAGTTACTTAACATGAACAAAGAAACTCAAAGCACATCAAATACATCTTGATGTATATCATTGATTAGGGTGAGGCTTCTTCAAATCATGTATATATATTCCAATGTACCCAACAATCTCCCCCTATTTGGAGAAGTCATAACCCTTAGTCAATGATATACACCATACATAACAAATTCTCAGTATGATGTACAACAATATTATGTGACAGGGAAAATACTTAAACATGCATGAACAGAACATGTATATACCATTAGCTCAGAACAAATAATGTAATACATGAACATATAACATTGTTCTTACAAATTCCAACATTTACATTAATCAAAAGTTTACTTAGAGTTTACTACAAATTACAACTTGTAAACTTAAGAAAATGCTATCCTAAGGCTGCTCTGGCTCCTTGATTACAATCCCTTTTCCAGATTGAATCTTAGCTTGAACTTGAGCTTCAGTGTCATCATCAGCAGCAGGCTTCTTCCCTTTAAGATCTTTCTTTTTCAACTCTTCAGCCTTTATCTTCTGCCTTTTAAAATAGTGATAAGGCTTGGAAAAATACTTGTTAGGCTCCTGTGCATTAGGAGGTAGCTTTCCCAGTTTAGCCTTTCTTCTATATTGTACAATGGCCTCTTGCCTATTCTCATGTTTCCTCCACTCCAGGTCAGAATATCATTTGCCTTTATCCAGGACATTGTCCTTAGCAGCCTTCCATGCAGTCAAGATGATATTCCTGGAAGTGGGGCTCCATTGTTCAAAATTAGGTCTTAATTCAGCTTGCTCTCTGAATCTTTTCTTAGACAATTGAGTCTCTTGTTCCTTTAATAAGGCCTCTTGCTCTTTGAGTATTGCTTCTGTCACAGGCTAAACAACTTTCTCTATGATGACTGGAAGTGGGGCTCCATTGTTCACAATCAGGTCTCAATTCAGCTTGCTCTCTGAATCTTTTCTTAGACAATTGAGTCTCTTGTTCTTTTAATAAGGCCTCTTGCTCTTTGAGTATTGCCTCTGGGCACAGGCTGAACAACTTTTTATATGATGACATTCTGATTTCCCTCAGGAGGACTATACATAGTCTGTATCTCTTGATGTATCATGTCAAAATCTGGTGGAGGGTATATCACTTGAGCTACTTCAGCTTGCTCTCCTCCAAGGTATGCAGGATTGATTCCAGACTCTGCAACATTGTCATCATCACATAAGGGTGGATATCCAAGGGTGGCTCTGATGGAATTGGAAATCCATTTGGCATGACCAGAGCCTGCCTTGATTAATACCCTCTCCACCTTTATGACTTCTCTCTCTATATGATCCCTCAGATCATCTTTCTAAAACCTTATCTATGCATTCAGATAGTTTACTCCATTTTTATAGAAGGGTTTTAACCTTTGGAGCTTGTCAGTAATTATCTTCTATGAATCTTCAAGGGCAGTTTTCACAACAGTGAGGCTCTCTTGCAACTTTTTATCAAATTCAGCCTTGACAGTAGCACTTGCTGCAGTCTGAGCAGTAGCCATATTCTTCATTTCAGTTACTATGGCATTATGAGAAGCTGTCAAACTATCATTCATTCTTATATGGTTTTCAAGGACATAGCCTTGCTTCACTTCTAGCTCGTCAAGTTTTGTCTTTATTTTCTCTTAATGTGTGGCCAGATAGACTACTGCATTTCCTCCCTTATGGAAACAATCAGTCATTTCCTTCTTGTTAAGATTTACTTCAAATCTGATTGACTTGATGTCTTGTGCCAGATCAAATTGCAGTGACTTATTCCCTTCATCCATATACTTTTCTAGAGCTTGTCTTTGCTCATCCAGCTTGATCTGTAAAGCCACCATCAGTGAACTATAGTCAGTAGATAGGGCAGGCTATGGAGCAATGGTCTGTAGGGCTTTCTTATAGTTCTGGATCCTTCTTTTGAAGACTTGGAACTTTCTCTTCTTGGCCCTAGCAGCCTCTTCATCTTCTGATGCAGAAGTACTTGCTATGTCCACTCTATCCTTATGACTAGGAGGTAACTCCTTCTCAGTCCTTTGTGGTTCCTCAGCATCCTTTGGCTTCTCTGTCTCTTGTGTAGCAGTTTTCTCTACATTCTCCATGTGCTCCCCCTCAGTATTTTCCTTCTCCCCCTCAACAGCAGCTATTTCTTTCTCAAGTTCTGTCTGTAGAAGATCAGAGAATAGCTCTTCTAATGTAAATTCCTGTTGAGGAAGGGCTGGAGAATCTCTTATCTCATCAGCCACTTTATCAACAACAGATGTGTCCTCCATGACAACATCTTGTGGTTGAGGTTGTATCTGTGTTTGCTGATGAATATCAGGTAATAAATCAGTCAAAACTTCATCCTCAATAGTGAAATCTAATTTACTAATTTCAGTGATTACCTCTAGTATGGTTTGGGTAGCTTCTTCACTCTCTAGTGGAGTTGGCTCTTCCACAAGTAGAGGCTCCCCCTGGAGTGGATCCAGGTGAATTGGGCTAGCGGTGGGTAGCTCCCCCTGCCTCTATGCATCTTCTTGTCTTGCTGGAGACTGTCCAGCATTCCTTCCTTGTTCATCATCAGAACTAAACACTACTTGCTCTTCAGAGCTACTGGAGGATTCTTGAGCCACTGTGGCAGTCTTCTTCTTCTTCTGGGGTGTGTCCTTTACAGGAGATGACAGTTCCTTGGTCAACACTCTATCCCACCTAGATAAAATTCTCATATCCATTTTCCTCATGTGGTTAATCTTTGTACCTACAGCTTGGTTCATTACCTCAGGTATACTACCAGCTAGGTATAAACTCAGTATTCTACCCAGATTGGGCTTCTTCATACTTTCTTTTATCTTCTCAAACACAACTGCAGACCAATCAGTATTTAGTTTGAATATAATCCTTGTCATCAAACTGAACATATAAGCTGCAATTCTGTCATGTCCTCCAGGCTTGCTCAGGATGAGCTTGCCAACTATTTCAGACAGAAACTTTCCTTGGATGTTGATTCCTTTTCTGTTGAAAACAGATCCAATTTTCATATTTGAGTCCAGTCCACACCATCTTAATGCTTCTCTAGTCTTAGAAGCAGAGACATCTTCTTCCTCCTTTGTTCTTAGTAGTTGAAGTACCTTCCTCAGACTCTTCTGTGAGACCTTGACTTTGGTCCCATGAACTCTGGACTTAATCTTGAGTCCAGTATCATCTAGTGAAGCTGCACTCAAAAATTATAAGAACTCCTTCTTCCAGATCTTGATTGGTTCAGATATAAGATATTCCAATCCAGTCTCGGCAATTAGGGTTACCACACCTTTGATTTCAGGTTCCGCGTCATCAAAGGCATGTCACACGAGTTCATATCCTTCATTAACATTCTCTTCTAGCTTGGGCGCCATTAGGGTGTGAAGAAATTTGAAGTTAGAGAATAGAGATGTCGACACACAAGTTTGGTCTCGAAACTTTGGTGAGCGTGTCGACAAACAATGGCGAAAACCTATTTATACCTTTCTAGAATCAAAGATGAAAAGGCGCGTCAAAATACTTAAATTGTGTCGACACTGTTGAAAAGTATCGACACTTACTTATAATGTCTCGACAACTATGTGTCGACACAAGTACAGTCGACAGAATATATGTGTCGACACTTATATATGTGTCGACACCACTCAGCTCGACACTTAGTCGAGACTCTACTAGACTAATTCTGTGTAAATCCTAAGTGTCGACACCACTTTGTATGTGTCGACACCTACACTGCATGTGTCGACACTAATTTACTGAAGTGTCGACACAGACTTCCTAGATGTGTCGACACCATTTCTCTGTAATGTCGACATCACTTCTACGTGTCGACACAGACAACTCTGTGTGTCGACACCATTTTACTTGGCCAAATTTTGTAAACTATTCTAAGTTTATCATCCCTAATTCAATTTTGAATTTATTGAATTTGGTTTCATCTAATGGCTTAGTATACATATCAGCTAGCTGATTATCTGTATTAATATACTCTAGTGAAATATCTCCTTTTTCCACATGTTCTCTTAGAAAATGGTATTTTATTTCTATGTGCTTAGTCCTACTATGGGAGACAGGATTATTTGCAATAAAAATAGCACTAGTAGAATCACAAAATAAAGGTGTTCTACTTACTTGAATACCATAATCTTCTAGCTGATGTTGAATCCATAGAAGTTGAGCACAGCAACTTCCTGCAGCAACATACTCTGATTCTGCTGTGGAGATAGCCACACTTGTTTGCTTCTTGCTACTCCATGATATCAGCCTTCCAGCTAGGAATTGACAGGTTCCAGTTGTACTTTTCCTATCTTCCTTGCAGCCTGCAAAATCTGCATCTGAATAACCTGTCAGTACAAAGTCTCCATTCCTAGGGTACCAAAGGCCTAGATAAGGAGTGCCCTTAAGATATCTCAAAATTCTTTTGACTGCTGTCAAATGAGATTCTTTATGGTAAGCTTGGTACCTAGCACAGACACATGTAGCATACATGATATCTGGTCTACTTGTAGTCAAATATAGTAGGGAGCCAACTATCCCTCTATACAAAGTTTCATCTACAGGTTTCCCTGCATCATCTTTGCATAAAGACATTATTGTCCCCATAGGAGTTTTCATGGTAGTGGATGATTCCATACCATACTTCCTTATCAATTCTAGGGTGAACTTATACTGGCATATGGATAAACCATCCTCAGTCTGTCTAACTTGGAGACCCAAGAAGAACTTAAGTTCCCCCATACTACTCATTTCAAATTATCCTTGCATTAGTTTTGCAAACTTTTTGTAAAGACTACTTTCTGTAGACCCAAATATGATGTCATCTACATATATTTGGACTAAGATAATCTTGCCTCTGGATTCCCTAAGGAATAGAGTCTTGTCTATTTTCCCCCTTGTGAATTTATTCTCAATGAGGAAACTAGACAGGGTTTCATACCAAGCTCTAGGGGCTTGTTTTAACCCATACAAAGCCTTCCTAAGTCTATAAATATAATTAGGTTTAGTAGAATCAACAAAACCTAATGGCTGTTCTACATAGATTTCTTCCTTCAGATTTCCATTCAGAAAAGCTGACTTAATATCCATTTGGTATACCTTAAACCCTTGAAATGTTGCATAGGCAAGGAACATCCTTATTGCTTCCAGTCTTGCTACTGGAGCAAAGGTTTGATCAAAATCAATACCTTCTTCCTGCATATATCCTTTTGCAACCAGTCTAGCTTTGTTCTTTATAATTACTCCATTTTCATCCAACTTGTTCCTAAAGATCCACTTGGTTCCAATAATGTTGTGGTCTTCTGGTTTAGGAACTAGCTCCCAGACTTTGCATCTTTTGAACTGGTTCAGCTCCTCTTGCATAGCCTCAATCCAATGAGGATCTAGGATGGCTTCTTCAAATTTCTTTGGCTCTACTTGGGATAGAAAGCTAGAGTAGAGTACTGAACTTAGATTTCTGCTCCTTTTTTGTACCCCTTGTCTGAGATCTCCAATAATTTGATTGGCTGGATGATCTTTTAAATGCCTATTTGCTGGAGGCAACCTGTCTTCTGGTTGTACACCTTCAGCTTCTTCATTCAGCAGCTCCTCTTGGTCTTCTTCAGCAACAGGAGTAACTTGTACTCCCCCTGGACAGCAGCCACTATCAACCACTTGCTGACTTGCAGTAGAACCTTCTTCAATAGTAAGCTTGTCCATCTTCTCAGTTACACCTGTAGAGCTGCAAACACTTCTAGGCAATTCATTGTTAATGAGTCTAGCTTTATCAAAAACTACATGAACTGACTCTTCTACAACTTGAGTAATCAAGTTGTAGACCCTATAAGCCTTAGTGTTGTTGATGTACCCAAGAAAGATCCCCTCTTGGGATTTGGCAGCAAACTTGGTTAAATAAGACTTTCCATTGTTAAGTATATAGCATTTACAACCAAAGATCCCTAAGTAGGATAGATTTAGTTTTCTGCCCTTCACAATCTCATAGGGGGTCTTATTATGGCTCTTGGTGATAGTAGCCCTATTGATCACATGACATGCAGTATTAACTGCCTCAGCCCAGAAATATTCTAGGAGAGATGTGTCACTCAACAGGGTTCTACCAGCCTCTATCAAGGTTCTATTTTTCCTTTCAGCAATACCATTTTGCTGAGGTGTTCTTGGTGAGGAAAATTCCTGAAATATCTCAAACTCTTCTCATAGCTTTGTCATACTATCAGAATGGAATTCAGTACCATGGTCACTTCTTATTTTGACCACTGTACATCTAACTCATTCTGAATTTGTTTGACAAAACTATAAAAGATACTAGGAGTTTCAGATTTTTGCCTTAGGAAGAATACCCAGGAATACCTTGAGTAGTCATCAACTACCACAAATGTATAGACCTTCCTACCTAGGCTGTGAACTGGCATAGGACCAAAAAGATCCATATGCAAGAGGTATAAACACCTCACAGCATCTTTGTTCTCAATTCTATTAAAGGTGGATATGGTCTGCTTACCCTTTTGACAAGCTGAGCATATCTCATCCTTAATACACTTAACCTGAGGACCATTCCTCACTAACTCTTTGCTAAAGAGTTGGCCAATTGTCTTATAGTTAAGATGAGCCAGCCTCTTGTGCCATTTAACACAATGTGAGACTTTCTCATCAACTACAAGATAAACAGGAGAAACAATGTTCTCACACATAATGTCTAGGCATAGACATTTCTCTTTCTATAACCTGTCAAAATGATCTTTTGATCACTTGACCTACTGATATGACAATCATCCTTGATAAATGAGATGTCATATCCTAAATCACTCAGCTGACTTATGCTAATGAGGTTATGTTTCAAACCCTTTACATAAGCCACTTGAGTAATTGTAATAAGGTTGCTAGAAATGTTACCAAAACCTTTGATGATCCCTTTTTCTGAACCACCAAAGGTAACCTTAGGACCATCCTTGATTGGTGTATAGTCCTTCAGCAATCCCCTAGTTCCAGTCATGTGCCTGGAACATCCACTGTCCAAGTACCATATTGGGACATGGCCACTTGGACTCACCTGCAAAACAGATTACTTTACCTTAGAACCCAAATAATTCTTGGGTCCTTGGTGCAAGTTAGTCTTACTCTTAACAAAACTACATGTAGCTTTTCTAGCAGACAGTTTGCTTCTCACCTTGGCACTTGAATTATGCCAACAATCTATGGCAAAGTGGCATACTTTGCCACAACACCAGCACTCAAATCCGATGTACCTTTGTTTAGGTACAACCCTGGCTGTTTTATCTTCAGCGGGCTTCTTGTTGAGTACTGGGGCTTTTCCCTTAGACTTGAACTGTACTGTCCTGGCAGGTTTTGTAAACCCCAATCCAATTTTACCCTTATGAGATACAAACTCATCTATCAAAGGTAGAACAGATTTTGGTTTAGAAAAACTTACTACAATATCTCTCTCCTTCTGAAGTCTAGTCTCCAGATTTCTAATTTGATCATTTTTAAATGTAATAGTCCCCATCTGAATAACTGTAATGTTTTTCAGTCTGGCTATTTCATTTAATTTCTGATCTAATAACTTGTCAAAATCTGTTGCAGCTACTTTAAGACTAGCAATCTCCTTAGCCTGAGTTTTGGCCAAGAGTTTGCTTTTCTTCAAAGCATGCAACAATACTCTATATTCATCAATCAACTGATGAATGTCTCCTTCAGATTCAGATCCACTAACATCACTTGATGTTGATGTATCTGAATCTGACTCAGTACTAGAAATTGAACTAGCAGAACAATTTTGTACCTGCCTTGGTCCAGGCTGATCCTGGATTTTGTCTCCTTCTGATAAGGCCATCAGTCCCTGGCACTAGTTGTCCTCATGCTCATATATTGAGTTCATTAATTGTATGAACTCATCTTCCTCTTCTTCAGCAAACAGTCCAATATAAGCTTCAGTTTCTGAATCAGTTTCTGAAGATGACATATCAGACAGACTTTTATCCTTTTAAGCAACAAAGGACCTTTCCTTTTTCCCCTTGAACTGTGTCTTCTTCTTGTTAGTAGACTCTTTCCTCTTTTCTGGACAATCAGCTATTACATGTCCTTATCTATTGCAATAATAACAAACTATTTTTGAGGATGTAGGTTTACTAGACTTGGACTTTCTCCTATCATTCCTTGATGACTTTCTTTTCTGGTAGTAGTCATCTTTGGGCTGTGAAGTGGATGGCTTGGACCTCCACTGCTTCTTCTTTAGAAACTTCTGAAAATGCCTAGTAAATGCAGCAAAGTCTTCATCACTTTCACTGCTTTTTGTCTTCTTGCTATCTAAAGTATCTGATACTGTCTCAGCAACTATTTGTGGTGGAGATGGAGACTTGCTTCTATATTTCTTAGTGGCTTCAGTCTTGAAGGCCACAGCTCTTTCTTTGTGCTCCACTCTTGTAGTCTTTTCTTCCTCCTTCCTTACCATTAACTGCATCTCATAAGATAACAGTTTTCCAAACAATATTGGAGGAGGTATGTCAGCTAATTTGGTCATTTCCCTTATGGCACAAATCTTGGTATCCCAGTCTTTAGTTAGGGATCTCAAGAACTTATCATTCAATTCATAATTGCTGAACTCTCTTCCATAGGACATCAATTCATTGATTATCCTATAGAATTTCTTGTAGCATTCAGTTATGCTATCAGACCTACCTTGTCTGAAGTTCTCATACTCTTGGTTTAACAAAGACTTCCTATCTTGTCTTACCTCTTCTGATCCCTCCGTATAGACTATCAGTGTATCCCATATTTCTTTTGATGTTTTACAATGAATCAGATTCTGAAATGTGGCATCATCAATTGCACTTACAATAATATTCTGGGCCCTCTTATCCATAGTGGCCAGAATTATTTCATCCTTTGTCATTTCTGAATAGTCTTTGGGAGTTCTCTGATTGGCATCTAGCACAGATACTTTCATTGGCACATATGGCCCTTCTTTGACTGTAATGTAAATTCTTGGGTCAGAGGCTTCCATAAAAAGTCTAACCCTTTCTTTCCAAATACCAAAGATCTCCTTTTTGCAGATTGGCAACTTCATGGATCCTAGCTCTTTGTGATTCTCAATTGAACCCATTTTCTTGATTCTTGATTATACTGATTCTGCCAACAAGTTCTTTACTCAGACTGTTATGTCCTTTTTGAGTAACCTCGCTTTGATACCACTTAAAAGAACTAGTGTCTAAACACCTAGAGGGGGGTGAATAGGTGCACTTAATCTTTTTAAACTTTTAAGGCAGAAATACAGTACAGTAATTGCAATTCACAGCACAGATAACACAGCAATCACATAAGCATACAATCACAAAGAGCATACCGGATTTATAGTGGTTCCCCAAGGTCTGGGTACATCCACTTTCCCCCTTCGCCTATCTAGTAGTGTACTAGATTCGGCCTAACTTCTCCACTACTTCTCAGATCCACAGATCTTACAGCTCAGAACCCCGGATAGGTTCCTACAACTCAGAGTGATCCCACTCCTATAACTCAGGCTCAAAGCCCTACCACTCAGTCTTCACCAAGACCTACACTCAGCCTTCAACAAGGCCTACACTTTGCCTTCAACAAGGCCTACACTCAGAGAAATGTATATCCTACACTCAGGCACACAAGCCCTACCACTCAGCCTTTATAAATATAGGCTTACAACTCAGATCCCTTAGGATCCTACAAAAAATAAAAAGTACAAGGATTTATAACCACAACTCTGATTGAGAAAGTTGAGTTGACTGGCTTCTTGATGAGTTCTTGAAAGAACTTTGCTGAGATCAACCTCCCTTGGCTTTCTTCAAAGCTTCTTGAATTAGAACACAGTAGGGTTGTATCTCTATGCAGATGATCTTCAATCAACTGCTGACTTTATAATCAGATCTCAATCTGAAACTTTCTTATCAGCCTGGTTCAATAGCTGTCTTCTTAGAAGGAGCTTTCTCTCTCCAACTTCTTAGATCTTCACTTGAAGATCTTCTTCTTGTTGTTGTTTCTCACTTCAGTGATTGCTTCTTCTTATTCTTCTGTCTATCTCCTTCTGTTGAAGAAATAAGCCTTTATATAAGCCTTCTTCATGGTGACCGGCTGATCCGTTTTCTAACGATCTTCTGACAGCTCTGACAGTAGCAGTCGACCGGTTGAAATGGCAGCTGTCAAGTCATCCAGTCACTTCTTGAAATCTCTGTCACTGTCTGAAAGTGTCGAGACAGATAGTCTTTATGTGTCGACACAAATATACCAAGTGTCGACACAAGTAGACTAAGTGTCGACACTAGCCTTCATGGTGTCGACGCAACTCCTTGCATTGTAGAAACTGCTTCTCGACACTGCTTCTTCAGAATGTGTCGACACTGATCATGTGTGTCGACACAAGTCCTTCTTCTTTGATACTTAGTTGATTTCTGCTAAGTGTCGACACAGCTCCTTTGTGTCAACACATCTTCTTGTGTTGATACTTGCTAAGTGTCGACACATCTCCTTTATGTCGACACATGTCTTTTGTGTTGAAACTTTTGCTGAGTGTCGACACATCTTCTTTGTGTCGACACATTCTTCATGTATTGAGACTTTGCTGAGTGTCGACACATCTTCTTTGTGTCGACACTTGTACTTAAACTTTGTTGAAGTTTGCTGAGTGTCGACACAGCCTCCTAGTGTCGACACTTGTACTTGAACTTTGTTGATGTTTTGCTGAGTGTCGACACAGCCTCCTAGTGTCGACACTTTTGATGTCGACAAAGTTCCTCTGGGTGTTGACACTGCTTCTAAGTGTCGACACTGATTATGTAGACACTTCTTCATTGTGTGTCGACACTACCTGTATGTGTCGACACTTTCCTTCTGGTGTCGACTCTGCATTCCTAGTGTCGACACAATTACTCCAAGTGTCGACACTGCTTCTCTAGGTGTCGACACAAGCCTTCTTAAGTGTCGACACTTTTCTTCTAGGTGTCGACACATGGACTTAGAAACGTTTCATGCAAACC
The DNA here is from genome assembly GCA_039583875.1 of Platanthera guangdongensis. Taxonomy (NCBI): domain Eukaryota; kingdom Viridiplantae; phylum Streptophyta; class Magnoliopsida; order Asparagales; family Orchidaceae; genus Platanthera; species Platanthera guangdongensis. The sequence goes on from CM077156.1 coordinate 84,512,446, forward strand.
CGCAGTTACTTAACCTGCACAAAGAAACTCAAAGCACATCAAATACATCTTGATGTATATCATTGAGTAGGGTGAGGCTTCTTCAAATCAGGTACATATATTCCAATGTACCCAACAAAGTTAATCAGAGGCCAGTACCTCCCTGACTATTTACATAAGTCAAAAAGGGGGAGGAGAAGGAAATATGATAATGAAGCAGCAAAATAGGGGTATCAGGTAGTGATGATGATCACCTTGCAGGTAAGGAAAGTGTGGTAACCTATAACTTGATACACTTGGTCTCTTATTATAAGTTGTCCAATTTAATGTGTTATTGTTGCAAATGTTAGTGTATATCATTGACTCAAAATTTTGTTTGAGGGTTTTGAATTTTTCATATAGGGGGAGATTGTTGGGTCCATTGCACACAATGTCCTAGATTTGTAGAAGTCGAACAAGTCAATGATATACACATAGTTGTATTTGATGTATGTTCAAGTTCATGCATGCAGGTTGGTCCTTGTCAAATTGATTTGATAGGTATTCCAAGTGGTTGTGATAGGTGATTATAAGTTAGGGTTGTGGAGAGACAGAAATCTGTCTAAGTCCATAAACGTCAAGTGAAGTCAGTTCACTAAATTCCAGATGCCATGGAATGATGATGGAAAGTGTGAAAATTTCCTAAGTCCAAAGACATTGAGTGATGTCTGTTCACTCAATGGCAGATGCCAAAAAGCGCTGAGTAAGGTGTGGACAGTCTGAACCCAACAGTCTACAAAGCAATTCTGCGACTAAGTCTACAGACATTGACTGAAAGCAGTTCACTCAATGCCATATATAAAAAGGTGTCAAGTATATATGAGTAAAGGGAGGACTATCAAAGCATAGCAGTTTGGAAAACAAAAATGCGGCTAAATCCATTAGAGTTGAGTGAAATTAGTTCACTTAATGTCATATACCAAGAAGCATTGAGTAAAGCTGAGTCTGTCAAAGCCTCAGTATTGGCAAGCAAAAAAAATTGACTAAGTCCACAGGCATTGAGTGAAGTCAGTTCACTTAACGCCATATACCAAGCAGCTTTGAGACAAGCTCAAACAGTTGAAGATTCTGTCAAGAAATCTAGCGAAGTCCAGAATCGTTGAGTGAGGGCAGCACACTCAACGCCAAAGTAGAAAGCATCAACAGAGGACCAATCGCACAAAGTCTAAGAAACGAGATATACAAAAAAAAACTGTCTAAGTCCAGAAGCGTTGATTGAGGATAGCTCACTCAATGCACTCAACACCTCTGCAAGCTGGCAGAATTCAGAGAAGCAGCTAATGACAAAAGCGTTGAGTGATGAAGGCTCACTCAATGCTCTCAACGCCTAACAGATAAAGAAAGTTGAAGCTAAGTCCAGGGGCGTTGAATGATGATGATTTATTCAACGCACTCAACGCCTGGTAGTGCAGAAGAATTTGGCCAAGTCTAGAGGCAATGAGTGATGAACATTCACTCAATGCACTTAACGCCTGATGGTGTAGAGAATTTGATTAAGTTCAAATTCATATTGTGAAGGTCATTCACTCAATGTGTAACGCCCCTTCCACCTTTCGTGACTCACTCACTCGGCCTTAGGCGGACAGTTACGGGGCTGTAGCCCAAGCACCCCAACCCATCTCCAGCCCATGGGCGGGTTGTTGGTTGCGACAACCTCCATTTGATGAGTCAAACTAGATAGTCAAACGCGCATCACGGGGACTTCCCAGTAGGTCACCCATCCCAGTACTTCTCCAACCCGAGAATGCTTAATTATGGACAGTGTCACGGCTCCGCTCTAGGCGACGCTACCGGGCTGCAGCCCAAGCACCCGAACCCCTCTCTAGCCCACTGGCGGGTTGTTGGTGGCCACAACCTCCCTTTGATGAGCGAACTCGACAGTTAAGCTGGGTTGTACGGGGACATCCCAGGAGGTCACCCATCCCAGTACTACTCTCGCCCGAGCACGCTTAATTATGGAGTTCTTTCAACTCTCATCACCAATTGATCTGCAACTCAATCGGTGCTGAGAGTTGAAAGAACTTCATAGTTAAGCATGCTCGGGCGAGAGTAGTACTGGGATGGGTGACCTCCTGGGAAGTCATCGTATGGCCCAGCTTAACTATCGAGTTCGCTCATCAAATGGAGGTTGTTGCCACCAACAACCCGCCAGTGGGCTGGAGAGGGGTTGGGGTGCTTGGGTTGCAGCCCAGTAGCGTCGCCTACAGCGGAGCCGTGACACTATCACGTTGTATCGACTAGGGTCGTTACACAATGCACTCAACACGTGGATTGAATATAAGAATTTGGATAAGTGCACAGATGCTAATGTCAGCAAAAGTCAACAAAAGTCAACAGAATTCAAATTCTTTGCAGGGAAGCTACGGAACATAATAAATGGCACCTGAAGCTTATTGTACGTCTACTTCTATCAAAGAAAGTTGTATCCAACAACTATAGGGGTCCTCACTGGTTAAATAGTCGTTAATCGGTGGGAGATAAAAGTAACACGATCGGGAGAAGGAATTTAGCTTTTTAGGGTTTTATTCATCTAAAAACGTTGCAGCGGAACTTCATCTTCATCGCCATTATTGCCGAGCTTGAAACCAAAATAGCTCAGCCAGTTGTTCTAAAAGTTCCAGCAAGTTAAATGTAGCTAAATTCTTCCACTACAACTAGTTCAGATAATGTTTTGATAAATAAGAAGGAGCAGAGCCATCTGGTTTCTACACTCCAGGTTAGCTGATTAAAGAGTCTTCTTCAGCAATTTCTGGAACATGGTTTCTGAGTTTCTTCAGCACAAGCAGCTGCTTATTGAAGATATTATTTCTATTACTATGAAGAAAGTTAGGGTTATGATAACACAGTCCAAGAAGGGAGGCACTGAGAAATTATCTCTGGTGTCTAATCAACAATGACAAACTCTTTTCTTACTATAGGATCCTTTTGGATCTGAGTTGTAGGCCTGATTTATAAATGTTGAGGTAGGATCCTTTTGGATCTGAGTTATAGGGCTAACCACCTTGGCCTGAGTTTTAAGACATGTGTTGATGTCTAAGGTAGGAGCTCTTTTGACCACTGAGTTGTAGGATCATTTGTTGATCTGAGGTAGGGACTTGTGCCTGAGTTGTAGTTCTTGGAGGGGACTGAGAGATCCAGTGGGATCTGGGTTTTAAGCTGTTAGGAGCCTAGTTTTGGAGAAGGGCCTTGTCTAACAAGCTGTTAGAAAGGTGAGGGATAGTGGACGTACCCATAATCTGGGGAACCAATATAAATCTACCGTATTATCTGTGTGATTATTTTGAAAGCGAAAGAAACTAAGTCATAACATACTAAGTGGAGGGAAAATCATAAAAGACTAAGAAAAACCTATTCACCCACCACTAGGTGTTTAGCTACCTTGGAATTAAATACTTTCAATCTGTATTATAGTTTAGCGACAGGTTTGTATAGGAGAAGATAACTCGAGGGTAAGAGGAGTTATGTGAAAACCTCAAGAGAGGTCATCATAAATCTTTTGGATTGGGGTTAAACCAAATAGCGGGTTTCACAGCATAAATCAAGCGTAAGTGTTTCGACTAGCCGAGAGGTCTTAATCGTTGCACCTAAGATTAGTTGAGATATTATTCTCGAGAGAGGCGGTTTCATAAATTGGGAACATCCATGGTCAAAATTGTTTATTTTGAGAGTTTGCAATTTAATTCTTCAGTAAAGTTCATTTTATCCAAAGATATTTTAGATCAAGTGCTAGCTTTAATCTTATCATTCTCATCTTAATATTTTAGTCGCTTTTTCTCTTAGTGTCAAATTAAATAACTCTTCTGTTAGATAAAATAATAGCTCTTTTGTGTGAGTACAAGTAGTCGATAGACCCGTAGAATATGACATTTGATTCTATATTCCAAAGGATTGGTGCACTTGCCATATCGGTTTGCACTCTAATAAGAGTTAGAACTATTTAGTTGTATACAAAAAGACCCATCAAAGTCGATTTACAAAAGAGATAATTTATCTTCCGCATACTTGTACCGAGTTCTTATTAGAGTCAGAACTATTTAGTTGTATACATAAACACCCAAGAAGGCAAGTGCACCTATAATTTGTAGTATATACAAAAGAGCAAAAAAAAATTTATTGTACTAAGAATATATGAAGGTTCTGGGCACACCAGACTAAATAGTGAAAAAACAAGTTTCTTCTCCTACTCCGCCCCAATCATTTAATTTGTGTCATTAATTTTCATAAAGTCCTCCTATTTTGGTTGAAAAAGAAGATCACGAAATTTTCTTGTCCGAAAATTTTAATTCGTTTGGTTTTTCACTAGAATTTTTTAATGAGAATTTATTTTTTGAAAATAAACCGCCGAAGTTTATTCAAATAGTTACGCAAGACCTCCTCCTTGTGAAAATTTTTCAAACAAGTTTATTTTTTATTCTTATTGTACGAATGATTTTCATATATAAGATGAGCCATTGCAATCAAATTTCGTCAATGATTCATTTGCCGCTGAACTACAAAGATTCAAATCACCTCAGATATTTATATGTGATTTGAATTTACATTTTTAATCTAACCTATTAACCATGCACACTTCAAGTCAACTTCAACCAAACAGGCGGGTCGTGGCGGTCCCATATCTCAGTCCACGAAGGCAGGCAGCTTGATCTCAATGCAGGCTTCGCCTCATAGATCGCCTCTCAGCCTAGTGGACTATGTAGGTAGCCTTCATCTGTATTGGCCAAAAAGTCTAGTTCGCCCAAGTTGGCATCTTCCCAGAGCGTCAGATCAGACAAAGGCACCAGGTAGCAAGTCTCAGTCTGCCCCCATCTTGGCGAACTTGCGCTTCTATTTTTCTTATCCTTTGTATATTGTCACCCCTGTCCAGTTCTCATGTCCACCGAGCAGGCAGTTATTTTAGCCTTGGTCGTTTTCTTAGTCCCCCAAGAATATAAATAGGGGGTTTTGGCACACCCAAAGTAAGCAGACTCGAACCCAAGAGCCCCCTTATTAAAGGCTGCGGACCCAATTCTCAGGCTTTGCAGACTGTTGCTTGCATAGCACTTTGCGCATTTTCCCCTATTTGTAATCACACTTGACTAATAAATGGAAAGCCCACTGCAAGAGTAGTATTTGTTGCGGCAGGTGAAGTCTATTGTTGCATCGATCTGCGTCTTTGACTGTCGTTTTTCTCTTAACTGCTAGTAAGCTGTTATTTGTTGTTTCATCCATCCTATTTTCTCTTTGTAAGTCTATATCAGACCGTCGATCCTCCCACCGCTCAGTTCGCTCAATCCACTGCTACTCTTTAGAAGACACACTATGGGATGTACTTATGAGATCTCGCAGAGAGGCCAAAAGTCTTGTAGGGAGACTGACCAACGCCTTGATGCCATCAGCCAGACACTAACCACGCTCACCTAATGGTTAGCGCCTCATCCTACAGCAATACCTGCGGACAATCCAGTTCGTCCAGCTCCAGTTCATACAGCTCCAGTTCACCAGGCTCTATTTGCGGCGCTTTCTCCGCCAGCCTACCTACCCACGCAGACCACTGCTCCCTTGCAGCCTCTAGAGGAAGAATTCGCTTTAGTTATAGATTTCTTATGCGAGGTGGCTAGGGGCAGTCCAGCCCACAAACTCAATTTTGATGAGGATTATCAGGTCGTGCAGCCCATCGTGACCATCACTACAGCCTAAGTAGAAGAGCCCTCTTCCTTCGTCGATAGGATCCCTTTGGAGTGTTGGGCATTGTATCCACAATAACCATGATTTGAAGAAGAGCCCCATTAAGCTAAGATGAATTTAGATTGTATTTGATGTTATGTGTTTAGTATGTGCTTGTAAGACTAGATTATTAAGTACAAACCAATGTCAGGTTACAGTCAGTTAGTAAATACAGGACTATACAATGTAATCCTTCATTATGTAGACCAAGGTGTTGACTCACGTGCAATCTCTCTATTTTTGTGTACTTCTATCCCCAGTGCAAGATAAGGATCAAGGAAAGACAAGGACATGGAAACAGAAGAAAAAAATTATACCCAAGTAAAATTCGTCAGGTATCGTAAGGCATATTCGTCAAATTCATCGAGTATACTCGTTGATACTCGTCTAATTTGTGGTATATAGTTACTTGCACTAGTCGAATTCATCATAAGTACTTTGGGTAAAATCTCTGAAAGTTGAAAAATCAGTTATGAAAAAATCATCGAGTATCATCGTGTATACTCATCGAATTAGTCGAATGTATCTATCGATACTCAATGAATTCGTCGAATATACCTGTCGATGCACTCTGAATTCGTCGAGTCATTTCGAATTTACTTATCTGGAATTTATAAGTCAGATTCGTCGAATATAACTTGGTTAGGCTTCGAATCTGTCAAGTATAATAGCTGATACCTGTTGATTTTGTCGAGTATACTAACCGATACTCGTCAAATTTGTCGAATGATTGTTTTGCTTGGCATCGACTGTTAAATTCAATCGAGTTGAATTTCTCCAAGTAAAATTCGGCAAGATTCATTGTTGTTCGCCGAGTATCCTCAACTATACTCGACGATACTCGACAAATATTACTTAGGTTTATTTTCTTCTATTTTTCAAATTCCGGCTCTGGTTGAACAGTATGCCATGCACAGTATCTCGCGATCTTCCCCATATGGTAGGTCTTTTCTAGTTACTGCAAAGGAAGATCCCAATATATATTTTGGGTGGATTATTTTTCAACCCTAATTGTGCTAATCGTGCTAAATTTAAAATCAAGAAAGATTCCAAACGAAACTCTCCGACATCTTTCGTCTGTATCGTGCGACATCTCTCTGCTGATGCAAGATTGCAGCATGATTCGATCATTCACCACCGAATCGACTGGATCGTTTCTTTTTTGAATACTCATATTCTTTCAGCTCGAGTCGAACTATGATTTTAGATCCAAGTCTTCAAAGCTTTCAGATTTTTCGTGTCCTCCAAGTATTTCAAGATCAACTTTTCGAAGAATGAAGGATTGAAGATTTTAGATCTGAATAGGATTATTTGTAATCTTTGTTTTTTTACTTTGAAAACCTTTATTTACATTTGTAGGAGCCTTTTCCTCTGAGTGGTAGATTCTTGTTTGGATGGAGTTGTAGATCTGTATTTGGATCGAGTTTTCGGAGAGGTTGTTCTCTGAGTGGTAGGAGTGTTGTCTTTGAGTTGTATGACTTGAATGTTCGAGGTGAAAGATTTGTTGAAATATGGGAAAGGTGAAGTAGCCGAACGTAGCCCTTCGTTGATGAAGCTTACGTACTAATGGATATCTATACAAGAGAAAGCTCTAGTTCGCCCTTCAATATGCTCTTTTTCTGCCGCACCTACACAAGCATCTATCGCTCTCAACACGAGCCGTTTCGCGCACAAAATCATAAACACAATCGGAGAATGGTCGACTCTAAACTGGCAGTGAAAAATGAGTCAACTAGTTCCCAAAATTAACGCAAATGTTGAGAATCCTTTTGAGAGAAAGATCAAGGCTATAGACCAAGATCCGCTCAAGTAAAATGGACCTACCTGGTCCGGAAATAGGAAACAAGAACAATAATGTTTTATATTCAAAGATTTAAAAGCGATTAAAGTTTAAAGCTGCAGAGAACACGATGGTTCACCTTCCACAAATCTAAGAGAGGAAGCACAAAGAGAGGGGAAGAGTTTACCCAACCCGTTGGTGGAAACACGCTTTATAACTTGTGGAAGAATCACACTCTCCACGATTCCCACCGGCGTCGCACCGAATGGATCCACTGACGTCACACCGACTGGGGTTGCCGTCCTTCTTCCTTGTACTCGCACCAAGAGACCACGTAGGAAGCTCCACGGGGGGGAGGGGGGAGATGGAGAAGAGGGAGACAAGAGAGGGGGCAGCGGCAATTCACTAGCCAAGGCCGAACCCTCCTTGGGGGCTGATTTTAGGTTTTCAATTCCCTCCCTTCATTCACTAAATAAGCCCCTATATATAGGAGTTACAAAAACAGATCCAACCATCCAAGATTGAGATGAAATCTCATTAATCCGGATGGTTAATAGCACACCCAAATGTTTAAAAGCACACCAAAGTAAAAAATACAGGAAATTAAAATATTACAAGTTCCAAATAAAATAAAGCATCTAAAATAATTTAAATGGCCTTCATTTAGGTCTTTAAGTAGGCTTCGCGCGCTGCGGATGGAGGTTGTAACGTTGCCTTCCGTTAGCAGCCAAGGAGTCTGAAAGAATTGGTTCCTAAACACCTAGAGGGGGGTGAATAGGTGCAATTCCTTTTTATGCTAAGGCGGAATGTTAATTCAGATAATCAAAATAAATCTATCAGTTCTACAGTTATCACAATCACAGAATTCACAGAAACACACACAATCATAGATTGCACACTGATTTATTGTGGTTCCCCAAGGTCTGGGTACATTCACTTTCCCCCTTCGCCTATCTAGTAGTGTGCTAGATTCGGCCTAACTTCTTTCCTTCTCCTCAGATCCGCAGATCTTACAGCTCAGAACCCAAACAAGGCTCCTACAATCAGAGTGAGTCCACACTCCTACAGCTCAGGAAATCTGCCCTACCTCAGCCTTCAACAAGGCCTACAACTCAGAGATAACAATCTCCTATAACTCAGGCTCACAGCCCTACCTCAGCCTTCAACAAGGCCTACCACTTAGAGAGTTTAATCTCCTACAACTCAGCCTTTATAAAACAGGCTTACAACTCAGATCTTGAAAAGATCCTACAGAAAATAGATTTAAGTTTGTAATTTACCACCACCCTAGTAGAGAGAGAAAGGATGGATAGTTTCTTGATCAGTTCTTGGAAGAATCTGATGGTAGAGAACAACCACTCTTAGCTTTCTTCAAAGCTTCTTGAATCTGAACTCAGTAGGGTTGAACTCCTTTGAAGTTGATCTTCAATCAGCTTCTTTCTTAAAATTCAAATCTCAATCTGAATACTTCTTGGCAGACAGGTTCAAATTCTGCACTTAAGAGACTTGTTTATGTAAGTCTTGTTCTTCACTTGAATAGATGGAGCTCTCTCTCTCCAAATTCTTCTGAAGATTCTTCTAAATTCTTCTTATAATTTCCTTGACAAACTATGAGTAGATCACCACTTGAGAATGTCTTCTTCGATCTTCTATTGAAAATCTTCTTTTGTTTTTCGTTTTTCTTATGTGTGTAATACTTCAATTAATTATCATTGTCTTCTGTTGATAGAGAATGTCCTTATATAGACTTTCTCCATGATAACCGGCTGATCTGGTTTCTAACGAATCTTTTGACAACACTGACAGATGCAGTAGACCGGTTGGATATGGCAGCTGTCAAGTCTTCCAGTCACTTCTTGAAACTCTATCTCTGCCAGCAAAGTGTCAAGACTGAACTTCATCATGTGTCGACACAAGTAGACAAAGTGTCAATACTAGCCTTGGTGGTGTCAACACAGCTCTCTTGGTATTGACACTGCTTCTCGACACAGCTTCTGTAGAATGTATCGACACTAGTTCTGTGTGTCGACACAGTCACTTATTTTCGTCACAAAAATTAACTTTGTTGAAACTTTGTCATGTGTCGACACAAGTCCTGTGTGTCGACACAGTTGATGTTGATAAAGTCTTCTGTATGTCGACACTGCCTCTGTGTGTCGACTCAGTTGATGTCGACAAATCTTTTCTGTGTGTCGACACTGCCTTTGTGTGTCGATACAGTTGATGTCGACTAAACTTCTCTGTGTGTCCACACTGCCTCTGTGTGTCGACACAGTTTCTTCTGGTGTCGACACAGCCTTTCCAAGTGTCGACACAGCTGACTCCAAGTGTCGACACAGCTTTTCTCTAGTGTCGACACAAGCCTTCATAAGTGTCGACACAGCTTCTCTGGTGTCGACTCATGGACTTAGAAACTTTTTCCTGCATTCTTGCATTTTCTTAACCTGCACATATAAACTCAAAATAACATCAAATACACCATGATGCATATCATTGAGTAAGGTGAGGCTTCTTCAAATCTGGTACACATTTTCCAATGTACCCAACAATCTCCCCCTATTTGGAGAAGTCATAACCTTTAGTCAATGATATACACCATTCATAATAAACACACTTTATGATGTATAAAAACATTATATGACAGGGTAACTTATAAACAAAACATGTATATAAAGTCATCACAGAAATGATGCAAACATAATGAGCATTAATCATTGTTTTGTTTAAACTTTCAAAAGTTTCTCAATAGGTTACATAGATTTTTTACACTAAAGATTACAATGTTGTAAAATCTAGTAAATCTATCCTAAGGCTGCTCAGGCTCCTTGATGACTATTCCTTTGCCTGATAGGATCTTAGCTTATACTGGAGCATCAGTATCTACAGTTGGCTTCTTGCCCTACAGATCTTTCTTCTTTTGTTCTTCAGCCCTTATTCTTTGCCTTTCAAAATAGTGAAAAGGCTTTGGGAAATACTTGCGAGGCTCCTGAGCATTAGGAGGTAGCTTCCCAACTTTTGCCTTTCTTCTATACTTCAGAATAGCTTCCTGTCTAGCATCATGCTTTTGTCATTCTTGCTATGTGTACCATTTGCCCCTATCATGGGTCCTGTCTTTTACAGCCTTCTAGGTACTCAATATAATATTCCTTGAAGTAGGACTCCATTACTCAAAATTAGGCTTCAACTCAGCCTGTTCTCTGAATCTCTTCATGGACAGTTAAGCTTCTTCTCCTTATTCACAGCTGCCTCTGATATTTCAACTTTCTCAAGCACAACATTTTTAATACCCTCTAGATGGCTGTACATTGATTGTACTTCTTGCTGAATCATCTCAAAATTTGCTGGAGGATAAATAACCTGAGCAACTTCAGGTAGATCACCTTCTAAATAAGCAGGTTGTACACCTAACTCAACTACATTATCATCATCACAGAGGGGTGGATATCAAAGTGTGGCACTGATGCTATTAGATATTCATTTAGCATGATCTGAGCCTGCTTTGACTAATACTCTCTCCCCCTTTATGACTTCTCTTTCAATATGATCTCTTAGGTCATCTTTCTGAAATCTCACTTGTTTATCTAGATAATTAACACCATCTTTATAAAATGACTTTATTTTCAGGAGCTGATCAGAAATGACCTTTTGTGAAGTCTTAATAGCTGTTTGTACAGCAGCTAATTCTTCCTGGAATTTTTTTATCAAAATCTGATTTGTCTTTAGCACTTTCTTCAGTCTGGGCAGCAGCAGTATTCTTTAATTCTTTAACAATCACATTATGTGATTCAGTCAGATTGTCATTCATCCTCAGTTGATTTTCAAGCACATAGCCTTGCTTAACAGCCATATCATCAACTTGAGTTTTAAGCCTACTTGTTGTTTGGCTAGATAGACTACAGCATTGCCACCTTTGTGGAAGCAATCTGTCATTTCCTTCTTATTCTGATTTACTTCAAATCGAATGGATTTGATATCTTGTGCCAAGAAGAATTGCAGATCTTTATGAGTTTCATCTATATACTTCTCCATGGCTATCCTTTGTTCATCCATCTTTACTTGCAAGGATACCAACAAAGAACTATAATCAGTTGCTGGGGCAGGTTGAGGAGCAGTTTGCAAAGCCCTTTTATAGTTTTGGCGTCTACTTTTGAAAACCATCAGCTTTCTCTTTTTGGCATGAATTTCTACTTCATCTTTAGAAGTGGAGGTACTGGCAATATCAACTCTTTCCTTAGGACTAGAAGGCGATTCCTTTTCAGTCCTAGGTTGCTCCCCCTGAGCCCCTTGCTCCTCTCCCTCAGTCCTGACATACTCCTATTCAATGTTAGCTTGCTCCTCCCCCTCAGTCCTGACTTTCTCCATTTCTGTGAACAACTCATCTAGGGTAAATTCTTGTTGAGTTGGGACTTGAGGCACTACTAACTCAGGAGCATCAGCAGCTGTAACATCTTGTGCTTGAGTGTTGAGGTGAGTTATCTGGTCAACATCAACCAAAGGCACAGTTAGTGTTTCATCCTTATTAATGAAAATTGATTGATTAATTTCTTGGATTACCTCAAGTATTGTTTGTGTAGCCATTTCACTTTCCAATTGTGTTGGCTCTTCCTCAAGATGAGGCTCTCCTTGCACCTGACCACCATCTGTAGTTTCTTGTGTAGGAGATTTTTCAGCAATCTCTTGCCTCTCTTCATCAGGCATGTCCTTTATGAGGACCCTATACCATCTGGAGATTATTCTGATATCCATTCTCCTCATATGATTAATCTTGGATCCAACAGTCTGTTCCATTACTTCTGGAATTGTTTCAGCCAAGTATAGACTCATGATTCTTCCCAGATTTGTCTTCTTGATACTTTCCTTAATCTTTTCAAAGATTACTATAGACCAATCAGTGTTCAGTCTGAAAATAATCCTGGTCATCAGGCTGAACATATAGGCTGAAACCCTATCATGTCCCCCTGTCTTGCAGAGAATGACTTTTCCAACCACTTCAGAAAGGAATTTGCCTTGCAGATTCATCCCTTTTCTATTCATTGCAGATCCAATCTTCATGGGGGGATCCAATCCACACCACTGAAGTGCTTCCCTGGTCTTAGATGTGGGTACTTCTTCTTCTTCTTGAGTTCTTGGGAGGTGAAGAGTTTTCCTCAAGCTCTTCATGGTAAGTTTAACTTTAGCTCCTTGAACTGTAGATTTGATCTTAAGTCCAGTTGAATCTAAAGTAGCTGCACCATAGAATTCCAGTATTTCTTTCTTCCAAATATTTGTAGGTTCAGATACCAGAAATTCCAACCCATTTTCTTCAATTAGGGTTACTACTGCTTTAATCTCAGGTTCCGCATTGTCAAAAGCATTGTGAACCAGCTCATAGCCTTCGTTGACGTTATCTTCAAGCTTTTGCGCCATTGAGGTTAAGTGAAAGCTTGGATTGAGAAGAGAGAAGTTATCGACGCAGGGTTTTGGTCCCGAAAATATGGAGAGTGTGTCGACAGGGTTTGTTGTTGACCTATTTATACCCTTCTAAATAATGAAGGTCAAAAGTCACGTCAAAAATCTCTTAATGTGTCGACACAGTTGAAATGTGTCGACACAGACTTCTAATGTCTCGACAGAAGTGTTGACTTCTATATGTCAACACAATTATATTTGTCTTGGTCGAGTTCAACAAAGAGCCCGTGAAGTCGACGATCTAAGGTCGACGAATCTGCGCTTGACGATATGTGTCGATTCTGCGCTCGACGAAATCTGTGTATTGATTCTAAGTGTCGACACCACTTCTGGATGTGTTGACACTACTTCTCTGAAGTGACGACACAATTTTCTTGATGTGTCGGCATCACTTCCCTGGAGTGTTGACACCAACTACTATATATCGACACAGACAACTTTTTGTGTCGACACAATTTTACTTAGCCAAATTTGTTAAACTAATTTATGTTCAACATTCCTAATTCAATTTTGAAATTATTGAATTTAGTTTCATCTAAAGGCTTTGTGAACATGTCAGCAATTTGTAAATCAATGTTAACAAATTCTAAAGAAATATCTTCTTTCTCTACATGATCTCTAAGAAAATGGTATCTTATTTCTTTATGCTTTGTTCTACTATGAGAAACTGGATTATGAGCAATAGAAATAGCACTAGTAGAATCACATAATAGTGGAGTTCTACTTACCTGAATACCATAATCTTCCAACTGATGATGTATCCACAACGGCTTTGCACAGTAACTTCTTGCAGCAACATACACAGACTCAACTGTGGAAATTGTCACACTAGTCTTCTTCTTACAGCTCCATGACACCAGTCTTCCTCATAGAAAGTGACAGGTGCCTGTTGTGCTTTTCCTATCTTCTTTGCAACCTACAAAGTCTGCATCTAAATAGCCCATTAGTAGAAAATCTCTATTCCTAGTATACCAAAGGCCTAGATTAGGGGTGCCCTTAAGATATCTCAAAATCCTTTTGACAGCAGTAAGATGAGATTCTTTAGGGCAGGATTGGTACCTAGCACAAACACATGTAGCATACATGATGTCTGGTCTACTAGCAGTCAGATAATGGAGGGAGCCAACTATCCCTCTATACAAAGTTTCATCTACAGGTTTCCCTGCATCATCTTTGCTAAGAGATATACTTGTCCCCATTGGAGTTCTCATGGTAGTGGATGACTCCATACCATACTTCTTAATTAACTCCTGGGCGAACTTAGACTGGGAAATGGACATGCCATCATCAGTCTGACTTACTTGAATACCCAAGAAGAACTTAAGTTCTCTCATACTACTCATTTCAAATTTCCCTTGCATAAGTTTTGCAGACTTTCTACAAAGGTTAGTTTCAGTAGAACCAAATATTATGTCATCAACATATATTTGGACTAGGATGATCTTTTCTTTGGATTCCCTAAGGAATAGAGTCTTGTCTATTTTCCTCCTTGAGAATTTGTTCTCAATGAGGAAAGTAGACAGGGTTTCATACCAAGCCCTTGGGGCTTGTTTCAACCAATACAAAGCTTTCCTAAGTCTATAGACATAAGTAGGATTGAGTGGATCCACAAAACCTGAGGGTTGTTCTATATAAACCTCCACTTTTAAGTCTCCATTTAAGAATGCAGACTTAACATCGATTTGGAACACTTTGAAGCCTTGATATGTTGCATAGGCTAGAAATAGCCTGATAGCTTCCAAACTTGCCATAGGGGAAAAAGTTTGATCAAAGTCTATGCCCTCCTCCTGTTTGTATCCTTTGGCAACTAGTCTTGTCTTGTTCTTCACTATGATCCCACTCTGATCAAGCCTGTTTCTATAAATCCACTTTGTCCCTATGATATTGTGGCCCTTTGGTTTTGGAACCAAATCCCAGAACTTGCACCTTCTGAACTAATTTAACTCCTCCTACATAGCATCAATCCAGTGAGGGTCTTGTATAGCTTCTTCAAATCTCTTGGGTTCCACTTGAGATAAGAAGCTAGAGCAAAAAACTGTGTTTAAGTTCCTGCTCCTTGTTTGTACTCCTTGTCTTGGATCACCAATGAGCTGGTGTGCAGGATGATCCTTCAACTGTCTAACTACTGGAGGTAATCTATCAGCGGTTTGACCTTCTCCAATCTCTTCATTATGTTGCACCTCATGGTCTTCATCAGCATCTTGAGTGTCTTGTACTCCCCCTGGATAACAACTACCATTTTCCTCATCCTGCTTTGCAGTTGGAACTTCTCTGATAGTAAGCTGGTCCATCTTCTGCTATATATTTATGGAGCTACAAGAACTACTTGGCAACTCACTGTTAATAAGTCTAGTTTCATCAAAGATGATATGAACTGACTCTTCTACAACTTGAGTAACCAAATTGTAGACCCTATAAGCCTTACTATTGTTTATGTACCCAACAAATATCTCATCTTAGGATTTGGCAGCAAACTTAGTTAGGTGAGATTTGCTATTGTTAAGTACATAGCATTTGCAACCAAAGATCCTAAAATAGGATAAGTTTGGTTTTCTGCCTTTCATAACCTCATAAGGTGTCTTTTTGTGGCTTTTGGTGATGGAAGCCCTATTGAGCACATGGCATGCAGTGTTTACTACCTCAGCCCTGAAATATTCTGGGAGAGAAGTATCACTCAATAGTGTTCTTCCAGCCTCAATCAATGTCCTATTCTTTCTTTCAGCAATGTCATTTTGCTGAGGTGTTCTTGGTGAGGAGAATTCCTGATGTATCCCAAATTCTTCACACAACCTTGTCATATTTTCAGATTGGAATTCAATTCCATGGTCACTTCTGATTTTTACCACTGAACTATCTAATTCATTCTGAATTTTTTGACAAAATTGTAGAAGACCTTTGGGGTTTCATATTTCTGCCTTAGAAAGAATACCCATGAAAATCTAGAATAGTCATCTACAACCACAAAAGTGTAGACCTTTCTACCTAGGCTCTGAACTGGCATAGGACCAAATAAATCCATATGCAAGAGGTATAAGCACCTCACTGAGTCCTTAGTTTCTAGGCTATGAAAGGAGGATCTGGTCTACTTGCCTTTTTGACAAGCTGAGCATATCACATCCTTATAACACTTAAATTGAGGACCATTCCTCACTAACTCTTTACTAAAGAGTTGGTCAATAGTCTTGTAGTTAAGATGGGCTAGCCTCTTGTGCCATTTGACACAATGAGAAGCTTTCTCATCAGCCACAAGACAGATATGAGAATTTTTATTCTCACACTCAAAATTTAGGCAATACACATTTCTATTTCTATAGCCAGTCAACATGACTTTTTGATCACTAGACCTCTTGATATGACACCCATTCTTGATAAATGAAATGTCATATCCAAGATCACTCAGCTGGATTATGCTTATAAGGTTGTGTTTCAAACCCTTCACATATGCCACTTGAGTGATAGTGATTGAGTTGTTAGAGATATTATAAAACCCTTTGATGACTCCTTTTTCAGAACCACCAAAGATTACTTTAGGCCCATTCAGCATTGGTGAGTAGTCCTTCAGCAATCCCCTTATTCCATTCATGTGCCTGGAACATCTACTGTCCAAGTACCATATAGGGGTATGGCAACTTGGACTCACCTGCAACAAAGATTACTTAACCTTAGAACTCAAATAACTTTTGGGTCCTTGGTTCAAGTTAGCCTGAAACTTGACAAATCTGCCTGCTGCTCTTCCAACAGGTAGAATGCTATCCTTCCTGACACTGGTATTGTACCAACAGTCTAAGGCATAATGGCCTATCTTGCCATAGCACCAGCACTCAAACTTATTATACCTCTTTTTAGGTACAATCTTAGTTGTATTGTTAGCAGCAGATCTCATGTTTTGTGTTGGGGCTTTGCCTTTCTTATTGGATTGTGCAGCCCATGCAGTTCTCTTAAAGCCTAATCCTGCTTTACCCTTTTGAGACACAAAGTCATCAATTAGGGGTAGGACAGATTTTGGCTTAGAGAAACTAGCCACTATCTCCTTCTCTTTCTGAAGTCTGTCTTCCAGATTTTTGATCTGATCATTTTTGAATGTGATTGTACCCATCTGAATAACAGTAAGGTTTTTCAGCCTGCCAATCTCATTCATCTTCGGATCCAGCAGCTTCTCTGAATCAGATGCAGCCAACTTAAGAGCTGCAATTTCCTTAGCCTGATTTTTGGCCAGGTGTGTGTTTCTCTTGAGTGCCTGTAAAAAATCTCCATATTAATCTATAAGCTGATGAATATCTCCTTCAGATTCAGACCCATCCACATCTATTGATGCAGATGCATCTGATTCTGACCCAGTGATGTAATCATAATCTACAGATGAACTTTTTACCTTACTGGGGCCAGGTTGATCCTGGCACAAGTCTTCTTCAGACATAGTCATCAGTCCTTTACACTGATGGTCTTCCTACTCATAGATAGAGTCCAGTAATTTTATGAACTCATCCTCTTCTTCTATTGCAACCAAACTAATATCGGCCTCAGCCTCAGATTCAGACTCTGAAGTTGACTGATCTGTCAAACTTTTCTCTTTCTTAGCTACCAAGGATTTCTCCTTCTTGTTCTTGTGCTGAGACTTCTTTTTATCAGCTGACTCCTTCCTTTTGTCTGGACAGTCAGCCACAACATGTCCTGGTCTGTTGCAGCAATAGTAGATGATCTTTGATGTAGTTGACTTACTAGGTTTTGTCCCACTCTTGTCCTTCCTGGATGATTTCCTCTTCTTATAATAGTCATCCTTGGACTGAGATGAGGATGGCTTAGATTTCCACAGCTTCTTCTTTAAGAGTCTCTGAAACTGTCTTGTGAAAGCAACAAAGTCTTCATCAGAATCACTGCTGTCTGTACTGTGAATTTCAGAATTTTCTGAAATCACTTCTGCATCTTTCTTAGGAGAAGATGGAGACATCCTCCTATTCTTCCCTGTGGCTTCTACCTTGAAGGCCACTGACTTGTCTCTATAGTCACCCTTTGTATTTTTCTCTTCCTCCTTTCTGGCTAACAGCTGCATCTCATAAGATAGCAATTTTCCAAACAGTGTTGGAGGTGAAATCTCTGCCAGTCTCTCCACTTTCCTTATGCGACAGGTCTTTGTATCCCAATCCTTAGTCAAAGACCTAAGGAATTTGTCATTCAGCTCATATGTACAGAAAATTCTTCCATAGGACATTAATTCATTTACAATTATGTAGAACTTTTTATAACATTCAGTTATACTTTCAGACTTGGCCTGTCTGAAACTCTCATATTCTTGATTAAGCATAGACTTTCTATCTTGCCTAACCTCTTCAGAACCCTCCATGTAGACAATCAATGTGTCCCACATTTCCTTAGAGGTTTTGTAGTGAATTAGATTCTGGAATGTTGAATCATCAATGGCACTCACTATAATATTATGTGCTCTTATCTCCATTGTAGCCAAGATGATCTCATCCTTAGTTATCTCTGAAAAATTCTTTGGAATTCTTTGATTGGCATCAAGAATAGAAACCTTCATTGGAACATATGGTCCTTCCTTAACTGTTATATAGATTCTAGGATCAGATGCCTCCATAAATAGTCTGACCCTTTCCTTCCATATTCCAAATATTTCCTTCCTGCAGATAGGCAATTTCATTGAACCAAGTTCTTTATGGTTTTCTCCTAAACCCATCTTCTTTAACTTAATTCTTCCTTACAGATCTCACTCAGATTGTTAAGTCTATCTTTGAGGAACCTCGCTTTGATACCACTTGAAAGAATTGGTTCCTAAACACCTAGAGTGGGGGTGAATATGTGCAATTCCTTTTTATACTAAGGCAGAATATTAATTCAGATAATCAAAATAAATCTATCAGTTATACAGTTATCACAATCACAGAATTCACAGAATCACACACAATCACAGATTGCACACTGATTTATAGTGGTTCCCCAAGGTCTGGGTACATCCAATTTCCCCCTTCGCATATCTAGTAGTGTGCTAGATTCGGCCTAACTTCTTTCCTTCTCCTCAGATCCGCAGATCTTACAGCACAGAATCGTGAAGAATCACTCTCTCCACGATTCCCACCGACATCGCACCTAATGGACCCACTGACGTCACACCGAGTGGGGTTGTCGTCCTTCTTCCTTGTAGTCACACCAAGAGACCACGCAAGAAGTTTCACGAGGGGGAGATGGAGAAGAGGGAGACAAGAGTGGGGTCAGCGGCTATTCATTAGCCAAGGCCGAACCCTCCTTGGGGGCTGATTTTAGGTTTTCAATTATCTTCCTTCATTCACTAAATAAGCCCCTATATATAGGAGTTACAAAAATAGATCCAACCATCCAAGATTGAGATGAAATCTCATTAAACCGGATGGTTAATAGCACACCCAAATGTTTAAAAGCACACCAAAGTAAAAAATGCAGGAAATTAAAATACTACAAGTTGCAAATAAAATAAAGCATCTAAAATAATTTAAATGGCCTTCATTTAGGTCTTTAAGTAGGCTTCGCGCCCTGCGGACGGAGGTTGTAACATTGCCTTCCGTTAGCGGCCAAGGAGTCTGAAAGAATTGGTTCCTAAACACCTAGATGGGGGTGAATAGGTTCAATTCCTTTTTATGTTAAGGCAGAATATTAATTCAGATAATTAAAATAAATCTATCAGTTCTATAGTTATCACAATCACAGAATTCACAGAATCACACACAATCACAGATTGCACACTGATTTATAGTGATTCCCCAAGGTCTGGGTACATCCACTTCCCCCCTTCGCCTATCTAGCAGTGTGCTAGATTCGGCCTAACTTCTTTCCTTCTCCTCAGATCCGCAGATCTTACAGCTCAGAACCCAAATAAGGCTCCTACAACTCAGAGTGAGTGCACACTCCTATAGCTCAGGCAATCTGCCCTACCTTAGTCGTCAACAAGACCTACAACTCAGATATAACAATCTCTTACAACTCAAGCTCACAACCATACCCCAGCCTTCAACAAGGCCTATCACTCAGAGAGCTTAATCTCCTACAACTCAGCCTTTATAAAACAGGCTTACAACTCGGATCTTGAAAAGATCCTACAAAAAATAGATTTAAGTTTGTAATTTACCACCACCCTAGTAGAGAGAGAAAGGATGGATAGTTTCTTGATCAGTTCCTGGAAGAATCTGATGGTAGAGAACAACCACTCTTAGCTTTCTTCAAAGCTTCTTGAATCTGAACTCAGTATGGTTGAACTCCTTTGAAGTTGATCTTCAATCAGCTTCTTTCTTGAAATTCAGATCTCAATCTGAATCCTTCTTGGCAGACTGGTTCAAACTCTACACTTGAGAGATTTGTTTATGTAAGTCCCTTTCTTCACTTGAATTGATGGAACTCTCTCTCCAAATTCTTCTGAAGATTCTTCTGAATTCTTCTGTTAATTTCCTTGACAAACTCTGAGTAGATCACCACTTGAGAATGTCTTCTTCGATCTTCTGTCGAAAATCTTCTTCTGTTTTTCATTTTTCTTATGTGTGTAATACTTCAATTAATTATCATTGTCTTCTGTTGATAGAGAATGTCCTTATATAGACTTTCTCCATGGTAACCGGCTAATTCGGTTTCTAACGAATCTTCTGACAGCACTGACAGTTGTAGTAGACCGGTTGGATATGGTAGCTGTTAAGTATTCCAGTCACTTCTTGAAACTCTATCTCTGTCAGTAAAGTGTCGAGACTGAACTTCATCATGTGTCGACACAAGTAGACTAAGTGTCGAGACTAGCCTTGGTGGTGTCGACGCAGCTCTCTTGGTGTTGACACTGCTTCTCGACATAGCTTCTATAGAATGTGTCGATAATAGTTCTGTGTGTCGACACAGTCACTTCTTTTCTTCACAAAAATTAACTTTGTTGAAACTCTGCCATGTGTCGACACAAGTCCTGTGTGTCGACACAGTTAATGTTGACAAAGTCTTCTGTGTGTCGACTCAATTGATGTCGACAAATCATTTCTGTGTGTCGACACTGCCTCTGTGTGTAACGCCCCGAAACTCAAAGGAGCGAAGGGGGGACGTTTTGGGCAAGTTTTGGATTCTGGCTGAAGGCACACGGCCTGGGACACGGGCGTGTCCCGGGGCGTGTCAAGCGTGTGTCGACACTTAGCCGCGAAGTCGTCGAGTTATTCTCGACGATTCGTCGAGAATGGGCACACGGCCTGCGACACGGGCGTGTCGCAGGGCGTGTCGACCCCTGTCGGCACTTAGCCGTGAAATCGTCGAGTTATTCTCGACGATTCGTCGAGAATGGGCACACGGCCTGCGACACGGGCGTGTCGCAGGGCATGTCGACCCGTGTCGACGATCGTCCCGGGGAGTCGTCGAGATTCACTCGACGATCGTCGAGACAAGGCACACGGCCTAGGACACGGGCGTGTCCAAGGCCGTGTCATAGAGTCGTCGATCTCCCCTCGACGAAATGTCCCGTGTACACGGCCTGGGGGCCCAGGCGTGTCAAAGTGACACGGGCAAGGACACGGGCGTGTCCTAGAACCCGTGCAGTGCTCGGGTTGGAAACGGGCGAAAAATCATGGGGTACATGGCCGGCTACACGGCCGTGTCAGCTGGAACACGGGCGTGTCAGAGCGAACACGGGTGTGTTCGATACCCGTGTGCGTGTTCAGAAGATTCGATTTTGACGGCGAATGCGGCACACGGCCCTGGACACGGGCGTGTGCCAGGCTGTGTTCGGCCCAGATTGGGCATTTCAGCCCCGAATCAAAGCCGCTTGTTTTCTTAGGTTGAGATCCGACGGCTGGGGATGGCTCCTGAGAAGATATAACCGGGTTTGACTTAGAAAAATCCACATTTTCTTACCTTTTCATCTCTCCAAACCCTTGGAGGAAGAAGAGCTAAGGCAAGAGGAAGAGGAGCTAGATCCGCCATTGGAGGAGCTTCGGAGCTCCGAATCGCAAGCCGACTCCGGATCCACGGAGGCAACGCAAGTGCGGTGATTTCTATCCGTTTACTTTTCGATGGCGCCAAAGAGGAATGCAAGGGTAACGATCCTCACTTGTGAGCATGATAGCTCTCTTTCTTAGCATAGGAAGCCCTCTCTCGCGAGTTTGCGAAGAGTTGGAGGCGTTCCTTCGGGTAGATATGTAAAGTCCCCGTTGTTTAGCGTCCGTATGCGAGAACGAACATAGGCATTTTGGTTGAAGCCTACCCGGACATGTTAGTCCGGATCGGTGATGTTGCATTGCATAAGGCCGGAGAAGACTCCTTGCTATTGGGTGTTTTCGGGTTTTCTACGCGGTAGATTGCAGCAGGGAGCCTTGGGGACTAACCCAAAGGTGCACCCGGAAAACTGGGCGGATACGAGATCTTGCCAACTTGGTGGCCTAAGAGCCAACTTGAACATAACGGGGTTATGTGACTTGTGTTAGAATGGGACTCGGTGAAAGTTTGACCCGCGCATATGGCTTAAATTGTCGTTGTGATGTGAGTACGGGTTAGATGGAGCCGTACCCGCTCTATGTCGTTCGGGTTAGAGAGACCTAAAGTTATATGGCACTCGCCGTTGGCATAGATGTGAGTCTTCGGCGGTCGATGGCTTAAATTGACGTGACCAATGCCAAGAAGACAAATTGCTCATAGGTTTGGCCGTCTAAGTGGCGGTGGTGAGTCCGGAATGTTAATGGCTTTGATTGACGTAACATCGACCGGTTCACCGAGAATGTGCCCTGAGTGCACGGGGCGTGTGGCCGTGCGAGCCAACGCCTGTGATGAAATGGCTATGGTTATAAATTGCTCGCTTATGCTAATGAAATGCAGGGAAGGAGCATCGCCGCCCCGAGTTGGGGGCGGGATCGTTATAATTTGGTCAGCATTGCTGACCGTTGCCTTGTTTGCCACCGTGCGGTGGTTTGTTTGCTTGCAGGTGCAGCTGGACCAAGCGGTCAATAGTGGGCTAAAGCCCTTTTTGCGAAGCTGGCCCTCGAAGGCCCAAGTGGAAATGTTTTATGTTTTATTCATGTATGGCCGGCCTGCGTGCCGAGGTTTGTAAATCATGTGTTAAACAAGTGGAACGTTCTGTAAGGCCTTAAGGCCGATTTTTGGGTATTTTGTAATAACATTCCTATTATCATGTTAGTGGACATTCATGCTTTTTGCTGGGTTCTTGTTTTGCAACTTATATTAACTGCATCCGCTAGAATGCTCTGTGTAGGACGTTGAGATTGGTTGGATGGTTTCCATAAGTAACCACCCGGTCTGTCTGTGGTATATGGCATCGGGCCCCGGCCGGACCTACTGTTATATGCTATGCGACGGATAGGGGGTGTTACAATTTGGTATCAGACTACTGGTTTTGGTCGGACTTGAACTGAATTCGTGGGAGAATTCTTTTTAAGGGGTGGTGAGCACATTGTGTGCGTCATCGTTATAATGGTAAAAGAACCCATGAATGTCCACTTAGGAATGAAAATACTCGTGTTTGAGGAACCTGCGTGCTCCTATAATTGCTGTTTGCAATGTTATTTGGTCGCTTAACGGTGTTTTGTACCACTATAGGTGACCCGAAGTGGTGTTGGGCCGTCAGAACGCCGAGGTTCTGAGGCTAGTAGTGCACCAGAAGTTGCTCCCGCAACACCTTTGTCGGCTGAAAATATACGATTGGTGGCTGAAGCGGTGTTGGCCGTGATCAATGCGCAGCCTGGAAGGCAAGTGCAGCAGCCCACTCCTGTGATGGAGCAAGTACCTCTTCAAGAGGCTGAGCCGAGAAGGATGGAGCAAGTGGTTGCAGAACCAATAGTGCCAAGGAGGGCGACTGAGAGGCAGTTGAAGCATGTAATGAGCTTCAACCCTCCGTTATTCTCGGGGTTGGGAACCCCATCGCAGGCTGAAGACTGGCTCTCTAGGGTGAAGAGAGTCATGACAGCGACGGAGACGGAGGAGTGGCAGATGACCACCATCGCTACGTTCCTGCTGGACGGTGAAGCGAGGATGTGGTGGGAAGGTTTGGAGCTGCATCACCTGAGAGGTAGACAACTGATAGACGTTCCGATGGAAGAGTTCTCGGAATTGTTCTTAGCAAGATACCTCCCTTCTACTCAGAGGATTTCAATGGAGAATGAATTCCTGAAGTTAGTGCAGGGTGAGAGGAGCGTGGATGAATATCTCCACGAGTTTACGCGGTTGAGTCGTTATGCTAGCTCCATCATCATGGATGAGGAGCGCAAGACTAATCGTTTCTATGAAGGCTTGAGGGATGAGCTGAGATTGTTACTGTCGGGGCCAATGACGCAGGGTTTCTTAACCTTGGTCAATACTGCCCGGTCCTTGGAGAAGGACATGAAGAGTGTACAAGCGAAGAAAGGATTGACTGATAAGAAATCTGAGTTCAGAGTGCCGACTACTTCAAAGTCAGGCTATCGGAGGACTTTTAAGAAGCATAGGACTTCGGGTCCAGCTCCTTCTGGCGCTTCTGGGGCGACTACGGGTCGGACCCCGGGTGCGTGCTTTACGTGTGGAAAGACGGGGCATTTCGCCCGTGATTGTTGGAGCGGACGTCCTAAGTCCGAGAGGAAGCCGGGAGCTACTTATGAAGAGAAGGGCAAGGCGGTGGAGTCGACCGCATCCCACTATGCTCCGGCCCAACCAAGGGTTTACAATCTTGGCCAACAGGAGGCCATTAAACAAGCTGACGTGGTGACAGGTACGGTTTAATTTATAGCAAGTCAATTCCTTTACGTACCTGTTATGTATATGTTACCTTACCACTGCTTGTTTAGGATTTGTATTGATTTGTGAAAATCCCGCACGAGCACTCTTCGATACGGGAGCTTCACACTCCTTCTTGTCCGAAGGATTTATATCACGCATCGGAGTCCCTTCTTCGATGGCGAAGGATAAGTTGGATGTGTTGTTGCCCAATGGGTGTTCGATGCGAGCGGTTAGGATCTGCGATGTTAAGATTCGTATTGGGGAGCAGGAGTTCGACCTGCGGGCGTCTTTACTTCCGTTAGTGGAGTTCGACGTCATATTTGGCATGGACTGGCTCTCGGAGCAGCAGGCCCATATAGATTGCGGTAGCAAGGAAGTCAAGCTGGGAGCGAGTCGTGAGACGACTTTTAAGGGTTTAAAGGGGTCGAGCAAGACGTTGATGTCTGCTCTTCAAGTGGTGAAGGCGGTTCGTGCCGGAGCAGAACTGTTCTTTACACTGGTGGAGGTTGCAAAGCCGAAGCCTGCTTTGGATTGTATTTCAGTGGTATCGGAATACCCTGATGTGTTCCCCGCAGATCTTCCTGGAGCCCCGCCTCAACGGGAGATAGATTTTACTATCGAGCTAGTGCCAGGTGCAAAGCCTGTGTCACGATCTCCGTATCGGCTAGCGCCTAAGGAAATGGCGGAGCTGAAAGTTCAACTGCAAGAGTTGTTGGAGCAAGGGTATGTGCGCCCGAGTTCTTCGCCTTGGAGCGCACCGGTCCTTTTTGTTAAGAAGAAGGACGGAAGCTTGAGGTTGTGTATTGATTACCGGGAGCTAAACAAGCTGACTGAGAAGAACAAGTACTCGATCCCCCGGATTGATGATCTCTTCGATCAGTTAGTCGGGTCGACGGTGTACTCGAAGTTAGATCTCAAGTCTGGGTACTATCAGCTGCGGATAAGGGAGAGTGATATCCCGAAGACAGCGTTTAGTACGAGATACGGGCATTACGAGTTTACGATCATGCCGTTTGGGCTGACTAATGCGCCGTCAGTGTTCATGGATTTGATGAACAGGACGTTTAGGGAGTACCTGGACCATTTCGTAATCGTCTTCATCGATGATATTTTGGTGTACTCGCAAAGTGAGGAGGATCACTTCAAGCATCTCCATTTGGTGTTGGAGACACTCAGGAGGAACCAGTTGTATGCCAAGTTCTCGAAGTGCGAGTTTTGGCTATCCTCAGTAGCATTCCTCGGGCATATTGTGAGTGGAGAGGGTATTGCTGTGGATCCGGCGAAGATTGTTGCGATACGGGAGTGGCCTGAACTTGCTACGGTAGCAGAAGTCCGGAGCTTTTTGGGGCTTGCCGGTGATTATAGGCGCTTCGTAGAGAACTTCTCGCGGTTAGCGTTACCTCTCACTACTTTGACGAGGAAGGATCATAAGTTCGCTTGGACGCCGGAGTGCGCGCGAGCTTTTGAGGAATTGAAGTGTCGGTTGACCACGGCGCCTGTGCTGAGTTCGCCGGTTGGAACCGAAGGCTATGAGATATATAGTGATGCTTCGGGCAGCGGTTTGGGTTGCGTGCTATTGCAGCACGGCAGCGTGATAGCTTATGGCTCGAGACAGCTAAAAGTGCACGAGAGGAATTATCCGGTCCACGACTTGGAGTTGGCGGCCGTGATTTTTGCCTTGAAGCTGTGGAGACACTATCTGTACGGTGTGAAGATTGATATCTACACCGATCACAAGAGCCTGAAGTACCTGATTGATCAGAAGGATCTGAATATGCGGCAGCGTAGGTGGATGGAGTTCCTGGGGGACTATACTTTCAAGATCCACTACGTGTCTGGCAAAGGGAATGCGATTGCGGACGCGTTGAGTCGCCGAGCCCCAGCTCAAGCGAATTGGCTATCAGTGCATGATAAGCGGTTGGTGCAGGAGCTGAAGGCTTTGGAGATTGTTTGTGTGGATATACAATCTAGTGCTGAAGCGGTGCTGAATTGGACTGAAGTCCAATATGACCTGGCTGATCGGATTCGGCAGGCTTTGGATATGGATGCTCATATGAAGCAGTTCATGATAGAGGCTCTGGATGGGTCAAATTCCCAATTCGTCGTGGAGGACGGATTGCTGTGGAAAGACGGTCGTTTGTGCGTCCCAAGTGTGGGCAATTTACGGGTGGAGTTGTTGTACGAAGCACACCATACCAAGTACTCGATTCACCCGGGGAGCACGAAGATGTACCGCGATATCAAGAAGCTATTTTGGTGGCCGGGTTTGAAGAAGGATGTGGCGCTATACGTAGCGAAGTGCCAAACCTGCGCCTTGGTAAAAGCGGAGTGCCAAAAGCCGGGAGGATTTCTTAAGTCCTTGCCTATTCCGGAGTGGAAATTCGACGACATCTCTATGGACTTTGTGCATGGTTTGCCAAGGTCGCAGAAGGGGAACGACGCCATTTGGGTGGTGGTCGATCGATTAACGAAGGTGTCGCACTTTATT
Organism: Platanthera guangdongensis; assembly: GCA_039583875.1. Lineage (NCBI taxonomy): Eukaryota > Viridiplantae > Streptophyta > Magnoliopsida > Asparagales > Orchidaceae > Platanthera > Platanthera guangdongensis. The sequence goes on from CM077156.1 coordinate 84,539,589, forward strand.
CCGCATAGGAAGGATGATCCGGTGGAGAAGCTGGCGAAGCTTTATGTGGATAACATAGTACGGCTTCACGGTGTGCCCCGCAGCATCGTGAGTGACCGAGATGGGCGGTTCACGTCCAATGATTGGAGGCTGGTGCAGCAAATGTTGGGAACAAAGCTGAAGTTTAGCACAGCCTTCCATCCGCAAACGGATGGGCAGACCGAGAGGGTTAATAGAACCATGGAAGACATGCTTCGCATGTGTGTCTTGGATTTCGGAAAGCAATGGGAGGACCACCTTTATTTGGTGGAGTTCGCATACAACAACAGCTACCAAGCAAGTATTCAGATGGCGCCTTTCGAGGCCCTATATGGTAGAAGATGTCGCACGCCGTTGTCTTGGTTAGAAACGGGCGAGTCGAAGTTGTATAAGCGATCGGAAGTGGATGATGCTACTTCCTTGGTGAGAACCATTCGGGAGAGGTTGCTTATCGCTCAGGACCGGCAAGCAAAATACTATAATGCCAAGCACAGGAACGTGGAGTTCGCTGTGGGTGATTATGTGTACCTAAAGATCAAGCCGTTCAAGGGTGTCTCGCGGGTGCGGCGATTGAAAAAGCTAAGCCCGAGGTACCTTGGACCGTTCGAGGTTCTGGAGCGAGTTGGAGAAGCGGCCTATAGGTTGAAGCTTTCAGTGGAGCTAAGTGGCTTACACGATGTATTCCACATTTCGGTGCTTCGGAAGGCGGTGCGAGAGCCTACGCAAGTGATCGCGGTCGATCAAGTGCCGGTGGAAAGTGGGCTAACGACAAAGGTCAAGCCCGTACGGATTGAGGACTCGGAGGTCAAGCGGCTACGCAATAAAGAGATCAGGATGGTCAAAGTCCGGTGGGACAATTGCGGTCGTGAGGAGCTCTCTTGGGAGCGAGAGCAGACGATGCTTGACGAGTATCCGGAGTTGTTCCGCTCAGGTACAAATTTTAGTTTTGTACATGTTTTTCCCTTTATGTAATTTCGTGGGCGAAATTCTTTTAAGAGGGGTAGAGTTGTAACGCCCCGAAACTCAAAGGAGCGAAGGGGGGACGTTTTGGGCCAGTTTTGGATTCTAGCTGAAGGCACACGGCCTGGGACACGGGCGTGTCCCAGGGCGTGTCAAGCGTGTGTCGACACTTAGCCGCGAAGTCGTCGAGTTATTCTCGACGATTCGTCGAGAATGGGCACACGGCCTGCGACACGGCCGTGTCGCAGGGCGTGTCGACCCGTGTCGGCACTTAGCCGTGAAATCGTCGAGTTATTCTCGACGATTCGTCGAGAATGGGCACACGGCCTGCGACACGGGCGTGTCGCAGGGCGTGTCGACCCGTGTCGACGATCGTCCCGGGGAGTCGTCGAGATTCACTCGATGATCGTCGAGACAAGGCACACGGCCTAGGACACGGGCGTGTCCAAGGCCGTGTCATAGAGTCGTCGATCTCCCCTCGACGAAATGTCCCGTGTACACGACCTGGGGGCCCAGGCGTGTTAAAGTGACACGAGCAAGGACACGGGCGTGTCCTAGAACCCGTGCAGTGCTCGGGTTGGAAACGGGGGAAAAATCATGGGGTACACGGCCGGCTACACGGCCGTGTCAGCTGGAACACGGGCGTGTCAGAGAGAACACGGGCGTGTTCGATACCCGTGTGTGTGTTCAGAAGATTCGATTTTGACGGCGAATGAGGCACACGGCCCTGGACACGGGCGTGTGCCAGGCCGTGTTCGGCCCAGATTGGGCATTTCAGCCCCGAATCAAAGCCGCTCGTTTTCTTAGGTTGAGATCCAACGGCTGGGGATGGCTCCTGAGAAGATATAACCGGGTTTGACTTAGAAAAATCCACATTTTCTTACCTTTTCATCTCTCCAAACCCTTGGAGGAAGAAGAGCTAAGGCAAGAGGAAGAGGAGCTAGATCCGCCATTGGAGGAGCTTCGGAGCTCCGAATCGCAAGCCGACTCCGAATCCACGGAGGCAACGCAAGTGCGGTGATTTCTATCCGTTTACTTTTTGATGGCGCCAAAGAGGAACGCAAGGGTAACGATCCTCACTTGTGAGCATGATAGCTCTCTTTCTTAGCATAGGAAGCCCTCTCTCGCGAGTTTGCGAAGAGTTGGAGGCGTTCCTTCGGGTAGATATGTAAAGTCCCCGTTGTTTAGCGTCCGTATGCGAGAACGGACATAGGCATTTTGGTTGAAGCCTACCCGGACATGTTAGTCCGGATCGGTGATGTTGCATTGCATAAGGCCGGAGAAGACTCCGTGCTATTGGGTGTTTTCGGGTTTTCTACGTGGTAGATTGCAGCAGGGAGCCTTGGGGACTAACCCAAAGGTGCACCCGGAAAACTGGGCGGATACGAGATCTTGCCAACTTGGTGGCCTAAGAGCCAACTTGAACATAACGGGGTTATGTGACTTGTGTTAGAATGGGACTCGGTGAAAGTTTGACCCGCGCATATGGCTTAAATTGTCGTTGCGATGTGAGCACGGGTTAGATGGAGCCGTACCCGCTCTATGTCGTTCGAGTTAGAGAGACCTAAAGTTACATGGCACTCGCCGTTGGCATAGATGTGAGTCTTCGGCGGTCGATGGCTTAAATTGACGTGACCAATGCCAAGAATACAAATTGCTCATAGGTTTGGACGTCTAAGTGGCGGTGGTGAGTCGGGAATGTTAATGGCTTTGATTGACGTAACATCGACCGGTTCACCGAGAATGTGCCCTGAGTGCACGGGGCGTGTGGCCGTGCGAGCCAACGCCTGTGATGAAATGGCTATGGTTATAAATTGCTCGCTTATGCTAATGAAATGCAGGGAAGGAGCATCGCCGCCCCGAGTTGGGGGCGGGATCGTTATAATTTGGTCAGCATTGCTGACCGTTGCCTTGTTTGCCACCGTGCGGTGGTTTGTTTGCTTGCAGGTGCAGCTGGACCAAGCGGTCAATAGCGGGCTAAAGCCTTTTTTGCGAAGCTGGCCCTCGAAGGCCCAAGTGGAAATGTTTTATGTTTTATTCATGTATGGCCGGCCTGCGTGCCGAGGTTTGTAAATCATGTGTTAAACAAGTGGAACGTTCTGTAAGGCCTTAAGGCCGATTTTTGGGTATTTTGTAATAACATTCCTATTATCATGTTAGTGGACATTCATGCTTGTTGCTGGGTTCTTGTTTTGCAACTTATATTAACTGCTTCCGCTAGAATGCTCTGTGTAGGACGTTGAGATTGGTTGGATGGTTTCCATAAGTAACCACCCGGTCTGTCTGTGGTATATGGCGTCGGGCCCCGGCCGGACCTACTGCTATATGCTATGCGATGGATAGGGGGTGTTACACTGTGTGTCGACACAGTTGATGTCGACTAAACTTCTCTGTGTGTCGACACTGCCTTTATGTGTCGACACAGTTTCTTTTGGTGTCGACACAGCCTTTGCAAGTGTCGACACAGCTGACTCCAAGTGTCGACACAGCTTTTCTCCAGTGTCGACACAAGCCTTCATAAGTGTCGACACAGCTTCTCTGGTGTCGACTCTATGACTTAGAGACTTTTTCCTGCATTCTTGCATTTTCTTAACCTGCACATATAAACTCAAAATAACATCAAATACACCTTGATGTGTATCATTGAGTAAGGTTAGCCTTCTTCAAATCTGGTACACATTTTCCAATATACCCAACAGACTCGTCATGTCGCCTGAAATCTTTTCGTTGTAGCATTGCGGCGTCTGGATCATCATCAAGTGATGGTGGGGAGGACGCGGTATCAATCCTCCCCCGCTCAAAGTCATGTATCTTCGAGGCGTGGTCCAAGAGATAGCGGCGGAGAAGAGTGGAATCCAATTTTTGAAGCTCTATCTCGAGCACCCATGAATCGTTGGAAGGAGGGCATTCACGCCAACTGATGATAAAGCGGCGGGTAGCACCTTCGGTGGTAGTGAGCAGCTCAATAGCAAGTATCATGTCTGGCATAAGAAAGGTTTTGGGAAACCTTGGAAACATGTTAGTAGTAGGAATAAAAGAAGGCAACGTACCATCCGATGTTAAACCTGTGGAGACCAGGGGAGAGAGATCATTCGTACTACCACTCCCCAAACCCAAAGAATTTTGAGTGGAAGGAGAAGACGACAAAGAAGTCAACTCTTGTGGAGGCAAAACAAACATCGTCAAATCCGAGACATTAAAAATGGGTGAAACACCCCAATCAGCAGGCAAATCTAAGACAAAAGCATTATCACCGAGTTTCTTTATAATCTGGAAGGGGTCGGAGTGCTTTGGATCTAACTTTCTAACGATGCCAGTTGGCAGTAGCTCGGGAACTAAGCGGACTAAAACTTGATCGCCGACTTCAAAGTGTGACACTCTCCTACGTTGATTAGCATGTGTTTGATAAGATTCATATTGGGAGGTCCAGGATGCACGTATATGTGTGTGTAAGTCATGAATGTGTTGGGCGAAGGATTGTGCGAATTGACTTGCTTTATATGTAGGTGGTAACGGAACCAAGTCAAGTGGCACAGGAGCCTTATACCCGTGAACAATCTCGTTAGTGGAAATACCCGTGGACCAATTATTAAAGTTATTATAAGCCAATTATGCATGGGGAGGAAGTAGATTCTAAGTGCCCTTGTGATCACTCACAAGACACCTTAGAAGATTTCCCAAACTCTGATTGACTACATCCATCTGACCATTGGTTTACGGATGATAGGCAGCAGAAAATAATAATTTGGTCCCCAATAAAATTCATAAAGTTTTCCAAAAATAGCTAGTGAATTTCACATCCCTATCTGAGACAATTGTCTTCGACACTCCGCGATGACTAACGACCTCCCGAAAATATAACTTAGCTACGTGAGATGCGTCGTTGGTCCTACTACATGGGATAAAGTACGCCATTTTTGAAAACCTGTCCACAACTACAAAATGGAGTCGTGTTGACGAAGAGTGGTGGGGAGGCCTAATATGAAATCCATGCTCACGTCTTCCCACAGTTTGGAAGGAATTGGTAAAGGGGTGTATAACTCAACATTGGTTTAGTGCCCTTAGATACTTGACATGTTCGACAACTACTCACTATTCCCCCGACCATCGCCTTAAGCTTAGGACAGTAAAATTTCTCCTCAATAAGTGCAATGGTCTTATCCCTTCCAAAGTGTCCACTCAGACCTCCGCTATGTAATACCCAAATAATGTGGTGTCGTAAGGAGGATCGAGGAATACACAACTTCTCGTGCCTAAAAAGATAACCGTCCTTAAGAACAAATGCAGATATGGTCGTTGGAGAGCTATCATGGGCAGAGAAATACATCTCGTGGAAATCTGGGCAAGTGGCGTATTCCTCCTTAACGCGTTCAAATCCTACGACATTGACTTGCCTAGTATATAGTAGAAGGGTAAGGCGGCTAAGTGCATCGACAACTCGATTGTCAGATCCCTTAAGGTGCTTAAGGCTAAAAGTGTACCCTTGTAAGAATGCTACCCACTTAGCATGGCGCGGGCTGATTTTATGCTGACCGTTTATGAAACGTAAAGCATCATGGTTAGAGAGGATCACAAACTCCTTGGAGAGGAGATAATGACGCCAATGATGCAAACACCTAACAACAGCATAAAACTCTATGTCGTAGTTTGAATAATTCAACTTAGCGCCCGCTAGTTTCTCACTTAAATAACTGACTGGGTGACCTTCTTGACTCAAAACACCTACTATTCCTACCCCTGACGCATCACAGGTAAGCTCAAAGACCTTGGTGAATTCAGGTAGACGTAACACCGGTGTCTCGGTCATGAGCTTCTAAATACGTTGGAAGGCAAAGGTGGCAGACTTCGTCCAAGTGAACTCACCCTTCTTCATGCATTCACTAATAGGTGTCATAATGCTACTACAATCTCGTATGAAGAGGCGATAAAAAGTAGCCAAACCAGGGAAACTACGCACCTCTCGTAGGCTAGTCGGTTTGGGCCAGTCCTTAATCACCAGAACCTTTCCAGGATCAACTCGAATTCCCTCAGACCCGACTATATAACCTAAAAACTCTATGTCTGAAACATAGAATATGCACTTCTTAAGGATTAGGAATAAAGTTTCCTTCCTCAAGGTGGATAGGTTCACTCTCAAGTGGGAGATGTGCTCAGCAGTGGTGGAGGTGCTATAGACAAAGATGTCATCGAAATAAACTACCACAAACTTCCCCAAGTACGGTCGAAATACATGTGTCATCATCCGGGAGAAGGTGCTGGGGGCATTGGATAACCCAAAGGGCATCACAAGCCACTCATATAGCCCATCCTTGGATTTAAACGCAGTCTTCCATTCATCACCCTCACAGATCCTAATCTGGTAATAACCGCTTCTAAGATCCAACTTAAAAAATATAGTGGCGCCAGATAATACATCCAAGAGGTCATCTAAATGTGGGATAAGGAACATATACTTGACAGTAATCTTGTTGATAGCCCGACTATCAACACACATTCGCCATGAGCCATCCTTCTTGGGGGCAAGCAGAGCTGGAACAACAGACTCGTACTAGTCCTAATAAACCCCTTCTTCAACAAGTCCTCTATCTAAACCTGCAACTCCTTATGGGCAACGGGATGGAGTCGATAATGGGGCTGGTTGGGCAAGGAAGACCCCGGGATGAGATCTATCGCATGCTGAATATCTCTAAGTGGAGGTAATGTTGATGTCAACTCATCTGTGTACGTATCGTTATAGTCTTCCAACAATACCCGTAACTCACTGGGCAGATCATCCAATACTCCAGAATCCGTCTTCGCACTCAGAAGGACTAGCGCATACATCACTCCATCAATAAACAGGTCTGATGGAGACTACGGCGCGCAACACCTTGAAGACGGCGCACTGACAAATGACCGTGAAGAGCATCGGCATAATAAGCGTCTGGATCGCAAGCCGATTTATTAATAATTAATAATAATTGTTATCAAATCATTATTAATTATTAATCCATGCTTTGTGTGTTTTATTTTTAATAATTGCACTTTTATTTCATGTAATATGTACATTATGGTTATGATATAAAATCATGATGTATGTGTGTGTTTTATTTTCATGTTTTCATATTTGGGATGCATGTAGCCAGTTGGAGTGTTGTTGTTGTAGCCTATATATAGGCATGTCCCCCCCCCCCCCCCCTCTCTATTTGGAGGAGATTGAATGAAAAGGAAATTTGAAAACCCTTACCTCTTGAAGCTTCCTCCTTCCTCATCTCTTGGTCGATCTTTCTCTTGCTCCCGCTTCTCTCTCCTTGGTCGTCGGCCACCTCTCATCCCCTCTCTCGAATCTCAGCTTTCCTCCTCCCTCCCTCTTTCTCCAACCGGCCACCACTCCTCTCCTACCTGAGCCACCATCCATAACTCCCAAGGCCGCCACCTCTTCCTTTTCCCTCCAACAAGAGCCGACCACCCTCCTCCTTCCTCCTACCCGAAACACCACCATCAGGGCCAACCCAAGCTGCCTCCGCCTCCGCCAAGACAAGCTGCCACCTCCACTACAAAAACAAAACTGACCCCCTCCCTAATAAATTCCTTCCTAAATCCAAAAGATACCCTTCGAAGCTCATTCCAAAATCATACCATATTCTTCCTCCTCTTACCATAACCAAAATATCATCTACCATAAATTCCCTTAACCATCCATATTGGGAATATCACTTTCCATTAATATCTCCAATCCACCACCTTTTTTCTCTCTTGCCATACTTGAAGATATTTATTTCCATATTAAGAAGATTTCGACGGGACTTTCCATTTCCAGCGTAACGCGACGAAGGCGGACGAATTTCACTCCTACCGGCATGATTCTGGTGGAGCCGTTGAAGAACGGTCCTCGCCGAGTGAATCGGAATCACCCATTCCAGTTGGGTAACGAACCTTTCCACTTTCGTGTGTTTCTTTCCTTAAATAATCTTGTGGTGGAATTTCTGGCATTAAATTTTGAAATCATTTGAAATTTCATGATTAGCTTTAATTGTTTTGCGTTATTTTCTTGATCAACTTAATTTCATAAAAGGTTTGGCGAACCCTCGTTTTCTTTTGTTGGGGGAGATCTACCTTTTCCAAATTTGTGATTATTTTTGGTAGATCTCTTTGGGTACAACCTTCGCTCGTCCGGATCCAATATTGGTCCTTTTACCTCGATCGGATACCGGCCTATCGCCCTTATTTGATCTTGAAACAGTTTGGCTACCCGTACGCTAGCGTGAAATTGAATGAATGTAATAGCGTGGAGCGGCGTAGAACAATTGTGTGAGCGTAGAATTAGTCATGAAGAGATAGTCGTGTGTGTCCGTAGTTATAATTCGGCTCTAACGCGTACGTCTACATCAATTTGGTATCAGAGGGAGGTTCTCGTCAATTTCCTAATTAGCACTCCTCCCCCTCTTATGTGGCATGTACGTACGCACTCACCCGTTTCGTTGCAGATCAATATTTAGAAGATTAGTTTTCATGAAATGCATTGAAATTCCATAATTTCAAAGTTCAAATTAAAAACAAATAAATTTCAAATTTTAAATTTCAAATTTCAGATTTCAAATTTCGAATTTCAAATTTCATATTTCAAATTTCGAATTTTAAATTTCGAATTTCAAAATTTCAAATTTCAAATTTCAAATTTCAAATTTCAAATTTCCAGTTTCAAAGTTTAAAATTCAAATTCAAATTTCAAAATTCAAAATTCAAAATTTCAAATTTCAAGTTTCCAAGTTCAAAAAATCCAAAAAAAAATTTTAATAATCCTCATAATTTTTCAGCAAGAACCCTATTTTCTTATAGGTATAACCCTAGTGGATAAGCGGGACAATTCCAACTGTCATAAATATTTTGTCCCAAAAGCGTTATTCTATGCACTTGTAATTATGGCCTATGACGTTCACGTTTCCCGGTTGGACTTTTGGTATGATAAAGTCATGACTAAGTTTCCCCCTAGGCAATGCCACACTTGTTCTACTTATGACGGTTTAGGGTGTCCTAAAATTTTTAGGGATTGGCTTAAGGGTATAGAACTTCATTTTAAGTGTTACGGATGGGATGACCCCCAAAAGATTCACTTTGCCCGAGAGCGGTTAATAGGTCAGGCCCAGTTATTTTGGATGAACGAAGAGCGTCGTGTTGATGGTTATCAACATAATTGGCAGGCGATGTGTAGCCTCCTTTCAGATCAATTTGATCCCACCTATCTCCGTACTACCAACACCGAGCCTGTGAGTGAGTATCGTTATGGCACTAGTTCCATACCAAGCTGTAGGACTGACTATAAACCAAATGCCCAGATCCAACAGCACAAAACTGAATATTTGGCTCCCCTTCTACGAGGGAACAAGTCGGTCTCAAATTATATGAAATTCTTTAAGGACGTGACAGTTAGGAGCGGTGTGAAAGAGTTGCCTAAGGTCACCCTTTCTAGGTTTCGTAGGGGGTTAGACCCCTACATCCAGGGTAAATTACTACATTATTGTCACACCGACCTAGACCTCACCTTTAGTACGGCTTTGGAGATTGAGAAGCGCTGACCTCCTAGGAGAAAGGTTCACTCACATCAGAAGATTATTACCTTTGAGTCTAGTGGCGTATCTGATATTGGTCCTATTTTGTGTCCTCCCATGATTATGCCCATAGAAACTTTAGAGTCTTCCCGTGAGTTGCCTGCTCTAGTTATTGACTCCTATGATGAGTCAAAGGAAAGTCTTAGGATGGTGCCCGTCACTGAGGATGAGGCTGATGTCCTTGACGATTATAGCAACGATGAGGATATTGGTTACCCTAGTGACCTGGATGAGGATTCCACCATTGATGAATCATCCCTACTCTCCGTTGATGACATTTTGGAGCCTACGGTTACTCCTGCTGAGATTACACCTGAGTCGGTAGGCATTTTACCTGATGATGAGAGTTTACTTAGTAGTGACTTAGGAGATGATCTGTTCGGACTCGAGCTGGTTCCTCTTAGACTGAGATATATTGAGGACTGTTCTGATGATCCTGATATATTGGACGTTCCGACTGATTGGGAAGACTTATCGTTGGTGAACGAGTTATGCTTGGATGATTTTAGTGTTATGAGCCCGAATGATATTTCTTTGATGCAAACACCTTTATCTGACGTTCCTGATTTAAAGCTTTCGTCGGGCTCAATTCTACCCTTGTCTGAGACCATAATTGATTCTAAATTAAATAACTTGGATAGTGTGTCAGAAGAAATTGTAAGCAAGGAAGTTGCATTATTGGACGACTTTTTGGATTGTACCCCGGGTTTGATTTTACCGACTCGTCCCCCTGACCCATTGACTCGACGTACTGATCATTTAGGACATGATTGTGGTACGATTAATTTCAGGAGTTCTACAGTGCCCCCTGAGTTCATTCTGCCAGTTCCTCCAGATGAGGTCCCGTTAGTGCCTCCAGATCTCGTATTATTGTTGCCGACCTATGACCCGACCACTGATTCTAAATTACATGATATATCTAATGAATTGGTAGACATGTCGGACGAATGTTCTGTAAGGGCAAATCCATTGTTTGAATTTTCATATGACTTTAATGTCTTTCAACCGGGTGATCTTTCTTGGACGTTGAGAAGGACATAGCTCCTCCTTTGGACATGTCCCCTTTGATGGCCTATTACCCTACGAATCCATCGTTGGTCACACCCTCAGATGTTTTAGATTTTATTTCTGTGGTGACTATCTCCTTTATCCTAATTTTATCCTCCATGAATTTTAAAGAAACTCACTTATCGAATTATACGTTTCGGATAGGGCTACTTATAGTGCCTCCTGATGAGATTCCCTCGACGCCACCAGATTTAGTTTCGTTGGTGCCGCCTTATGTCGTTCCGTTATCACCGAATACACTAAGTACGTTTGCGCATGATGATGCTCGCAATGAATTTTATTTATGTAAGCACTGTAGTGAAGCGCCAATCACGTTACAACAATCTATTCAAACTCTTGCTATCTTACAAAAAAGAGCGTCTTACGGTATAATTTGCGATTTTGACTTGGTGCGTCTCGTCCCTGACCGGTTGCCTTCGGGCACTATAGAAAGTGGGCAAGTTGGTGAGCTGGACCATTTGCGGAATTTAATGACATTAGGAGAACGCGCACTACTTTTGAGGTTTTTCACTTATTGGGGTGATACCCCTATTTTTAATGTTTTTGATTTAACACAGCATGTTTTTCCACCACTTGAGTTATTTTCCTGTCTGTTTGGTTCCACTTCGTTCTCTTATGGGTTGGGTAGTGAGTTTGTGCCTGGATCGCTTTCTTTTTCGGTCTTCACTGGAGGTACGTTTGTAGTTGATGTTAGAATTTTTCTTCCTTTATTGCCTAATGCTTTTCTGAGGTTCCCCAGGACCATCTTTTTACATTACAAGATACTCCAGGTTGAAGTGCTCTCCTCTACTTGTGGTGATGTTGGCCACTCCCTGCGTCATTGGCGTGATCGTCCAGTCTCCGATGTCCATTGGTTGTTTGGATCGGGGGTAGCTCGTTCGGTTGTAGATCTCCCGCGCTGGTGCAGTCAAATCCACTCATCGGTGATGAGTATTTTCGAGCGGGGGAGGATTGATGGAGACTACGGCACGCAACACCTTGAAGACGGTGCACTGATAAATGACCGTGAAGAGCATCGTCATAATAAGTGTCCGGATCGCAAGCCGATTTATTAATAATTAATAATAATTATTATCAAATTATTATTAATTATTAATCCATGCTTTGTGTGTTTTATTTTTAATAATTGCACTTTTATTTCATGTAATATGTACATTATGGTTATGATATAAAATCATGATGTATGTGTGTTTTATTTTCATGTTTTCATTTTTGGGCTGCATGTAGCCAGTTGGAGTGTTGTTGTTGTTGTAGCCTATATATAGGCATGTCCCCCCTCTATTTGGAGGAGATTGAATGAAAAGGAAATTTGAAAACTCTTACCTCTTGAAGCTTCCTCCTTCCTCATCTCTTGGCCGATCTTTCTCTTGCTCCCCCTTCTCTCTCCTTGGTCGCCGGCCACCTCTCATCCCCTCTCTCGAATCTCGGGTTTCCTCCTCCCTCCCTCTTTCTCCAACCCGGCCACCACTCCTCTCCTACCCGAGCCACCATCCACAAATCCCAAGGCCGCCACCTCTTCCTTTTCCCTCCAGCAAGAGCCGACCACCCTCCTCCTTCCTCCTACCCGAAACACCACCATCAGGGCCAACCCAAGCTGCCTCCGCCTCGACAAAGAGAAGCCGCCACCTCCACTACAAAAACAAAACCGACCCCCTCCCTCATAAATTCCTTCTTAAATCCAAAAGATACCCTTCGAAGCTCATTCCAAAATCATACCATATTCTCCCTCCTCTTACCATAACCAAAATATCACCTACCATAAATTCCCTTAACCATCCATATTGGGAATATCACTTTCCATTAATATCTCCAATCCACCACCTTTTTATCTCTTGCCATACTTGATGATATTTATTTCCATATTAAGAAGATTTCGACAGGACTTTTCATTTCCAGCGTAACGCGATGAAGGCGGACGAATTTCACTCCTACCGACATGATTCTGGTGGAGCCGTTGAAGAACGATCCTCGTCGAGTGAATCAGAATCACCCATTCCGGTTAGGTAATGAACCTTTCCACTTTCGTGTGTTTCTTTCCTTAAATAATCTTGTGGTGGAATTTCTGGCATTAAATTTTGAAATCATTTGAAATTTCGTGATTAGCTTTAATTGTTTTGCGTTGTTTTCTTGATCAACTTAATTTCATAAAGGGTTTGGCGAACCCTCATTTTCTTTTGTTGGGAGAGATCTACCTTTTCCAAATTCGTGATTATTTTCGGTAGATCTCTTTGGGTACAACCTTCGCTCGTCTGAATCCAATATTGGTCCTTTTACATCGATCAGATACCGGCCTATCGCCCTTATTTGATCTCGAGACGGTTTGGCTACCTATATACTAGCGTGAAATTGAATGAATGTAATAACATGGAGCGGCGTAGAACAATTGTGTGAGCGTAGAATTAGTCGTGAAGAGATAGTCATGCGCGTCCGTAGTTATAATTCGGCTCTAACGCGTACGTTTACATCAGGGTCCTTAATAAATTCTTTTCTTCAGACTAGGTTCAAGGCCTTCCTCTCAACTGGGATCGTGGTGTCCTTAACCGGCCCTACCATTTCCTTCGGGATCGTCGGCCTCAACATAATGGTCTTGCCATTGAAATTGAATTCATACTTGTTGGCTCTACCAAAATGCGTCACATCACGGTCATCAGGCATCGCTTTGCAATCGGGATGGTGATCTTGTTATCCAAGCTACCTAATAAGGTGTCGGGTGTGGTTCTGTTGTCAGGGCCATACGCGTGACGGTGTTCTCAGAAATGACATTCACACAGCAACAACTATCAATAATCAACTTGCAGAGTTATGCATTACTCTTAAAAATCATAGAAAATATGCTCGTCTTCTTCCAATCATCTAACGGACGAGGAGTGATCGTCCTCTAAATCACATGGGACCCCTTCTGGGTCACTCTCCTCAGCAGCCTCATATACTAAATCAGCGGGATCAGTAGTCATCTCTAATATGGCTACAACCTTAGTCTTCGTTGGGCATTCAAAGGCATAGTGACCTTGAATGCCGCAAGAGTAACATGTAGTGTTGGACTTGCTAACCTTTCCTATGAGGATACACTAACTCGTGGGATTCCTAGCATTCCTAGCAGTGATCACTACAGACTTCGACTCGGTGGACCTAAATATTCCCTTATCCGGATATATGGAAGCAGATGCTCCAACTGTGGACTTATTCTTTGCATGGGAATAGGGGGAGTGGGCCTCAGAGGCCAGATGTTTTTTAATGTCGAGGGTGGCATTGAAGGTCATGTTCAGGTCCGTATGACCATAGCGCAAGAGCTTCCTTTGAATCGTGGGTTGAAGCCCTTTACGAAATCTAGACAAGGTAACCTCGGGGATCTCCCTAAGATCACAACACACCATGCAGTCCTTCTGCTCTCCCATATATTCAGCTACCGAATTTGAGCCCTGCCGCAGGGTGGCAAGCTCGTCGAACATCTGTGTTCGGTGGTATGTAGGGACGTACTGATCAGATAACAAATTCTTCTCGTCGAACATCTGTGTTTGGTGGTATGTAGGGACGTACTGATCAGATAGAAAATTATTCATCACCGGCCATCCTATAAGTGGGACTCCGTTCCTGGTCCCTAGCCTACGCTCCTCATTTAGCCAATATGTCTTAGCACGCTCAGTTAACTTCATCCTAGTGACTTGGACTTTCTGATGGTCCGTGAGAGTGTGCTAATCGAAGTAACATTCCATGTCCAATACCCAGGTGGGGAAGATCTGGGGATCCCCCATGCCGTCATAGGTGGGGGCATCGATCTTAATGGCAGTGGTTGTTGAAGCCAAAAACTGATTTCGACAAAAGTTTTAAAAATAGGGGTGTAGCCAACACCTACTCGTCCCAAGCTCTGTCCTCTGACTAGTCGTGAGGGACTAGAAACCAACCCAAAGCCTCAGTAGGGAGGTCCGACAGTTTACCCGAAAGATCTCTGAGAGCTTCCCCTGCAAAGCCAAAAGCTGGGCTCAGAGCTCCTCAGAAAGCACAGAAAAATCCTCTTAAGTCCCGGGAAGGAAGAAGTGCTTCTGAAGAACCCCTATGGGCCTATTTATAGTTTTCTGAGTTGGACCTGTAAATAACCACACTGAGGTGACCTGAAATTACCAAAGTACCACTGGTTGGGTCTGCCAACAGCAAAACTCCGCTATTCTGAGGAGTTATATGCAGACCACCAAGGGCAAAAGGGTAAAATTACCCGGGGCAGAAGAGTAAAATCTCCCATGGGTATAGAATTGTCAAAACGGTCCTCTCTCTGTATTGCGAGTAGGGAAACATCCATCGGCGAGACGAGCCCTCCTGGTCATCTCGCAGGCATCCCTTGCCACGGGGCCCTCTCGCCGATAAAGGCCTACTCGCATCCCAAAAGGGGCGTCTCCCCACTACAGAGATCACCCGTCTCGCCTCCTGTGATTGGACCACATGGTCCTACTCGTCAATCAGTTCCTCTCATCCGCTTTTTCTGTTCGCACCTAGAGGGCCTCTTGCGAGCCCGAGGTTGTACACAATCCCCGCTCTTTTCGAGATTATTTTAAGCTCGGAAAAAACGTCCAACTGAGGCTCGTCATTAAAGCGTATTTATGGACATATTTATGAGAGAATCTTTTTTGAGGCCCCTTACCGAAGCCTATAAATATCTTGTTCCCACCCCGAATAGAGGATGTCCTCTTGCACACTTCCTCCTTCCTTGGATTGAACTGTTCATGATGTCTCACAGCCAGAGCTTTTGCGAGCGCCTTGCAATGGTGCGCCGGCAGAACAAGGCCGACGTGGCCGCTTTTACCTCAACTTTAGTTCGCCCCCTACCCCTTTTACCGCCCTCTCCGTCTCTCCTAAAGAGGGTAAAAACAAATTCCCCCACCCCCCTCCTCTACCGAGAAGCCATCTTGCGTAGTCCTGGAGACCTTCCACACTCCTCCTCCTGCATCTCCCAGAGAGAAATAGGTGAGCTCTCGCTTCTGTCCTTATTACTCCAACATCTTTACCTGCCTTTTTAATTATTTGTTTCTTTAGGGAGCACCTGCAGCTCTACAACGACAGGAATGTCCGCGAGACGACACCGCCATCCATCGTGAGGACACCGTCGTCCATCACGAGGATTCTGACTCACAACCACCTTCCACTCCTCCATCTACTCCTCCCAGCGAGAGGAGGGAAGACACTTCCCAGGCCGCCGGGACATCCCGTCCTCCTGGTAATAAACCTTACCTCTTGCTTCTTTGTCCCACTCGCTATTCCCACACCCTCCTGCGGGAGCCTCTCTGACCCTGACCCTCTACTCCTCGCTCTGGCGCCCAGACCGACTCGTCTGCTGAGGAACTCTTTAGATGACTCGCCATCTCGCCTTCTCCTCCAATAGATGGTATTGAAGACTACCTGGGCGACCCATCAAACTCGGTGGAGATGAAGTGTGTTAAGCCTAGAATCTGCGACCTGTTCTCGCAGACTTCCAGACCGGGCGGCCTGGTTGTTCTAGCCGCCAAGTATCCATCAGAGGTCGGGCGGCCTGTGCGGCTAGCCGTATCTCAGATCAACTCGTCTAGTCATCACCGAAGCCGGGAAGTCTCCATGTCAGTCTGCCGCCTGCGCCGGCCCTGCTCTGCGACAAGGCCCAGGACCCAGACCATCAGCTCGCCAGGAGGAATCCGCCAGGCCGTGCGGCTTCACTCCTTTCTCGTTTTCTGCTCATTTGCTTTCCATCACCTCTGCCCGGTTCTCCTGTACCCCGGGCAGCCGGTAACTTTAGCCCTGCCCGCTTGGGCAGTCCCCCGAGCCTATAAATAGGGGGAGGGTGCACTCCCCAAGGCACGCTGACTTGTGTCCAGGAGCTCGCATGTTAAGGGATGCGGTCTCAAGTCTAGTGTTTTGCAGCTTGCAGTCTGGCCGATTTCCCCTATTTCTCCTTCTTGTAACTGTTTCCCACTTTAAATAAAGAAAAGCCAGTCGTAGGAGTTGCATTTAAGCCGTGGCGGGCGAACTCTGCTGTTGCCGCTGCCAGCGGCCTCTTTTTTCGTCCTTTAGCTACGACCGCTAGTAACCGACTACTCGACAGTCTCCCCTTTTCCCTTCTTTCCCCCGGTGCTCGAACCGTTAGCTGGTGGTGCCCGACTCCCTGTCCGTTTTCGTGCATCAACAAAGCGCAAGATGGCCGAGTTGTTCAAGAAGCATGCGTGTATCATCCATTCTCTGGTGCTGGACAAGCAGTCGACGGATAGGCGCATCGAATGGCTAGAGAACGAGTGCGCTCGCTTATCTTCCGAGCTTGGTGACGAGATTGATGTCGATGGGACTCATCCTCAGGCCATCATCAGCGAGGTCGATATGCAGATTCATCTCGCTCACCGTGGGCTTGACGTCGTTTGCGCCATCCACTCGCCGAATAGGCCCCCTTACGCGGGAACTCGCGGAGGCCGCTGGAAATGGTTTAAGTATTGAAGGACGGCCGTCTCGCCCTTTTCTTCTTTTCCTCTCAAGTGTTGTCTTTTAGTGCTGTAATAATTAGATATTACATTGTGTCGCCATCTCGTCGGCAATGACTGAGAACATGGTGCCCGCCGCATGCAGGATGATATCTTTAAATATTTTTTGTTGCTAGTTTAAACTCTTCATTTCTTTTAATTTCCATTAATTATGATGCCATGTGATTGTGACGGGTCATGCAAATCGAGGCTTAGGAGAGAGAGAAACTTCCGCCGACTCCTCCCCATCCCCTGTACGTTTTCCCGTCCATTAACCATTTTACCATATCTGCAATAAATACCCCGACCCCGGATCATAAGGATATCTACGCCTCTTACTCCTGCCATGTCCAAGCTTTTGCCCCTTTGTTTCTTCCGTCTCGCCGATCCTTCTCGCTCTTTTCTCCCTCGGCCATCTCGCTGATCCTCTTTCCTACTACATCCTCTCTCACCGTCTCGCTTACATTTGTCTCGCCAAGAATGGGCAAGAAGAGAGTTGAGGAAGGCGAGGGGCGCAGCCGCTTTGGGAAGCGGTTCACTGACCACGACTTCCTGCTCGGCAGGCTCTCTGAGGAAGACTACCGCGGATTCGTCCACAAGTACATGGGGGAGGGGCTCGAATCGCGGCCCCCCATGGTTAGCGAGTCAATTAATACTTACTACCCAGGAGAACTCGCTGTTAAGCCCTCAGTCCGCAATATACTACAAGATGCCAAAACCCCCCCTTTCAACACTCGCGGACTCAATTAGGCAGTCTGCCCAGTCCGGCTAGGTAACCAATCGGCCACCAAGGATGATCCCCCAGCAGCAGACTCAAGGATCTGTTGGCTCCGTCCGCCGTGCCTTGGGGTCTGGATTTTCTACGGCGGCGGACTCAGTGTCCCGTCCGCCCAGGCCGCCATCCTCCAGCAGGATCGCGCCTAGCAAAAGCAGAGGAAGCTCTAGCCCGCGAGCCCAATCCGCCCCTTCTGCGTGGACTGGCGTGTTCTTTTCTTTTTTTGCTTCCCGTCACCGCTGCCCGGTTCTCCTGTACCCCGGGCAGCCGGTTATTTTAGCCCTGCCCGTTTGGGCAGGCCCCGTATCCTATAAATAGGGGGAGGTGGTGCACCTAGGGCACGCAGACTCGGACCCAGGAGCCTACTTGTTAAAGGCTGCGGACTCGAATCTTGTGCCTTGCGGACTCCTCCTCGCTCTACTCTTGTCAACCTTTTCCTTTCACTTGTAATCAAATCTTTCTTCAATCAAGGGAAAGTACGTCGCAAGAGAGGCATTCAGGCCGCGACGGGCGAAGTTTGTTGTTGTCGTGGCTCACGGCCCTGTTGTTCCTCCTGCTCTCATCCACTTAGTAGATTACTACTCGCAGTCTCTCTATTCCCCGGTGCTCGAACCGTTAGTTGGTGGTGCTCGACCCCCCCCCCCCCCCCCCGTGTGTTTTCGTGCATCAACAGTTAACATGCGACCTTCAGATCCGAGTAGTGTTTTGAATTCAGCGGACAAAAATGTCAGACCGTAGAGCCCGCTCTTCAGACCACTCCAGTTCTTCATAGGACTCTATTTGGGATGCAATTGAGCAAGCTCACCTTGAGGCCGAGCAGTCCCGCCGGCAGACTGACCAGCGTCTCGACGCAATCAGCTAAGCCCTGCTCATGCTAGCCCAGCGGCTTGCTCCTCAGGCCGCAGCAGAACCAGCGGACTCACCAGTCCACCAGACTCCAGCTCGCCGAACTCCGCTTCGGCAATCACTAGCCACTCCTCGGAATCCTGCTCAGTACGCCGCCCCTCTGCGCCCTCAGGAGGAGCGGTTTGCTTTCAAGAATTTCTTCAGAGAAGCTGCCAGGGGCACTCCTTCCCGCCAGCTTCATTTTGCTGATCGCTAGTCCGCCGAGCCCGCGGACTCCCCGGCTTCAGTCCGCCCCTTCTACCCTGTAGAGTTCGAGACCCCGTCTCCCTTCGTTGATCAAATCCGATGGGAATCGGCTCCGAACAACTTCAGGGAGCCTCACATCCCATTCTATTCAGGAGGGACAGATCCAGTCTCTCACCTCCAAGCATTTGAGGGGGCAGTCACTTTGAGATGCCTCTCAGATGCAATCAAGTGTAAACTCCTGGTTACCACTCCCAAAGGACAGGCAAGAGAGTGGTTCTATGAGCTGCCTTCGGGCACAATCTCTTCTTTTGCAGAGCTTCGCAGCCAGTTGTTGCTGAGGTTTGCTACCTCAAGAAAGAGGAAGAATGGGCCAGCTGCCCTCTTTGAAATCAAACAAAGGGATAATGAATCAGTGGCGCGATTCGTTGATCGCTTTCAGAGAGAGATCCAAGGGGTAAGGAATGTGAACCCCGATTATTACAAGGTTGCCTTGATCCATGGCCTCCGGGAAGGCCCCTTGAAGTTTAAAGCAACAACCAAGGCACCTGAAACTTATCAAGATTTGATCGTCATGGTCAACCGTTTCATTGAAGGAGAAAACGCCAATACAACCTATGTCTCATCCCTGACAGCTAACGCTGAAGGAAGGGATGCCTCCGCTTCTTCCTCTCGTAGCAAGCCCCCTCGCCCAGACTTCCAACCTCCGTCTCAAAGAGGCAGGAACTTCCGCCACAAGAAACCTTTCCTTGGCCATCAACAGTTTCACGAGAAGAGACTGTCATTGGCCGCCACTCCCGCCGTTCCATTGCAAGCTCTTCCCATCTTCCAGCAAGCAGCCTTGCCTGCTCCGAGCCAATCTGATGCAAGCCCCATGGAGGACATGGCATATCTGGACCTTAACGAAGTCATCCAGATCTTGCAAAGAAGATCAGAAGAAAAGAGGCAAGAGCCTCAAAAAGTGTGGAGGCCAAGGAACAGTGCACAGTATTGCCAGTTCCACAAAGAAAAGGGCCACTTGACCGAGGATTGCAAGGCCCTTCGCATGCTAATAGAGAAGCTGCTTGCCGAGGGCAAGATTGACTTAGCCAAGAACGATTCTCCTTCTTCGAAGCCATCCACCTCGAAGGGCAAAGAAGTCGCCAAAGCATACCAAGAGTATGTGGAGGTCGAGGACGAAGGCCGTCTGGGGCCGATCAACGTCCCGGTGGAGTGCTTCGACGCAGATGATGAAGGAGTTCTGGGACGCCTCTTCTTTATCCATGGTGGAGCAGGGACCGAGTCCACTCGGAAATCTTCAATTTCAAGGGTCACCCGGGCAGAGGTGGCCTCTTCTTCTGTTGCTCCTCCAAGTGAGGTTGTCACCTTTGGTCCAGCAGATCTACCGCAAACGACCAATCCGTTTGATGATGATGTAGTGATCAAGGCTGTGATTGGGGACTTCACAGTTGATAGAATTCTAGTTGACACAGGCAGCTCGGTCAACCTCTTGTTCAAGTCTACTTTTGAGGCCCTGAGGACTGGAAAGCCTCTGCTTTCCACCGAAGGGCCACTCTACGGTTTCTCAGGAGAGAGAAAAGAAGTGGAAGGTAGCGTCATCCAGCCCGTGAAGCTTGGAGGGGAAACTAAGCAAGTGCAATTCATAGTGGTTGACGCCCCCAGCAGCTACCATGCCATCTTCGGCAGGCCCCTATTAAACAAGTATCAAGCAGTGGTTTCAACTTACCACCTTGCCATCAAGTTCTTTGCAGATGGAAGGATGTGTTGGGTCAGGAGTGACCCAAGGAGAGCAAGGGAGTGCTACGTCCGCACTGTCAACATGGTTGACGCCAGCCCTTCCCTTGCTCCAGCAGCAGCTGCAGAAGCCTCTCCCAGTTCAGAAGCTGCTGCTGATGAAGGTGCTCACTTGGAACCTGCCCAGGTGACGCAAGGAATCCCCATTGCTGAGGGGGAGGAGAGGAAGCTCTCCATCAACTTGGAGTTGCCTGAAGATCAAAAGGCCGAGCTGATTTCCTGCTTGCTGGATAACCTGGATGTCTTCGCCTGGTCAGCAGAAGACATGCCGGGAGTGGATCCTGATGTTGCATGCCACCACTTGAATGTTGATCCCAGCTGCAAACCTGTGCAACAAAAGAAGAGGGGTATGGCAACAAAGCTTGCAGAGCCAATAAGGGAGGAGGTTGCAAAGCTCCTCAAGGCTAATTTTGTTAAAGAAATTCAATATCCCGCCTGGATATCAAACGTTGTAATGGTTAAAAAGCCAGGGGGAAAATGGCGAATGTGTGTAGATTTTACCAAACTTAATAAAGCATGCCCTAAAGATTGTTACCCTTTGCCTCGGATAGATTCTTTAGTTGATTCCGCAGTAGGGTACTCTCACATGAGTTTTTTAGATGCGTTTTCTGGTTATCACCAGATAAGAATGCATAAGCCTGACGTTCCTCACACGTCGTTCATTACTAATGATGATTGCTATTGCTACCTTGTGATGCCCTTTGGGCTTAAAAATGCTGGAGCAACTTACCAACGGATGATGGACCGTGTGTTTAACCATCAGAAGGGAAGAAACCTAGAAGTGTATGTAGATAATCTCTTGATTAAGAGTAAGTCATTTTCGCTGCACTTGCTAGATCTAGCAGAGACGTTCGCTACTCTGCGTTGATACAAAATGAAGCTTAACCCTTTGAAATGCACTTTTAGGGCGAGTAAGGGGAAGTTTCTTGGTCATCTCCTTACTCCGGAAGGACTTGCCCCCAATCCTTATAAGGTGAAAGCCATTCTTGATATGCCTACCCCTCGTTCACCTAAGGAAGTTCAGTAGTTAGGGGGGAGGTTGGCAGGTCTTGCGAGATTTCTCTCTCGGGTTGGAGATAGGAGTGCTCCCTTCTTTAAAACTCTCCGAGGAGCATCCAAGTTTGAGTGGACGGAAGAATGCTCCCAAGCTTTTGAGCATTTCAAGATGCAACTGACCTCAGCACCCCTGCTTCAGAGTCCCCGGCCAGGAGAGATTCTTTTCTTATACCTAGGGGTTGGCCCTGAGGCCGTCAGCTTCGTTCTTCTTCGGGAAGAGAGCAGGAAGCAATTCCTAATTTACTATGTTAGCCATATCCTGAAGAGTGTCGAGACACGGTACCCAATTCTTGAGAAGTTAGCCTTGGCACTAGTCATGTCAGCTCGCAGACTCCGTCCGTATTTCCAAGCACACTCAATTCAAGTCGTTACTGATCAACCTTTGAAAAGTGTGTTGGAGAAACCAGAGCATTCTGGCAGACTAGCTAAGTGGGCAATAGAGTTGAGTGAATTTGAAATCTCTTATGTGCCCAAGACAGCCATCAAAGTTCAAGTCCTAGCAGACTTTCTAATTGACATGCCGGAGTCCAGTTTTGATCAAGCAGAAAGGTCACCTTTGGCTTGGACCATCTATGTTGATGGTGCCTCAGGCAGAAGTTCTTCTGGAGCAGGAGTGGTTCTCATTAATCCAAACGGTGTCAAATTGGAGCAGGCCATCAAATTTTACTTTCCAGTAACCAATAACCAGGCCGAGTATGAATCATTGCTAGCAGGCTTAAGACTTGCAAGGGAACTAGGAATCAATCATGTTCATATCAAAACCGATTCTCTGGTAATGGCATCACAAGTCCTCGGTAACTTCGAAACAAGAGAGCCAATCTTGAAGAAATATCTTGCTAAGACAACTACTCAAGTCGTCAAAAACTTCATTTGGGGAGAGATGGTCTATCGGCATGGGATACCTATGGCTATAATCACTGATAATGGGCCACAATTCAACAACTCGGAGATGATAGATTTTTGCAAGTAGATTGGAACAGAGCTGCGGTTTGCATCAGTTCATCATCCCAGAAGCAATGGCCAAGTTGAAGCAGCCAACAAGCAGATCCTCAATTTGCTCAAAAGGAAAGTGCGGAATCTCAAGGGCAGCTGGGCTGATCAGCTTCCATCAGTCCTCTGGACCCTTAGGACAACGCCATCATCCGCGACTGGGGAGACTCCATTCAAACTTTCTCATGGCTCAGAGGAACTCATTCCAGTTAAGTTTGAAGTCCTATCACCTAGAGTTCTGCTTGCAAGAGAAGGCGTTGAGGACTGGCTTGAGTTGAATAATGAAGAGATGAGGTTCAGCCTGGAACACATCAAGGCAATCAGAGATCAAGCAGCCATAAGGCAGGAGGAGGTCAAAATAAGGATGGCCCGTTACTTTGATCAGAACGTAAGGATCAAACACTTCCAAGTGGGAGATCTAGTTCTAAAGAAGATTGATGCTGCTGCAAGAGCTGGTTCAGTTGGAAAGCTTAATCCAAATTGGGCCGGCCCTTTTGTTATCAAAGAAGCGTTAAAAAGCAGCGCTTACCGCTTGCAGACATACGAAGGAGAGGATATGCCACATACATGGAGCGGGGATGATCTCAAACGGTTCTATTCTTGAACCTCCTTTTTTCTACTTTGTGTATCCTCTTCAAGAGTCATTATGAATAGAAAATACTTGCTAACGCTTATTCAAGTGTTTTGTCTATGTAATCATAACAGAAGACACGCTAAGAAAGATTTCAAAAACGATTCTGCCCTTGAACTCTCCTTTCTTTCTTATGCTTGCTTTGCAAATACATTTTATTAATCAAAGGATTCATACTGACACTTTTTCCCTAGTGTCCTCTCTACTTCTCTCCCAAAGATCTGTAACGGTTCCCTGATACCAGGAGACATCGCCGAGTTCAGCTAGACCTCCCCTAGAGCTGTTGTCATTAGCGTAACACCACGAAGACCATGTGTTGCGAGGAGATTTCGCACCGTGTAGTGGGAGCTTGCAGGCTCTAATGCGGTAGGATTCTGGACTTCGGATCCCGGCTAGTACCTGACCCCACCTCTGCATTATGGTGGGCAGGGTGGGTGTAAAGCTCTACCATGCCACCATTTGGGATATCATTACGACATTGATGATCTGCTGAGGAAAGCAATGCCTATCGCACCTGCCCACTGATCATCTTAGCTTGTAACCCTCGAACACTCCATGGTACCCTCAAGCAGTGCCTGCAGGAGACCCACAGCTTAGACTGTTCTCCAAGCAAGAGGGCAGGGAACCATTTCGTTGCTCTTCGCAGGGATCTCCTTAGTGCGGACTGATTTCTTCTATCCGCGCAGTCCGCCAGCTTTGGGTTGATCGTATAGCTTGTGGCCCGGTGATGAAAGCAATGCCATGCGCACCTGCCCACCTGGTCGCAAGCTATAGGTCATTTCTATCTTGGGCAGACTGGTTTTTTGTATCCGGTCAATCCGACGGTTTCCTTGAAACCGCAAGCTGTAAATTATTTCTATTGGCATATGCGCGAACTGCGAAATTATATCGGCTCAGTCCGCCGAATGGTTTTCATATATGAAGTTTGATAAGTTAATAAAGAGAATTGCGGACTACTACTAGAACTCAATAAAGTCCGCCTGATATTGTTATCAGCCGATTATTTTTATTTTTTAAGGCGGACAATGAGTGGATTGACAAACAGAATTCCCTAATCAGCAAGACTCATTATAGATAATCTCTTTATCTCGCGGATTACAATTGGAACTCAACGGAGTCCGCCTGGCAATTTCTTCTCATTCCAACGGCGGACAATGATCGACTCTAATCAGCAAGTTAAAAAGCTCAGTATGATCTATCAGCATGTCATTCGGACTGATAAGTGTCAGATCGAACTTAATTGCATTAAACACAGAAAAAGAGAGAACATTGCAGGAAGAACTCAGATGCAAGCATATCCTTTCTATTTCATCAAAAAATTTTATACATCTTACTGTCTATTCAGCGGACTGCAGTCTTGAGTCCGCCGCATTTACAAAATCAAAAAAGATAAAAAAAAATACATTAATCTGCAGTCTTTTGTTTCTTTTCTGGAGGTGCAGGGCTTTCACCAACAATGTTGACTTCCGGAGAGTAGCCCCCCGAGCCGCTTCCACTACTATCTGATCTCGTGCTTGAGGCGGACTCGCTATGCGAGCTCCTGGCTGCAGAGGAGGATGCAAAGGTGTTTGACTCGGCGGACTGATCTTCAACTCGCTGGCTTGAGCCAGTTCCGTCCGCCGTCTCCACGGCGCCTTACCCTTCGCCTTGTTCTCCTCCTTATTCTTCTTCTTCTACTTCCTCGCCTTCCTCTTCCTCAATGATGTCCTTCCCCTTTTTATCCCGCTCCATCGCCGCGAGATGCGGTGCCAACTCAGGGAAGAGCTCCAAGAAAGGGACGCCATCCACTACCTCCTTTGTAAAGCCGCCGCGGATAAGTAGCTCAATGGTGACCTCGACGGTTTCCTTCGCGAAAGGTAGCATGGCGGCCTGGAAGCCGTTGTTCTCTAAGTCATAGGCGGCCTGCACAAACCAAAAGCAAACATCAGACAGTTCGTGGCAGACGGCAAATTAAATCCGCTACAAATTCAACTCACCCCGAGCTCTTCTTTTTGCTGGGCGACTTTCTTCCCTAGCCGCGCATTCCTTTCCTTTAGCACCTTATTAGCTTGCTGAAGTTGTTCGTTCTGCCTGAGCATGTCTCTTGCCAAGTAGGCGATAAAATGGTTCGTCATCACGCTGTTCGCACTGGCTTGAGAGGCTAGCAGAGGGAGGTCGGCAAAGGCCACCGTTTTTAGGTTGCTCAAGTTACGCTTTCCGTATAGGGCGGAAAGCGCAACATGGGCATGGAGGGTTATTCGCGGACTCTTCCACGAGGGCAGCACGGTGGACAGGCGGACGTGTTTGTTCTTGCTATGCCAGTGGATCATAGGGTTCCCCCTAAGATCCTTCTGGCTGTTGCCAAAGCCACTCATGATGAAGCTTTCAGAAGAAGAGTAATCCGCCGTAGGATCCCCTTCCTCCTTCCTCTTCCTTGCGACTTCTTCTTTCTTCTCTCTCTGTGTAGGGACAAAGCTGCTAGGCGTCTGCGGCAGGTTGGCGGGTACCGCCAAGATCGCTGCAAACAAAGATGAGTTAACACCAAAGTCGCTGCGGATGCAAAATGCTAGTTCGCAAAATGCTCTCTTCAGGCAAAACATCCGCCAAGCTCGCCAATAGCGGAATGTAATGCTCAATGTCAAGCCTAGCATTGTCCAAGAACTCGATAATGGCGGACTCCACCGTGTCTAGTGGCACACTCTTGAAGACAGAGTCCGCGCGCACCTGTGGATAGGTGTGCGTGAACCCTAGGTCGCCTTCAAAGATCAAGAACCTAGAGGTCCAGTTGTGGATCTTATTGGGAAGGCCCACAACCTTCATACCTCTGCAATAAAAGTATATCACCCCCTTGTAGGGGCGGCCTCCAGAAGCGGTTATCGAGCGGACAGAGAACATCTTGCGGAAGATGTTCATCGAGAAAGCAATCTTTTCAGATCGCAAGTAGGAGATGAAGCTACAGAACGCTGCGAGTGTGTTGGGCGCGAGCTGGCCCGGCACCATTCTGTAGTGCTCAAAGATCTCGACGAGCTCCCATAGAAGCGGAAACTTGAATCCGCTATCAAAATGGTCTATAGGAATTACGATCTGGGTCGCAGTTGAGAAGTTCAGCCTTTCTTGGTGAGCTGGAAGGCGGACAAGGATATTTGAATTCGCCATCTGTCTCTCAACAAAGGCCTCCAAATCAGCCTCTGTCAAGGTGCATTTCCGGTGGTCGGCAGAGTGGAAGGCGACAGCAGCATCAGTTCTGGCGGACACCATTTTGCAGGCCGCAGGGTTCCTTTACTTCAACTGTTTCCTGCGTAGAAGAAAGCGGCAGGGCCTATTTATAGTTATAGGTTCTGACAGCTTTTTGACCAGGCCGCAGAGCTCGCAATTCCAATCTGCATAGTCTGCAAAAATCAAATCATTTACAGCAAAAGTAAATATGGCGGACAAAGTTTTTATGACAAACATCTTGCGAACACAAATATAGACTCATAAGCCAAGAAAATTTCAAAGCAGAAATTATGGCGGACACAATTTTTATCCGCCCAGATCGCGCTGTTCCCTTCCTGCAGACAAGTAAAAACATGAGATACGGACAAAGTTTCAGTCCGCTTAGTTCGCAAAATTTCCCACCTGCAGAAGTTAAATTACGTGAAGCGGACGCAGTATTAGTCTGCACAGTTCGCCACAGATCATCAAAAATAACATAATTTGCGGATATATGATTAAGTCCGCACAGTTCGCAACACAGTTTAATCTACAACAGCATTGTTTAAAAGCACGAACAATTATACAAATCAAACAAATCAAGTTCATGGCAACACACACTCAGCGGTCCCTAGTTTCGGTCCACGCTTGCCTTTCAGGTCTGTCTCTACACAAGTGAGCGGCTTGGTCGCTCATTTGGAGAACCTCGCTGTACAAGCGGCAGATATGATGATGGATGACATTTATAGTCCGGTGCATGTGGGCAGCCTCGCGGTCTACCCGGCTAAGGGGCACCATTGGCTCCACTGCCGGCCTCGGTTCCTCGTCCGCAACCTGTTGACTGCCCGCCGGTGCTGCGACCTCCAGAGCAGCGCGATCTTGCAATCGCGACCTCTGCTCGGCGACCTCAGCAGCCCGCTTCCCTTTCTCTTCCCTCGCTCACGCCAAGTGTTTCTCCATGTAGAAGCGGACGTCGTCTACGATCCTCTTCTTCTCCCTATCAGACCTCTCCATCGCCATGGAGATGCTGGAGATTTGGTCTTTTAGGGCTTTTTCCCGCTCCGCGGACGCTTTCTCGCGCTCTTTCGCCGCCCTTAACTCTGCTTTGATATTCTGAACTTCAGTTTGAAATTTCTTTTCTAACTCTTTGATGATGTTCAGGCTGGGCAGCTCATCCCCTGCGGATTCCTCATGCGAGACCGCATCAACACCAGTATTCGGTGTAACCACGATCTCGCCACTCTCAACGGAGCCCGGCAGCAACTTTCTACCTGCAAGAAAGAAGGTCAACTTCATCATTCAAAAACTGTCCGCGGCGGACTCAAAGAAAGGATGAAAGATAACATTTGGATATAGCCGCAGCGATTTGCCGACTATCGAGAAAGACAGGCCGCCTTGCCTGCTCCGGGTCAAAAAACCTTAACCGCTTCTTCCATTCGCGATGGACCTTAGCTCTTTTCTCAGCAGCAGAGCTTTTTGAAACCACGATGTCCTCAGTTTCAGTGATAATCTTGATTGGTCTCGACTTCCGCGGCGGCGACCTGTAAAGCCACTGACGTTTAAAATACTTAGGCGTCTGTTGAAGTTTACCTGACCGCAGTAGCTCCACAGCAGTCCGCAGATCCTCAGCGCTCTTGTCCGCCGCGACCTGCTTCGAGGCCGCCTACACCACAGCTACTTGAGCAGCAATTTGCTTCTTCTGCTCCTCTATCTTCTACTTCAGTCTCTCCCTCTCTTCTTCCTCCGCATCGGACAAAGAAGGGAGTTCGCTACCTTTATTCCCAGTGGCTTCCGCCTCAGATTGCTGCAGTACAATCAGCATGGATTCGTTGATTAGATCTACTTCATTGACGTCTATAGAGTCAAGCATCTCATCCGTGGTTAAACTGACCGTGGAGAGGGAATTGTCTCCCCGAATTTGTGCCTCTGGTGTAATCAAATCGTTGTCCGGAACTTCTTTATCGCGCGGTCTGTGCTGTAAATTCGCTTCTCCAGTCCGCCTGGAGATATTCTTTTCTTTCATCGCGCGCAGTTTCTTCTCAACCAGCTCGGCAACGGTCGACCCGTCCCACTTCCTCTTCTTTCTTTTAGCTCTCTTCTCTGCCGAATCCGCGGCGGCCTCTCCTAAGTCGTGCTGACTGTCGCGGACGGTCACAGGGTCCACAGCTATCAACGCCTGTGAAGGCGCATTCTTGCCAGCCTCTTCTCCTGAAGTCCGCCTATCTTCTTCATCCAAGTTAACAATGGGCACCTGGGCATTGGGGGAAGATATTTCAGCCTCATTGTGTTCACCAACAGTGTCCGCCGAGTTCGCAGTTTTCTAGGAAGGGGCAGAGTCCGACAGAGTCACCATCTTTTCACTTCTCAGTGGTTCAGCGTCGAGAACTGCGGCATCCTCGCGAACAGATATATCAGCGTGGCGGACTGCTTCCTCCGCAGGCTTCTGGTTGTGGGAACTTTCTCCAGTAGGGTGGACAGGATCCTTTCTCGTTGACCTCTTTATTATCTTCTTGGTCTTCATAGGCGTTGTCAGTGCTGAGTCGCCTTTCGTAGTGAGACTATAGAAGAAAGCTCCGAGCCTTGCCATGTCGGACTGGAAAGTGGAGACCGCAAGTGGTGAATAGTGCCCCATGTCGATCGGGATTTTCAACAGTTCCAGTCCCTCCAGCGATATTTATAGCGATGGCGGCATTTACGAGGCTTGCGGACTCGGCGGTTAAGAAAACATTTTCGAAATTTTCTGGAAACTTAAAAATATGTGGGGATTATGTTAGCCCCTCAGTCCGCAATATCCTACAAGATGCCAAAACCCCCCTTTCAACACTCGCGGACTCAATTAGGCAGTCCGCCCAGTCCGGCTAGGTAACAAATCGGCCACCAAGGATGATCCCCCAGCAGCGAACTCAAGGATCTGTTCGCTCTGTCCGTCGTGCCTTGGGGTCTGGATTTTCTACGGCGGCGGACTCAGTGTCCCGTCCGCCCAGGCCGCCATCCTCCAGCAGGATCGCGCCTAGCAGCAGCAGAGGAAGCTCTAGCCCGCGAGCCCAATCCGCCCCTTCTGCGCGGACTGGCGTGTTCTTTTCTTTTTTTTGCTTCCCGTCGCCGCTGCCCGGTTCTCCTGTACCCCGGGCAGCCGGTTATTTTAGCCCTGCCCGTTTGGGCAGGCCCTGTATCCTATAAATAGGGGGAGGTGGTGCACCTAGGGCACGCAGACTCGGACCCAGGAGCCTACTTGTTAAAGGCTGCGGACTCGAATCTTGTGCCTTACGGACTCCTCCTCGCTCTACTCTTGTCAACCTTTTCCTTTCACTTGTAATCAAATCTTTCTTCAATCAAGGGAAAGTACGTCGCAAGAGAGGCATTCAGGCCGCGACGGGCGAAGTTTGTTGTTGTCGTGGCTCACGGCCCTGTTGTTCCTCCTGCTCTCATCCACTTAGTAGATTACTACTCGCAGTCTCTCTATTCCCCGGTGGTCGAACCGTTAGCTGGTGGTGCTCGACCCCCCCCCCCCCCCCCCCCCTCTTGTGTTTTCGTGCATCAACACTCGCCTTCCTCGTCTCGCACTTCGAGACGGGATTGAGAGTCCCTCTTTGGCCCGAGGTAAAGCAAGTCTTCAAATACTTCAGCGTCGTCCCGGTGCAGTCTAACCCGAACACAATTTCGATGTTAGTCGCTTTCACCTGTTATATGCGCCGGGAGCGAATTGAATTCAGCTTGACGGTTTTCTGTAAGCTTTTCATCTACCACGCCAATGCTGATGGCGTCTTGTAATTCACCGGGCAAGGGCTCAAGGTGTGCGAGACGCACTACAAGAATCATCATTGGCTCACAAGGTTCGTTTTCATCGTGGTGACTTCGGGGGTGTCCAGCTCGCGCCTGTGTCGCCCCCCGAGAGTTTCTACGTGTCCCCGCAGGTGGGTGGCACGGATTAGTTGTTTTTTGATTTCTTCGTCGGCAAAAACTTTGAAGTCAACTTCTTGGGGTGAGACCTCGACTCGCTACCTCCGGTGCGCCCTGGTGAAGGCATTCTCGCTTTCTCGTCTCGCGCTTTGTTATTTCCCGTCTCGCCAGCTTTTCTCCTTCTTGTTTGTTTTTAGGGGAGCGAGTCGTACAAATCCACCCTCCTTACAAGAGCAACATCCATCCTTCCAAGGGCCTTGGTCTCGCCAGTGCGGCAGCTGAGGCGATGAGAGAGTCTGTGGCTCCTCCCCCTCTGAAGAGGCCTGTAAGTGACATGGCCCCCTCTCACTTCAGCCCTCCTAGAAAAAAGATGAGGAAAGCCATGGTTGTCTCCAAGGGGAAAAAAAGACGACCCCGAAGGAGAAGAAGGAGATGTCGGGGACTTTGAGCCCATCTCTATAGGGGAGTCCCAGTCGCCCCGCTCGCCTCCCAATCAGGCTGTCTCGCCCACTCGCGAGACGGCTCTTCCCAATCAACCTACTGCCACACCCAATCAACCGGCTGCCACCACCTCTCGCAAAGGCGCCTCCTCCAGCCGTCCTGCCCCCTCTTCCCATATGAACTTCAACTTGGGCCCTGCGGTTTCAGACTCCGCCGGCGACCCTGTTCTGATGTGTGGGCGGGACGTAAATTGTGTGTCCATATCCACTCTCCTTCCCCCTTGGAAGGAGCAGGAGGTTCCCACCAGCCACGCTTTTGCCGTGGGGTACGGTCTTTACGGCGGTCTCGATGCAGTCTCCCCCAAGAGCGAGTCTACACGGGATCTCGTCCTGAAGTCCTCCCACACCCAAATGCGTGCTTTGTAGTTCTTGCACCGCGCCTCGCGCCACATAATATACATCAACAAAAAATGGAAGGACAATGAGACGAGCATGGCGTCAGAGCGAGAGAGCCTGGCATCAGAGCGAGAGAAATCAGAAGACCTTGAGAAAAGGTTGTCTGTTGTCGAGACCCTCCTCGCCAAAGCCCAGGGAGGCGTGGTAATCCTTAGCCTTACCCTTGGATTTTCCTTCTTCAATACACTTTACTAATGACTGGGCGTCTCGCAGGATGCCGAGATGGCGGAGCGGTTGCATTCGCGCGTGGCAGCCCTAGAGGAGGAGGTCAAGGATTTGAAAGCCCAGAACGCTCGCCTTCAGGACAACGCCGCGTCATCGTCTCACTGCGAACACTTCCAGGCACCGCCGCATTATTCTTTTGATGAAGTAGAGGAGCAGTGCCGAGACGCTAGCATCACGGCGGCGGAGCTGGTCCTAAAAATGATGAAGGAGCTGGGGGTCTTGAAGGATGGCTCTGAGGCGGTGACCGTTCGCGATTTGGTTCCCCAACTCTATGTCGAGGAGAGCGAGGATTCTTCTTCCGGCGAGGAGAAATGACGTGCTTCCTACAAGATCAAGAATCTCTCTCTCCTCCTCAGTTTTGTTGCTGTAAAACTTAAAACTACTCTTTTTTGAGCTTCATTTTGTGATACATGACACAGTGATGGATCAACTATACATACTCTGTCTTGCTTGTTATTTTGTTTTTTATTTTGCGAAACGAATTATTGGTTTGTATTGGCTTGCAAGACGGTGCTACCTACCCGTCTTGTTACCTCGCCCTGACTTTTTATACTTTGCTTTATTTTGTTCACTGTGAGACGATTCTTTGATGCGCTTACGCCCGCGAGTCAGTGCTACATCTTGTCTCGCTGCCTTGTTGGACAATTGGCCTTTTTTCAGAGTGTGAGTCGTCACTTCCCTTGTCTTTTTTATGCGTGAGAGCCGACAACCTTCTCGCCTTTCCTTAAGGTACTCCCTGCGCGAGTGGATCCTAGCAATATAACTGGCCGCCAGCTGGGAGTGCCTCCACTCGCATTGCTCTAGCATTTGCCTTGGTTTATTTTTCATAAGATTAAGCAGGGATGTTGCTTAAAGAGATTTTCCCAACCATCCTGCCATCGAGTAAGTTGGCTGCCCTGCTAGCATGATGGAAGCCTAGGCAACGGGTCTATAGGGGGGACGAGCCAGGCTCGAGGTGGTGTAGAATTCCCAAGAATCAAGAACCAAGGCTTCAAGAACCAGACCTCTCCCCCACAGGCGAGCCTTCAGACCTATCAGTTAATGAGAGACTGTGTGGCGGGTCAACCTGGGGTCGAGCCGTGCTCGAGGTAGTGCAAAAGTAACCGAGGACCAAGAACCAAGCCTATCCTGGGGAGTCTTCAGACCTTCCAGCTAATAAGAGCCTGCGCATCGGGTCTACATGGGGCCGAGCCACGCTCGGGGTAGTGCAAAAGTAACCAAAGACCAAGAACCAAGCCTCTCCCCCACAGGCAAGCCTTCGGACCTGCCAGCTAATGAGCGTATGCGCAGCGGGTCTACCTGGGGTTGAGCCGCGCTCGGGGTAGTGCAAGAGTAACCAAGGACCAAGAATTGAGCCTCTCCCCCACATGCGAGCCTTCAGACCTGTCAGCTAATGAGAGCCTACGCAGTGGGTCTACTTGGGGCCGAGCCGCGCTCGGGGTAGTGCAAAAGTAACCAAAGACCAAGAACCAAGCCTCTCCCCTACAGGCGAGCCTTCGGACCTGCCAGCTAATGAGAGCCTGCACAGTGGGTCTACCTAGGGTCGAGCTACGCTCGGGGTAGTGCATGAGTAACCAAGTACCAAGAACTAAGCCTCTCCCCCACAGGAGAGCCTTCGGACTTGCCAGCTAATGAGAGCCTGCACAGCGGGTCTTCCTGGGGCCGAGCCGCGCTTAGGGTAGTGCAGAACCAAGGACCAAGAACCAACCCTCTCCCCCATAAGCGAGCCTTCAGACCTGCCAGCTAAAGAGAGCTTGCGCAGGGGGTCTACCTGGGGACGAACCGCGCTCGGGGTAGTACAATACCAAGGACCAAGAAATAAACCTCTCCCCCACAGGCGAGCCTTCGGATATGCCAGCTAATGAGAGCCTGCGCAGCAAGTCTATATGGGGTCGAGCCGTGCTCGGGGTAGTACAGAACCAAGGACCAAGAATGGAATCGTTCCCCCACAGGAGAGCTTTCGGACCTGCCAGCTAATGAGAGCCTGCGCAGCTGTTCTACCTAGGGCCGAGCCGCGCTCAGGGTAGTGCAGAACCAAGGACCAACAACCGAACCTCTCCCCCACATGCGAGCCTTCAGACCTGCCATCTAATAAGAGCCTGGGCAGCGGGTCTACCAGGGGCCGAGCGGCGCTCGGGGTTGTGCAAAACCAAGGACCAAGAACCAAACCTCTCCGGCACAGGAGAGCCTTCGGACCTACCAGCTAATGAGAGCCTGCGCAGCGAGTCTACCTATGGCCGAGATGCGCTTGGGGTAGTGCAGAACCAAGGACCAAGAACCAAACCTATCCCCCACAGGCGAGCCTTCGGACCTGCCATCTAATGAGAGCCTACGTAGTGGGTCTACCTGGGGCCGAGCCGAGCTCGGGGTAGTGCAAAACCAAGGACCAAGAATCGAACCTCTCCCCCACAGGCGAGCCTTCGGACCTGCCAGCTAATGAGAGCCTGTGCAGCGGGTCTACCTGGGGCCGAGCCGCGCTCGAGGTTGTGCAGAACCAAGGACCAAGAACCAAACCTCTCCCACACAGGAGAGCCTTCAGACCTACCAGCTAATGAGAGCTTGCGCAGCGGGTCTACCTGGGGCCGAGATGCGCTCGGGGTAGTGTAGAACCAAGGACCAAGAACCAAACCTCTCCCCCACAGGCGAGCCTTTGTACCTGTCAGCTAATGAGAGCCTGCGTAGCGGGTCTACCTGGGGCCGAGCCGCGCTCGGGGTAGTGCAAAAATCTCATCTTCCTGCTGTTAGAATTTCACAATATGCAAAAGCAAGAAGTAATTTGAGGAATATATTATAATAAACTTGATTTGAGTTACAATTTTTACTCTCCCTTCTCACGGGTAGAAACGCTTCAAGTCGTCGCCGCTCGAGGTGTGGCTCATGGACCTACCCTCCACATCCTAGAGGTGGTAACCTCCCGTTCTTAGGACCCTTTCGACAATATAGGGCCCTTCCTAATTCGAGTTGAGCTTGCCCACGGGGGCAGATCTTCCTGCAGCATCAACCTTCTTTAGTACTAGATCTCCCTCCGCGAACTGTTTGATCCTGATTTGTTTGTCAAAGTATATTGTCATTCGTCGTTTGATCTCTTCCTGCCTTATAGCTACGACATCACCCATCTCTTCCACCATATCCAATGAGAGGCATAGCTCCCCTTCATTTTCTAGCCTCCAAGCCTCATCTCCATCACCTGCAGCCGCGACTCGTGCGGACCAACCTCAAACTTCACGGGCAGGACCGCCTCACAACCATGAGATAGTTTGAATGGGGTCTCGCCAGTGGCCATGTTCTGGGTTGACTGTATGGCCCACAATACTGAGGCGAGCTGCTCCACCCAGCTTCCCCTCAAGTTCTCCACCCTCTTCTTGAGCAGGTTCACGATGATCTTATTGGCTACCTCCACCTAGCCGTTGCTCCTGGGTGGTGCACGGAGGCAAACCTGAGTTCTATTACCAGCTGAGCGCAGAAGCTGATGAACTCTTTGCTGGCAAATTGGGGCCCATTGTCTGTTACTATTGCCTGGGGGAGCCCGTGCCTGCATATGATCTCCCCCCCAGACAAAATTCTGGATGACCTGTGAGGTAACCTTGGCCAATGCCTTGACTTCCAGCCACTTCGAGAAATAATCAATCATGACCAGGAGGAATCTCCTCTGCCCACTAGCCGGGGGAAAAGGTCCGACCAAGTCCATTCCCCAGATGGCGAAAGGCCATTGTGTCATGATGCTCCGGAGCCTTTGAGCGGGCAAGAGCTGGAGGGGGCATATAGCTGACACTTCCGGCACCTCCTCGCAAACTCAGCCGCATACTTTCTTAAGGTCTGCCTGTTGAGAACCAAGGTCCAGCGGGATTGGGTGTGTGTGGGACCGCATATTTGGGCTTCCCCATCGCGTTCCAGGTCTGGGTGTTGACCCCGGTGGGCCCCCCGTGTGGCGGAATATCCCCGCCATCCCGTGGATGGATTAGTCCCACATTGCCTGCAGCGAGTGGTCCTTGGTGTTTATGTACCCCCGTACCCCCTTACCATCACCTCGGGGTTTTGGGAAGATGTGTGATGACGGGTGGTTTCCACATGGTATCAGAGCCATCCCGCTGCGGGGGTGTGTTGAGAACCAAGGTCCAGCGGGATTGGGTGTGTGTGGGACCGCATATTTGGGCTTCCCCATCGCGTTCCAAGTCTGGGTGTTGACCCCGGTGGGCCCTCCGTGTGGCGGAATATCCCCGCCATCCCGTGGATGGATTAGTCCCACATTGCCTGCAGCGGGTGGTCCTTGGTGTTTATGTACCCCCGTCCCCCCTTACCATCACCTCGGGGTTTTGGGAAGATGTGTGGTGACGGGTGGTTTCCCCACTGCCAAAAGTATCCTTTCCTCACCACCCTTGCTTCCAACGTCCTTCCTCCCGAGTGACTGTCGCATTCTCCTGAAAGTACCTCCTCCAGGATCCTCTAGACCTCCTGCTCAGTCACACACCTTGCCAGGAGTCCTGACATCATCTTCCGATGTAACCCCCCTTCCAACATCAGGTAGTGAGTTGCCTTATGCCTGAAACTTTTCCCGTCCTTGGTCCCCTTAGGAAGCTCACCGGTGGTTAGGAAGATCACCAATGGATCCACCTACGAGGGATGCTGATCCAGCTCCATCAACTCTCCTTCCTCGATAGCTGGTCAAAATAGCTCTGTCAAGGTCCCTCCTCCCCGAGGTCCAAACTTAGACAATCGATTGGCAGCTATTCTTTCTTCCCTCGGAACATGTTGTATTGAGAACGTCCAGAACCCTCCGATGATTGCCCTCACCTTAGATAAGTACTTCACAAGGGTGGGCTCCCGAGCTTCGAACTCCCCTCGGATCTTCGATGCCACCACCAATGAGTCTGTAAAAACCTCCACATCCTGGATCTCAAGCTCCTTTGCCAAATAAAGGCCAGATATCACAGCCTCGTACTCCGCCTGATTTTTAGTTACCGAGAAGTGTAAGACCATCGAGTGTTCTATGGTGACCCCGTGAGGGCTTATCAACACCACCACTGCTCCAAGGGAGTGTTTTCCTGAGCCACCATCAACCATCATCTTCTAACCCTCCTGCAGTCACGGCTCCTCAGCTCTGACCTCAACGACATAGTCTACCAAGAAGTCAGCCACTGCCTGAGCCTTGATGGAGAGCCTTGGAACAAAGGATATATCAAACTCGCTTAATCAATGGACCACTTCGCCAGCCTGCCCGAGTGCTCCACTCCCTCAAAATTCTTTCGAAGGGGATGGTCCGTCACCACCCTGATCGAATGCTCTTGGAAGTACAGTCAAAACTTACTGGCCGAAACGATCAAAGCATACGCCAGCTTCTCCAAGATGGGCTAGCGGAGCTCCACCTTCTTCAAGATCCTGCTAACATAGTTAATTGGCAATTGCTTCTTCCCCTCTTCCGTGACCAAGACCGAGCTCACGTCCTCTGCTCCTACTCCGAGGTATAAGGCTAGGTCCTCCCCCTCCTTTGGGATTTGAAGGAGAGGAGCCTGGGAGAGCTATTCCTTCAGCATTTGGAAAGCTTCTTTGCATTTGATAGTCCACTCGAACCTTTGAGTACCCCTCAGCACCTTGAAGAATGATGAGCACTTTTCTCCCGACCTAGAGAGGAATCTGCTTAACCCGGCCAGCTTGCCTGTCAGGCGCTGGACCTCCTTAGTGTTGCATGGTGACTCCAGCTCCAGGATGGCCTTCACCATATCCAGTTAGGCTCCACACCTGCTAGGGTCATAGATGCCCAAAGAACTTCCCACGGCTTGCCCCAAAAACGCACTTTAAGGGGTTCAGACTCATCTTGAACCTCCACAAGGTGGCGACTGTCACCTCCACGTCCCGAAGGTGTGAGTCCATGTCTTGCTTTTAACCATTGGTCATCAACATAGACCTCCAGGTTCCTCCCCCTTTGGCCTTGGAAGACTCAATCCATCATGCGCTGGTATGTAGCTCCTGTGTTTTTCAACCCAAAGGGCATCATTTTATAGCTGAAGCATCCCTCCCTTGTGATGAAGGAGACGTCCTTAACGTCAGGAGGGTGCATTCGGACCTGGTGGTAACCTGAAAAAGAATCCAAAAAACTCATCATTGAAAAACTGACGGCTGAATCAACCAGCGTGTCGATTCGAGGCAAGGGGTAGAAATCCTTGGGGCATGATTTATTTAATAAAGAAAAGTCAATACACATGCGCCACTTCCCTCCCCCTTTCTTTACCATTACCACGTTGGAGACCCAGCCTGGATACTAGATCTCTGAGATGAAGCCAGCCTCCAGAAGCTTCTTGACCTCCTCGCGGATTGGCTCCTCCAGCATGGTAGCGATGGTCCTCATCTTCTAGCATATGGGGCGCGTCCGGGGATCCAAGTTCAGGCGGTGGCATGCCAAATCTTCATCAGTTCCCGGCATGTCAGTCGCGCTCCAAGCAAAGATGTCGACGTTGCTCTGGATGAGAGCCCGCACTCGCTCATGGTACTTGGGACTCAGACCCCCGCTGATCAGCACCTTCTGCACCTGATCGGCACTGGTGAAGTCTTCCATCTCCACCACCTCCTAAGCTTGCTCCAGCCGCGACTGCTTCCAGCCGGCCCTTGTCTCCTCTTCCTGCCAAAACACTTCTTCCCCTCCTGCTTCCTCAACTTCCATCGCCTCATCTAGGCTCTCACTCTGCTCCTGCTCAACATCTACGCCTCCTTGGGCCTCCCTCTCAACTCCTTCTCCTTCTCCTTCCATCTGCCGACCCCCTTGTGGCTCCAACTCTCCTCCCCTCTGGACTTTCTGCACACCTCCTCCTCTTTGCTCCTCAATCTCCTCATGTGGCTCCTCCAGGCTCACTTCCTCAACCTCCTACGGGCACACCTCCTCCCCTCTGACAACCTCTTCATGTGCTGCCATCTCCTTCTCCAACTCCTCCGCCTCTGCCATCTAAGAAATGGTGTTGACTACCGTCACGTAGCATTGTCTCGCAACCTTCGTGTCCCCCCTGACCATAACCTGCACCCCCCCCCCCCCCATTATTGAACTTGAGGCATTGGTGAAGTGAGGAGGGGACGTAGCGAAAGGCGCTGATGAGGGGGCGCCCAAAGATGGCGCTATAGCTGCTTGGGGCGTCCACGATCATGAACCTGCAGTTCGGTGACCCGCCCCCTAACTTCACGTGTAGCCCTACTCCTCCTTCTACTTCCTTCCTTTCTCCTGAAAAACCAAATAGCTGTCGGTCCGAAGCTAGTACTCTCTTGCCCTCGACCTGCATCTCATTGAAGGCATTTTTAAAGATCACATTCACGGAGCTCCCATTGTCCACCAGGATCTTGGAGACCGTGAAGTTCTAGACTGCCGTCTGGATCACCAAGGCGTCACAGAACGGATCCTCATAATCGGTCATATCCGCTGAAGAAAAGGTAATTTTTTATTTTGGAGGGGGGCCTGGGAGGTCGAGGCTACCCCCCTTCGGAACATGGTCTGGTGGCTCCCCTTTCGAGTTGCATCAATCCCAACTCCTCCGTGGATCACCCCGATCCCTCCCCTGGTTCTCACATCTACTCGGTCCTCGCATCTATCTTCCATCTCCTCCTGCTGCACCTCATCGATCCTTACTGGCGGATCCTGCCTCCTCAACCCCCTAGTTTCTCTCATTTCTAAGAATTCTGTGCAGGTGGCCATCGCGTGACCTTCCTCATGATGGAAGTCATAGAAAGGCAACGCCACCCTGCCCCTTCATCCTTCTCCACCTTCTCTCCTTCCATCTCCTCCCTGATCTCCTCTCCTTCCTCCTCTTCCTCGGCCGACCTCCATTGTCTCCTACTGATGTGGTAAGTGACCCCTCAGCTCCTGCCTCCTTGCCGGTTGATCAAACCTCCTCTACGCATGAAAGTGGTCTCATCCCTGAAAGCCTCCTACTTGCTCCTAGGGGAAAGCCTCCTGAGGCCTCCAACCTAACTACTTGTTTGGCTCCCGGGCCTCCCGTACTTGATGCGGTCCCTGCTGCCCCTATTCTCGGGGCTCCTCCCTACTTCTCTCTTCTCTCTGTTCCCTCTGCTTCCTTGCTCTCGGCTCCTTTACGTCATCCTCCGCCAACCTGGCTAGCTTCCTGGCAAACGCCGGATTAGACCTCTTGAAGTCTATTTCCTTTACCACCCTCTCCACGAGCACCTCAAAATATAGGGGGCACTCTCTTCAACTCCATGATAAAGAACCACGGCATCAGCCCCTGGGTAAAAGCGAGCATTAGTGCATACCCTGGGACCTCCTGGACCAGGAGGACCTCTTCCTGAAAATGGTCCATATAATGACCCAATATCTCATCTTGCTTCTACCTCACCGCAAACAGGCACTCCACCTCCTTCTTACGCTTCTTCGATGTTGAGAACCTCAATAGGAAACCTCGACACAGATCCTCAAAACTGTAGATCTAACTTGCCGGCAAGTAGTGGAACCAGTCCCGTGCCTTCTCCTTCAACGTGATGGCGAACAACCGACACTTGAAGGCATCCGTCATTTGCCTTATCGAAACAACATCTTCAAACCACTGCACATGTTGTACAGGGTCATCCTTCCCCGAGTGGTAGGACATGTCGGGCTCCCGAAAACCCTCCGGCACCGGGTTCGAGATGATGAGCTCACTGAAAGGGATCTCGCCTCCTGCCTGCCAAGAGGGCACGTCTCGCGGCCTCGGCTGGCTGGTCCGATCCGCGAGACCATGCACAGGGAAGAGCTCTCGCACAGCTGCCTCCCGCTCGCCAACTTCTGCCGGAATCTCCTTTCCGGGGCACTGGCCTGGGAAGAGCTCTCGCGCGGCCACGTCCCTCTCGCCATCCTCCGCCAGGACCTCCTTCCCCGGGCGCTGTCCAGGGGCATTCTCGACCAAGAGCGGGACTTTATCTATCGGGACATGAGGCATTGCCCACTCGCTCCTTGCCGAGAAGGCCAAGCTGATAGTCTTCAAGACCTCCCGCCTGAAGTCTTCCAGCATCTTCCTCGTCGCCTCCTCTCCCCGGGAGGGGGAACCTCCTGAACCAGATCTTTCACCCTCACCTCCTGCCATAGGACTGAACTCAAGTTTTTCTTATATCGGCTACCTTCCACGAACACCGCACTAGAACTGTTGAAGCCAAAAAGTTGACTTCGACAAAGTTTGAAAAATAGGGGCGTAGCCAACACCTACTCATCCCAAGGTCTGACCTCCGACTCGTCGTGAGGGACTAGAAACCGACCTAAAGCCTCAGCAGGGAGGTACCACCGCTTACCCAGAAGATCTCTAAGAGCTTCCCCTCCAAAGCCAAAAGCTGGGCTCGGAGCTCCTCAGAAATCACAGAAAAATCCTCTTAAGTCTCGGGAAGGAAGAAGTGCTTCTGAAGAACCCCTATGGGCCTATTTATAGTTTTCTGAGTTGGATCTGCGAATAACCACACTGAAGTGGCCTGAAATTACCAAAGTACCCCTGGTTGGGTCTGTCAACAGCTAAACTTCGCTGTTTTGAGGAGTTATATGCAGACCACCAAGGGCAAAAGGGTAAAATTACTCGGGGCAGAAGAGTAAAATCTCCTGTGGGTATAGAATTGTCAAAACGGCCCTCTCTCTGTATGGCGAGTAGGGAAACATCCATCGGCGAGACGAGCCCTCCTGGCCGTCTCACAGGCATCCTTCGCCACGGGGCCCTCTCGTCGATAAAGGCCTACTCGTATCCCAAAAGGGGCATCTCGCCCACTGCAGAGATCACTCGTCTCACCTCCTGCGAGTGGACCACATCATCCTACTCGTCAATCAGTTCCACTCATCCGCTTTTACTGTTCACACCTGGAGGGCCTCATGCGAGCCTGAGGTTGTACACTAGTAATATCAAAGTCACGCTCGTGGTCACGATCTAAATGAGGCATTCGGGGAGAGTTCCCATAAGAGTTAGAATCGACCACCGGTTGGTGCCGGTTGGGCGGTCTCACATTAACTGGTGGAGGTGGTCGTTCTTGGTTCTGTAGGATCTGTGCTAGCATGGGCCTAAGCTCCGTCATCTCAGTTTGTAGTCCCTCAATAACCTCGGTATTTGCATCCCGGTGCTCATTCGCGGCAATTCTAGATGAAGACGGTATAGTGTACTCCGTTCCTAGTCTAGTGCGCATACAGAGTTACCCAATATTTTGAAAGACGACATTTTTGAGGCTGGTCCTAAAGGTAAAACAAGATTTTTTTTTTATTTTCATAAAGTGATAGGAATGACGAACGTTAAAATTTTTTTATATATATATATTCGCAGAAAAATAAAGATTTTATAGCGCTATTTGCAGACCATAAAAATTTTTTTTGCTTTTTTTAAAATAATTCGTGCCAACGAAAGAGAGCGAGGACATTTGCAACATAGAAGTTGAAATGACCGGCTTTGGTACCAATTTGATGAAGCGTATGTCCTAACAGAGATCTATACAAGAGAAAACTCTAGTTCGCCCTTCAACACGCTCTTGTTCCACCGTACCTACACAAGCATCTACCTCTCTCAACACGAGCTGTTTCGCTCACAAAAGCATAAACACAATCGGAGAATGGTCGACTCTAAAGCGGCGGTGAAAAATGAGTCGACTCATTCCCAAAATTAACGAAAAGGTTACCAATCCTTTTAATAGAAATATCAAGGCTATAGGCCAAGATCCGCTCAAGCAAAATGGACCTACCCTGTCCGGAAATAGGAAACAAGAGCAATAACGTTTTCTATTCAAAGATTTGAAAGCGATTAAAGTTTAAAGTCGTAGATAACACGATGGTTCACCTTTCACAAAACTAAGAGAGGAAGCACAAAGAGAGGGGAAGAGTTTACCCAACCCGTTGGTGGAAACACACTTGATAACCTGTGGAAGAATCACTCTCTCCACGAATCCCACCGGCGTCGCACCGAATGGATCCACCGACGTCACACCGAGTGGGGTTGTCATCCTTCTTCCTTGGAGTCGCACCAAGAGACCACGTCGGAAGTTCAGCGGGGGGGAGGGCGGGGGCAAGATGGAGAGGAGGGAGACAAGCGGGGGGGAGGGGGGCTATTCACTAATCAAGGCCGAACTCTCCTTGGGGGATGATTTTAGGTTTTCAATTCTTCTCCCTTCATTCACTAAATAAGCCCCTATATATAGGAGTTACAAAAAGAGATCCAACCATCCAATATTGAGATGAAATTTCATCAATCCGGATGGTTAATAGCACACCCAAATGTTAAAACGCACAACAAAGTAAAAATGCAAGAAATTAAAATATTACAAGTTCCAAATAAAATAAAGCATCTAAAATAAGTAAAATGGCCTTCATTTAGGTCTTTAAGTAGGCTTCGCGCTCTACAGACGGAGGTTGTAATGTTGCCTTCCGTTAGCGGCCAAGGAGTCGTCATGTCGCCTGAAATCTTTATGTTGTAGCATTGCGGCGTCCGGATCATCTCAAGTGATGGTGGAGAAGCCGCGACATCATTCGTGGTAGATAGGTGAGGCAGGATAGTGGACATACCTAATTCAGGGAACAACTAAAGATCTCTGTATTCTGTGTGCTTTAATTTTGTAAGTTATTTTTATTCCGAGAAAAGACACAGACATAACCTATTCACCACTATAAGTGATTTAGGTAGACTCTCGATACTTTCAATTGGTACCAGAGTGTCATTGTTCAATATACAGTTAACATCTTGAACAAGATCTCTCATCTAGTTTTCTAAAGATCCCAGTCGGTTGCTACAGACATAAGTAAGGATATGTCTTCTATGAAGTTACCAGTGTGCACTAAAGAGAACCTTCTCATGTGGAAATAAAGAGTCAGGTACTTCATGGAAGCAGCTGATCCCAGGATATTTCAGATTGTAGAATAAGTACCTCATTTTCCAGCACAATTATCTACTCTAAATCTGAATATCATGATAACAAAGAAGATGATGGTTCTGACTAAAGATGAAATTTCCTTGGTCTCATTGCATAAGAAGGCAAAGAATATTATAGCCAGCGCAGTGGACGATTCGATGCTCCAAAATTTATTCCACTGCAAATATTCCTAGGAGATGTGGGACTATCTGGTTGTGCTCATGGAAGAAACTGAAGAAGTTAGAGACGACCAGAGATCTTTGTTAAATCAAGAATACAAATCATTCAAGAAAGGAGCAAATGATACCATAGATGACAGCTTTGAGAAATTCTTCATGATCGTCAACATGATCAGAAACTACGGTCGTGCCTTCAGTAATGGTGAATTAAGTGACAAATTCCTCATATACTTGATAAAGGACTGTGATGCAAAATTTATAGCCATTACGAAATTTGGGAAGCTGCCAGAGGTTGACCCATAGAACATCTTCGGAAAGGTGCTCTCCTACAATCTTCAAATGAACACCAGAAAGGAGGAGCAAAGTATCAGGACTTCAAGCAGAGAGAAGTCAGTTGCCTTGAAAGTATAAGGTTCGAGAAAGTCTAAAGCCATGTCACCAATAAGGACAC
The DNA here is from genome assembly GCA_039583875.1 of Platanthera guangdongensis. Lineage (NCBI taxonomy): Eukaryota > Viridiplantae > Streptophyta > Magnoliopsida > Asparagales > Orchidaceae > Platanthera > Platanthera guangdongensis. Next base: position 84,583,682 of record CM077156.1, read on the forward strand.
GTGCTCCAGATACTCCAGAAGACTCTGACCCAAGAACAACAGGCTCTGATTTATCTGATAGATAGTTCTCACACATCTCCAAGCTGTTTAAAAGATTACTCAACAAGAGGAGGCAAATGAAAAATCTATCCTCCTCCGATTTCAGAAGATCACATCATGAAGGTGATCATTCCAAGAAGAGCTACAACCGAGAGGACAGGTATAAATCGAAATCGAATAAACATTCTTCTCTGACGTTGTTTGCTACTATTGTAACAAGCTAGAAAACATGATTGTGGAGTGTTCTTACAAGAAGAAGGAAGGTTCCAAGAATGAAGAGAAGAGATCCTTCAATGGTAATAGAAAGGATGAGAAAAGATTCATTGCTAAGAAGTCCAAGACTCTTATTGACTGTGACTCAAGTGAGTCAAGTTCAAAAAATGAGGAAGCTTACTTCGGGCTCATGGTACAATCAGACGAGGAAGTAGGCGAAGCCCAATACCATGGGAAGGTAAACTCTCATACAATCTTCTCTGAGTCAGAAACCTACTCAAATGGTCATGAAGACTACTCGTCTGAAGAAGATGACTCTAACTTGATGGCTCAGCATGAAGAACTCTTGATAGCTTTTGACCAATGCCGCAATATAGTCAAGAAGAAATTAAAAGAGTTCGCTTCTCTCAAGGCCATGGAATCAAGCTTGAGGGAGAAAATTACAAAATTGACACCTCTCAGAAGTGAAGTTTACTCCTTGCAAGAGTATTTGAAATGCTCTGCTGAACTGTTAAGTCAGAAGGAGAAATACTTGGATGAGCTGGTGGAGAGGAAGCTGGTCGAAAGCTACTCAAAACCAAAGACCATTCTTCCCCTTATTGATGACTTTTCTGCTCCTAAAAAGGGAAGTGGTCTTGGCCATGTTGCTGGAAAAGGTAAGGCTTCTAAGAAAGCCAGTACTAAAGATAAAGGGAAGGCAGCACAAGGTAAATCCTCATTTAAGAAGGTAATCTTCCTGACGAACAAATTTAACCTTAAGTTATCCTTTGGTCACTTTGCTAGGCCTACTTATGTGGAGCCTAAAAAGTGTTATAAAAGATGGACCCATCTGTATGACTTTGGTGCGAGTGTTTTTAAAGCACCTTAAGAATAAATTCCACTTAAAAACTATGGTCCATATGTTTGTGGACCAAGTGGTACGAAGGCTCCAAAAGCCAACACTATTGTTCATAATGCCAAGGAAACTGGGAAACCTTGTGTATGTTGTAATTAAGAGGCCTCTACTTCCAAGTATGTGGCCTCTACTAGACCTCTCATACAAAAGGTAAAAGCAGGAGTACAAGAGAAGGTACAACAAGTTTGACTTTTAGTGCTGTGACAAGATTGGTCACTTCACCGTAGATTGGTGGTTTCATCCGGTAAATTTTGAAACTCCACAAGTTAACAGTGCGAGACTGGCCACTCGCAACATTAATGTTCCATGTGTTGTTACACTAACAAGGAACCAAGGACCCAAGTCTGTTTGGGTTCCTAAGGTAAAAATATTTATGTTTGCTGGTATATCCTAAAGCCTACAAAACGTCAATCTAGTATTTAGACAGTGGATGCTCTCAGCATAAGACTAGGACTAGAAGCCTACTGCGAGAATTCATCCCAGTTGAAGACGGACCAAATGTTATCTTTTGAGGGTTTGATAGGGGAATTACTAAAGGCAATGGTATGATTTCCAACGGCATAGTCTCTTTCACAGACGTAGCTTATGTGGAAGTATTACAACATAGTCTGATCAGCATAAGTCAATTATATGACAAAGGCTATATTGTTGAGTTGTACAGGGAAAAGTGTCTGATAAAATTGTCTGCAAATTTGGAATCGAACTTAACTGGCACTCGGAGTAGAAATACTGTTTGTTTAAATTTTCTATAATTAGACAATTCTATATTAGTTTGTTTTTTGGCAAAATATAGTACATCTTTCTGTGACCAATGGCTCAAGATATTAGAATATATTAATATCAAAATTATAAATATGTTATTTTCTCAAAACTTAGTGCTTGATGCCCCAGATATTAAGTGCCTTAAAAGAGTCCATTTAACGCATGTCAGATGGGTATGTAGACACGGGCTACATTTAAGTGTATTTCTAAAAAAAATTCCTCTTGAAGTTTATATTTAATTTATATGGACTTAATCGGTCTTAGCCTTATGGCAATTCACAATTTTGTACTTCTGGGCCGAAGCCATCAACACAGCCTATCACGTGCAAAACAACGCACTAATAACTAGAAACCATCGTATGACTCCATATAAACTATTGAAAGGCAGAAAATCGACTGTGTCTTACTTTAAGATCTTTGATAGTAAATACTTCATGCATAAAAATTGGATGTATTACCGCACGAATTTTAGTGACAAATGTTTTGAAGGTATCTTTATAGGTTATAATAGTCATAGTAAGGCTTAAAGGATTTTCAATAAGAAAAAAGTAGCGGTACAAGAATCTATCAATGTTGTATTTGATGAGACAAGCATGCTTCATATCTACTCATCTAGTGTTGTTGGTGTAGATACAAGTATCAGGTTAAAGGATTTAACCTAGGATAAGCGATCAAGGAAGATGCTCCAAGCTCGGTCAAGGTCGTCGATCCAAGTATAGTGGATGAAGAATGAATAGATGAAGAACTACCTCAACATGCAGGAGATGCAATGAATGTGGCAGAACTTGCTAGTGGGCGAGGATGAAATCTAGAATTCAGACACCTGAGAGATCACTAAGTTGATCAGATCATTGGAGAGCCAAGCGATGGTGTCATAACTAGGAGAGTACTGCTAATGAAATTCTATATCTTAGTTTTTGTCTCAGGTTGAACCAAAGATGTTTGAAGAAGCAAACAAAGATGACTCTTAGATAATGGTCATGTAAGAGGAGCATAATCAGTTTGAAAGGGGCAAATTCTGGGAGTTGGTGCCCGGGCCCAAAGGAAAGAACGTGATCGGTACCAAGTGGGTATTTAGAAACAAGCTAGAAAAAATAGAGTAATCATAAAGAACAAAGCCAAGCTTTTAGCATAAGCACACAGACAAGAAAAATGTATCGAACTTGATCAGACATTTACTCCGGTGGCCAAACTCGAAGCGATCAGGTTGTTTCTTGCGTATGCTGCCCTCAAGAGCTTCGAGGTCTATCAAACGGACGTGAAGTCATCATTCTTCAACGACAATCTGAAAGAGGAAGTATACGTAGCACAACCCCCAGTTTTTGGCAACACAACTTTCCCTGATTATATTTACTTTCTGAATAAAGTTCTTTATGGTATAAAAAAAGCTCCCCGAGCTTGGTAAAAGACCCTATCTAGCTTTATTCTTGAGAACAAGTTCACAAGAGAAAGATAGATAAGGCATTATTTTTAGGGAAGTAAAAGGCAAGATTTTGCTAGTGAAAATCTATGTCGACGATATTATTTTTGGCTCTGCAGAAGATAGCCTTTACAAGAAGTTTTTTAAGCTAAATGCAAGGGAAGTTTGAAATGAGCAGTATGAGAGACCTGAAGTATTTCTTAGGACTTCAGGTGAAATAATCTGAAGATGGAATTTTCATCTCATAGACTAAATTCACTGAAGAGTTAGTTAAGAAATTCAGAATGGAGAACACAACCTCGACGAGGACTCCAATGTGTTCAACTATGTCTCTTGATAAGGATGAGAAAGGGAAACATTTTGATGAAACCATGTACATAAGCCTAATTGGATCCTTGCTCTATCTTACTGCCAGTAGACCTAACATAATGTTCTCGACATGTGTGTGAGCTAGATTTCAGGTGAAGTAGAAGGAATCTCATTACGTCGGTATAATGTGAATTCTTAGATACCTTAAAGGTACACCAAATCGTGCCTTATGGTACCCAAGAAGTAATGATGTTGAGCTAATTGGATTTTCATATGTAGATTTTGCAGGTAGCGGGGATGACATGAAAATCACTTCCTAGACGTGTCAATTCCTTTGAAGAAGACTTATCTCATGGAGTAACAAGAAGAAGAATTGTGTGGTAACATCCATTTCCGAGCCATAGTACATATATCTGCTAGTAGTTGTTGTGCACATCATCTTTGGATCAGTAATCAGCCCGATGATTACAACCTGAAGTTTAAAGAGATTCTAATATTTTGCGACTCCTCTAGTGCGATAGCAATTACGAACAATCCAGTCTGTCATAGTCAGACTAATCATATTAAAGTCAGATATCACTTCATCCAGGAGCCTGTAGAGAACAAGGACATAACTCTCAGCTATGTTCCGACGGATAAGCAGGTCGCAGATATTTTCACGAAACCACTAGATGAGGCCAAGTTCACATTTTTCAAAACAGAACTAGGCATGCTAAACAAGGACTCGTGAAGATGTTTAAGGAGACAGGAATTCACTCGAGAAGTACTACACAAGGTAGAGAAATGTGACTAAGGCAAATTCGTCGGATATCACTCATCGAACCTCTACGATGCGTCGAAATTCGGCCAATAGTCATGAAGAAACTCAACGAATTTGACTCAGCTTTCGGTGAATATTGATGAATTACACTTATGTCAAATTTTCTTTCTTATATTGGATCCGAAGAATCACGGTTTTCAGGTACGCCCCACTTCCTATATATTAAAATTAATATATATGTATTAGAAGTTTTCGGGCAAATAGTACGCATTTCACTTCGTCGAGAGATGTCGTCCGAGTTTGCCTAACAGCTCTTCCCGACGATTCAGATTCCGCGCACTATTCATCGTCTCCTTCCCATCGACTTGATTCTGCTCCTTAACGATTCTTCCAGAGATTTTTTCCCAATGACTTATTCCCAATGATTCATCCAGAGAAAGCAATCCAGTTCCTTAGCGGACAGTCCTCTAGAGCCGATTCTATAAACTCCCATCTATCTGATTCTCCATGTCTCCTTGAAGCACTAGTGGCTTGTTAGGTGGTGGAAAACTAGTTTGAATAGGGTTTGCATCAGCTTTAGATGAGTTCAAAAATATGATACTTATGTTCCAATATGTCGGTTTGTCCTTGATGCTAGAGCATCCTTGCAAAGTCCTAGACAAAGACATTCTTGAGTTATTTCAGAACGGAAAGCTTCGAAGGGATGATACGGTAATCAAGAGTAAAGTTCGTCAGAAAAAAGTTAAAGTGAAGGATTCACTCCTCACTCGGCTCTTGCAGTTTCCATCTTGTGACAAAGCCGATCACCTCGAAGAGGACTTTACAAGAGCGATGCTATTTTGTGAACTTCACAGTGGCACCAAAATTGTTAAAAGGGAAGGTATGAATGAGGAAGGAAAGCTGCTGTCAGATATCATTAGCAAAGAGCTGTTATGCAAGACTGGTTCCCATAACTACCTATCTTCATAGATGTTGAAGACTCTTGAGGCCATCATCTAATGGAAGAAGATTGATTAGGGTGTTGTGTTGTTCGCAAAGATCAAGGATAGTCTCCATACCCAAACTATGGAAGGATTTTAAGTCTTTACTTGAAAACTATGGAGATAGACAAGTTTGACAGGTCCAAAGGCGCACCTATCCACCACCGGATGAAGATCGACGCTTCAATCTTCTCGAGGTTGGATAGGAAGATCCAAAGGACGGGGGGAGTTTGATATGTGCCTGAGGTAGAGGAAGAGGATGTCCCCGAGGACAGTATTCCTGCTTCCACCCTAAGTTAAATTCCTGATAGATTGACTGCAGGAGTTTTGGGGGAGCCAGCTGATACACAAGTGGCCACTGAAATAGTGCACTAGAGTGTTCCTGCCGCCATAGGGAAAGATGCTCTAGTCATTTCTAAGCCAGAGAATCCAGTTATAGTTCCAGTTGTTGTAACACAGCCGATTTTTCGATGATATTATATGAATGAGCATCGCCATATTTATGACGTCGTGGCGTTACTTTCAACATCGAGTTGACGGCGCAATACCGTTTAGGCATTTTCGCGTCTGTGCGGTCGAGTCGGCCGAATTCTTTTTGTAATGGAAAAATTTTTCATTGGAAATTTAAGTTAAGTAATTTTGGACTTGCTCGTCAAGTTTGGTCGCGATCCGAGCGATATTTGGGTCTCGGCGATTTTACGAAGTTTTGTGGAATTTATGTTTGTCGTAAACTTTGAAAATTTATATCTCGAGAATGGCTCGTCGGATTTTGGTTTTGACTTCGTTGTTGTGTTCGTAGCGTCAGTGTTCTGCTACGGTACGAATTTCGTTTAATTTGTCACGCGTTTGGCCTCCGTTTTGAACTCGTGTTTTCTTATTCAAAAAATATATAAATATGGTTATTTTAATATTATAGTATTGTTCAAAAATATATTTTACTATTCATTTATAAAGTTTAAATTTTTGGATATATACGTAAAAAGTTACTGTTCATGCAAAGGAATTATCTGAGTTCACGTGTACCCAAAAATTTTCTCTCGATTGCCTTGATATATCACTCGTGTTCTGTATCCTTTATCTCGAGTGCTAAGTATTAATACTCGAGTAAAGCATTCTGCTACTCGAGTGATCCATTTTGCTACTTGAGTGAAGCATTCTGCAACTCGAGTGATCCATTCTGATACTCGAGTGATCTTCATAGTACTCGAGTGAATTTTTCCACCTCTCGAGTACCTGTAAACTTGTTCTCAAGTAGTCCGTTGTTGTTTGCGTTCGAGCGCTTTTTTGACGGTCAAAACGATGTTGTATGGAAAACTGGTTAACATGATATTTATTCATCTCGACGAGATCTATATAACCCGTTTTTATTCTAATTTAGACAAAATTTTTTTAAAAATACTTATATATATATATTCTCATCCTTAGGATAATTAGAAAAGAAAATTCCTTCATCTTCTTCCTCACGCCTTTGACCGAACCAAGGCCATCTGTGTGGCGACTCCCTTCTATTGGTAAATCTTCCGGTGGCCGCCGACGGTGCTCCGGTGCTCGAAATCTTCAACCAAGTATAGATCTGGAAAGCTCTCGTCGAGAGCTACGCCATCGTGGTAAAACTACTCATGTTTCTTGAGTTTTCTTGTTAGGGTTTTTCGGCCCTAACCTCAATTTCTGACATTTTGTCCAGATTTCAACTTCCCCCATCTTATTTTGCCTTGATCTGCAACATGGACTGATTCATAGAACTTTTCCGATAAATCTAAGGCAAGTGGTGGTTTACTCTCATCTCTCCTTGTCCGATTTGATGGTAACGGCTAAGTTTTTATATTCTTTAAAATTTTTTGCACTATGTCTTCCAATTTATTGCTATGATTAACCTTCTTGATGATCACTCGATGTTGTAAGATTTTGTCATGATGAACTCGATCTTGTTAGGTTATGTTAAATCGTTCTTGAAGTGTCTTATTCATGACTTTAAACGCCTTATTTATCGTTATTGAATGTATTAGAGTTTATCTAGGATTCTAAATCGTTCCTAAGGGTTGATCAACCATGTCTGGAATCTAGAAATGTCAAGTATAATCTGACGTGTCAAATCTCGAGATATATGTGGTGGTTTTCTTATGGGTTTGTTGATTGCGGGAGTTAGTGGACGATACCACGTCTGCAATGTTTGTTTCCTTTATTAGTACCCTATGGAAGTCTGCCAGGTTTTTGGGCATCTGCGGTGTATGGTGGAGAGTATGAGACTCTCTCGCAGTTAGACGGATATTATATTCATGAGGGTGTGTCTAGTTGAGTGACCACCTCGCTCGTGTATTTTTTGGGTAGTGTCGACCACAGGTGCCTAATAAAGATTTTGTATTTCTTCCTTATGATTTATTCATATTGTCACCTTATAGCCTCGTGCGTCCGGTGTACTCTTGTTGTACATGACGATTCACGTAAGAGTTCTTTTCTTATTGATGCCTTGTTTTCTTTTTGTACTTTACTTCTGTGTTTTTGGTCTTGGGTTGGTACCCCTTTTGACCTTTGTTTATTTTGGCTTATTTTTCTGCCACCATTTGTACCTTCTTGCTGAGGTGTTCTATCTTTGGAATGCCTCAGGTTCAGAGTAGTAGCAGTTGGCAGAGCTGGTTTGGAGTTTCTGGATGGCAGTGTTGGCCGTGGTTGTTGCCTCGTCTTAGCGAGGTAGACTGTTGTTTATTTTTTTACTGGTTCAGACATACTATACTGTTTTTGGGTTCGTGTTAGTTTGTTGACGCCCACAGAACTGTTATTTTTAGATACTAGCTAGCTGCTTAGTTTTCTATATGTGGATGTGGATTACTTGCTCTCTGGGATGATTTATGCTAGGAATGCATGTTAGGTATTTTCAAGTATAAAATCTACTACTATTACTTCATTCATTGTATAATTTAAAACTCAAACTTGTTATATTTAGCGACCGTAAAAACTATCTTTACTACTATTATAAATTTAGGGTCTTGCATAGCATGAGTTATTCTTTGGGGACGTTTATACTCATGTAGGATGTTGGAGTCAATCTAAACAAGTATCTTCCGTAGCGTATGATTATATTTTGATTCGTGCACTAGATGAGCGACTGAGTCGAGGGATACGGCTAACTAATGCACTCAAACTGATTTTTACCTTAATATAACTTAAAAAATCTTTCTTCATGATTACTAGGTGTTTGCCTGAGCGCCCGCAGTTATCCCCTACTGACGTGGTATCATGACGCGCATTTTCCCTTACTCTGAAAAGTTATTATATGCGGTGAAAATGTGGGTTGTGATAGTTGGTATCAGAGGGAGGTTGCTTGACAATTGGTCGGGCAACCTTCCCTTATTAGTGTTAATTATTTAGTGACATTTCATACACACATCGATGTGTCATCAGTACTGTTAACCCCTCAGTCCGCAACACCTACAAGATGCCTAGGCCCTGTTTCATTATCCGCGGACTCAATTTGCCAATCCACATGGCCCGGCGACTCGGCATAATTCTAAGGTTCCTGGCCTATCACTGGCGGATACGGTTCGGAAGTCCGCCCAGCTCGGCAAAGCAGCAGTAATCGGCCACCCCAAGGTTGATCCCCCAGCAACGGACTCAATGCTTCGTTCGTCCGATTCGTCATGCCTTTGGATCTCGTCTGATTCTACTTCGGCGAACGCAGTGTCTAGTCCTCCCAGGCCGCCATCCTCCAGCAGGATCGTGCCTAGTAGCAACAGATGGAAGCTCCAGCGCGCGAGCCCAGTCCGGCCCTTTTTGTGCGGACTGGCATGTTCTTTCTCTTTGCTTCCCGTCACTGCTGCCCGGTTCTCCTTTACCTCGGGTAGTTAGTTATTTTAGCCCTGCTCGTTTGGGCAGGCCCCCATCCTATAAATAGGGGGGAGGTGGTGCACCCAAGGCACGCTGACTCGTGCCCAGGAGCCTACTTGTTAAAAGCTGCGGACTCGAATTTCGTGCTTTGCGGACTCCCGCTTGCTCAGCTCTTGCCTCTTCCTCCTTTCCTTCGCTTGTAATCAAATCCTCCTTCAGTGAAAGAAAAGCCTGTCGCCAGAGAGGCATTCAGGACACGATGGGCGAAGTTTGTTGTTGTCGTGGTTCACGGCCCTGCTTTTCTTCTTGCTCTCGTATGCTTAGTAGATTACTACTCGCAATCTCTCTTTTCCATTCTTTTCCCCTGTGCTCGAACTGTTAGCTGTTGGTGCTCGACCCCCTTAGTATTTTCGTGCATCAACAGTTAACATGCGGCCTTCAGATTTGAGTAGTATTTCGAATACAGCGAACAGACATGTCAGACCGCTGAGCTCGCTACTCAGACCGCTCCAGCTCTTCAGAGGATTCACTTTGGGATACAATTGAGCCAGATCTCTTTGAGGCCGAGCAATCGCGTAGGTAGACTGACCAGCATCTCGATACGATCAGCCAAGCCCTGCTTGTGTTAACCCAGCGGCTTGCTACCCAGGCTGCAGCAGAGCCTGCGGACTTGCCAGTCCGCCAGACTCCAGCTCGCCGAACTCCTCTTCGGCAATCTCCAGTCACTCCTCAAGATCCTATCCAGTCCGCCGCCCCTCTTCGCACTCAGGAGGAGCAGTTTGCCTCATTAATGAATTTTTTCAGAGAAGCAGCCAAGGGCACTCCTGCCCGCCAGCTCCATTTTGCTGATCGCCAGTCCGCCGAGCCTGCGGACTCCCCAGCTTCAGTCTGCCATTTTTACCATGCCGAGTTCAAGACTCTGTCTCCCTTCGTCAATCGAATCCGATGGGAGTCGGCTCCAAGTAACTTTAGGGAACCTAGCCTTCCATTCTATTCAGGGGAGACTGATCTAGTCGCCCACCTCCAAGCGTTCGAAGGGGCAGTTGCACTGAGATACCTCTCTGACGCCATCAAGTGCAAACCTTTGGATACCACTCTCGAATGACAGGCGAGAGAGTGGTTCTATGAGCTGCCTTCGGGCACAATTTCTTCCTTCGCTAAGCTTCGCAGCGAATTGTTGCTGAGGTTTGTCACCTCAAGAAAGAGAAAAGATGGATCGGCCGCTCTCTTTGAAATCAAGCAAAGGGACAACGAATCAGTTGCACGATTCGTTGATCGCTTCCAAAAAGAGATTCATGGGGTAAGTAACGTGAACCCCGACTACTATAAGGTTGCCTTGATTCATGGCCTCCGGGAAGGCACCTTGAAATTTAAATCAACGACAAAGGTACCAGAAACATACCAGGAGCTGATCGCCATGGTTAACTGCTTCATTGAGGGCGAGAACGCCAACCCCACGTATGTTTCATCCCTGACAGCTAAGGCTGATGGAAGGGATGCATCCGGCTCTTCTTCTCCCAGCAAGCCCCCTTGCCCAGATTTCCAGCCTCCTTCTCAAAGGGGCCGGAATTTCCGCCACAAGAAACCCTTTCTCGGCCATCAACAATGTCAAGATCAGAGAGTGTTATTGGTCGCCACTCCCGCCATACTGTTGCAAGCACTTCCCATCCTTCAGCAAGCAGCCCTGCCTGCTCCGAGCCGATATGATACTAACTCCGTGGAGGAGGTTACAGGTCTGGATCTTGACGAAGTCATCCAGATCCTGTAGAAGAAATCGGAAGAGAGGAAACAAGGGCCTCAGAGAGAGTGGAGGCCAAGGAACATTGCGCATTTCTGCCAGTTCCACAAAGAGAAGGGTCACTTGACCGAAGATTGCAAAGCCCTTCGTATGCTAATAGAGAAACTGCTTGCTGAGGGCAAAATTGATTTGAGCAAGAAAGACTCTTCTTCAAAGTCATCCACCTCCAAAGGCAAGGAAGTAGCTGAAACTTATCAAGAATGTGTGGAGGTAGAGGACGAAGGCCGTCTGGGGCCAATCAACATTCCGATTGAATGCTTTGATGCAGATGATGAAGGAGTTCTTGGACGAATTTTCTTTATTCACGGTAGGGCAAGAGCCGATTCTACTCGGAAGTCCTCAATCTCAAGGGTCACTCGAGCAGAGGTGGCCTCTTCCTCTTCCATTGCTCCACCGAGCGAGGTCATCACTTTCGGCCAAGCTGATCTGCCCCCAAACAGCAAATCCATTCGATGATGCAGTTGTGATTAAGGCTGTTATTGGGGATTTCACGGTTGACAGGATTCTTATTGATACTGGAAACTAAGTCAACCTGCTGTTTAAATCAACATTTGAGGACCTGAAGACTGGAAAGCCTCTGCTTTCCACCCAACGGCCACTTTACAGCTTCTCTGGGGAGAGAAAAGAAGTTGAAGGAAGTGTCACCCTTCCAGTAAAGCTTGTAGGGGCAACCAAGTAAGTTCAGTTCATAGTGGTTGATGGTCCCAGTAGCTATCACGCCATTTTTGGCAGACCTTTGTTGAACAAGTATCAAGCAGTGGTCTCAACTTACCACCTCGCGATCAAGTTTTTTGCCGATGGATGAATGTGCTGGGTCAGGAGTGACCCAAGGAGAGCAAGGGAGTGCTATGTTCGCACTGTTAACATGGTTGATGCAAGTCCTTCCATTGCTCCAGCAACAGCTGGAGAAGCCTCTCCAAGTTCAGAAACTACTGCTGAATGAGGAGCTCACCTGGAACCTGCCCAGGTGACGCAAGGAGTCCCCATTGCTGATGGGGAGGAGAGAAAGCTCTCCATCAACTCGGAATTGCCTGAAGATCAGAAGACTGAGCTGATCTCCTGCTTGTTGAAGAACCTGGATGTCTTTGCCTAGTCAGCAAAGGCCATGCCAGGCGTGGATCCAGATGTTGCTTGCCACCACCTTAATGTTGATCCCAACTTCAAGCCTGTACAGCAGAAGAAAAGAGATATAGCAACGATGCTTGCTGAACCAATAAGAGAGGAGGTCGCGAAGCTCCTCAAGGCAAATTTCATTAGTGAAATTCAATACCCAACCTGGATATCTAATGTTGTAATGGTTAAAAAACCAGGAGTGAAGTGGCGCATGTGTGTAGACTTTACAAAACTTAATAAAGCATGCCCCAAAGATTGTTACCCCTTGCCTCGGATAGATTCTTTAGTTGATTCTGCGGAAGGGTACTCCTTTATGAGTTTTTTAGATGCATTTTCTGGTTATCACCAAATAAGAATGCATAAACCTGACGTTCCTCATACGTCATTCATTGCCAATGATGGTTGCTACTGTTACCTTGTGATGTCCTTTGGGCTTTAAAATGCTGGTGCAACCTACCAATGCATGATGGACCGTGTATTTAAGCAACAGAAAGGAAGAAACCGAGAAGTATATGTAGATGACCTCTTGATTAAGAGTAAGTCTTTTTCGCTGCACTTGCAAGATCTAGCAGAGACGTTCGTTATTCTGCGTAGATATAAAATGAAGCTCAACCCGTTGAAGTGCTCCTTTGGGGAGAGTAAGGGGAAGTTTCTTGGTCATGTCCTTACTCCAGAGGGACTTGCCCCCAATCCAGACAAAGTAAAAGCTATTCTTGATATGCCTCCCCCCCCCCCCCCCGCCGTTCACCTAAGGAAGTTCAACAGTTAGGGGGAGGTTAGCAGGTCTTGCGAGGTTCCTATTTCGAGTTGGAGACAGGAGTGCTCCTTTCTTTAAAACTCTTTGAGGAGCGTCCAAGTTTGAATGGACAGAAGAGTGTTCTCAGGCCTTTGAGCAGTTGAAGAAGCAGCTGACTTCAACACCTCTGCTCCAGAGTCCCCGGCCAGGGGAGATGCTTTTCTTGTACTTAGGAGTTGGCCCTGAAGCAGTCAGCTCTGTTCTTCTTCGAGAAGTGAGCAGGAAATAGTTCCTGATTTATTATGTTAGCTATATTCTGAAAAGTGCAGAGACAAGATATCTGATTCTGGAGAAGTTAGTCTTGGCACTAGTCATGTCAGCTCACAGACTCCGTCCGTATTTCCAAGCACACTCAATTCAAGTTGATACTGATCAACCTTTGAAAGGTGTGTTGGAGAAACCGCAGCATTCTGGCATATTAGCCAAATGGGAAATAGAATTGAGTGAATTTGAAATTTCTTATGTGCCCAAGACCGCCATCAAAGCTCAAGTTCTAGCAGACTTCCTGATTGACACAGTAGAGTCCAGTTCTGATCAAGTAGAGAGGTCACCTTTGGCTTGGACCATCTATGTTGATGGTGCCTCTGGCAGAAATTCTTCTGGAGCAGGAGTGGTTCTGATTAACCCAAACGGCATCAAACTGGAGCATGCCATCAAGTTCTATTTTCCGGTGACCAATAACCAAGCCGAGTATGAAGCCTTGCTAGCAAGCTTGAGACTTGCAAGAGAACTTGGAATTGATCATGTTCATATCAAGACTGATTCTCTGGTGATGGCATCACAAGTCCTTGGCAACTTTGAGAGAAGAGAGCCTATCTTGAAAAAATATCTTGCTCTTGTGAAATAGAAGTCGGCAAATTCAAAAACTTTACCATTGAGCACATCCCTAGAACGGAAAATGAGGAGGCAGATGTTCTTGCCAAGTATGGACTGCCATCAGGAGGAACAACTTCCGAACTCTTCCGCCCGGCAGTGGAGGAAGGAGAGTTGATGCAAGTTGATCAACGACCCTCCTGGATGGAACCATTCATTCTTTATCTGTCAACAGGAGACCTTCATCATTCAATCAAAGATCAGAAAAGGTTCAGAATAAAAGCAACTCACTATTACTTAGTGGCAGGAATCCTCTACAGAAAAACATTCCTCTCTTCCATGGCCTGGTGTGCTTCAGAAGAAGAAGCTCCCATTATTTTGCAAGAAGTTCATTCAGGTGAGTGTGGAAGTCACTCAGGAGCAAGAACTTTAGATAGATGAATCCTGTGGCAGGGATATTTCTGGCCCACCATGAAGAGAGACTCCGAGGCTTATGCCAGAAAGTGTGTTCAATGCCAGAAGTTTGCTCCACTTCAACACCAGGCTGCTCAGTCACTCAGATCAATTGCAACTCCTTGGCCTTTTGCAGTATGGGGGATGGATCTCATTGGTCCTTTTCCCATGGCAAGCGGACAATGGCGTTTCATCATAGTGATGATTGACTACTTCAGCAAGTGGATTGAAGCCAAGGCATTGGCAAAGACAACAACTCAGGTCATCAGGAATTTCATTTGGGGAGAGATTGTTTGCCGACATGGAATACCAATGGCTATAATCACCGACAACGGGCCACAGTTCAACAACGCAGAGATGATTGATTTTGCAATCAGATCGGAACAGAACTGCAGTTTACATCAGTCCATCATCCCAGGATCAATGGACAAGTTGAAGCAGCCAACAAGCAAGTCCTCAATTTACTTAAGAATAAAGTACAAAACCTCAAAGGCAGCTGGGCTGATCAACTTCCATAGGTCCTCTGGTCCTTAAGAGCGACACCTTCATCCGCAACTTGTGAAACTCCGTTCAAACTTTCTCATGGCTCAGAAGCACTCATTCCAGTTGAGTTTGAAGTTTCATCAGCCAGAGTTCTGCTTGCAAGGCAAGGTTTTGAGGACTGGCTTGAGCTGAACAATGAAGAGATGAAATTCAGCCTGAAACACATTGAGGAAATTAGAGACAAAGCAGTAATAAGGCAGGAAGAAGTCAAGAGAGGGATGGCCCGATATTTAGATCAGAACATAAGGATCAAACACTTTTAAGTGGGAGATCTGGTTCTTAAAAAGTTGACGTTGCTGCAAGAGCTAGCTCAGTTGGAAAACTTAATCCGAATTGGGTCGGCCCCTTCATTGTCAAAGAAGCATTAAAGAACGGTGCTTACCGCTTGCAAACATACGAGGGAGAGGATGTGCCACATACATGGAGCGGAGATGATCTCAAGCGGTTATATTCCTGAACCTTCTCTTTTCCATTCTATGTAGCCTCTTCAAGAATCATTATGAGTAAAAACTGCTTGTTAACTCTTCTTCAAGTGTTTTATGTATTCAAACATAACAGTTAGCACGCTGAACAAGGAAGATTCCAAAATGGTTCCATCTTTGAACACTCTTTTCCTTCTTATGCTAACTTTGCAAAAGCCTCTCATTAATCAAAGGATTCGTACTAACACTTTTCCTAATGTTTTCTCTTTCTCTCCCGAACATCAATAACGATTGCCTGATAGCAGGAGACATCGTCGAGTTCAGCAAACCTCCCCTAGAGTCGTTGTCATTAGCATAACACCACAAAGACCACGTGTTGCGAGGAGATTTCGCACCGTATAGTGGGAGCTTGCAGGCTCTAGTGCGGTAGGACACTGAACTTCCGATCTCGGCTAGTACCTGACCCTGCCTCTGTATTATGGAGGGACAGGGTGGGAGTTAAGCTCTACCATGCCACTTTAGGGATATTGTTACAACTTTGATGATTGCGTGAGGAAAGTTATGCTGCTCCGTCCGCACCTGCCCACGGGTCATCTTAGTTTGTAACCCTCAAACACTCCATGGTACCCTCAAGTAGTGACTGCAGGAGACCCATAGCCTGGTTGATCTTGGAGGATAGTTATGCTGCTCCGGTCGCAACTGCGAAAAAGATCAACTTAGACTGTACTCTAGGCAAGAGGGCAGAGGACCGTCGTGTCAATTATGCATCTTACTCTTCACATGGAATCTATTTAGTGCGGACTACATTTATGTTATCCGCTCAGTCCTCCAGTTTTCCTTGGGTTGATCGTATAGCTTGTGACCCAGTGAGAAAAGCTATGCCTCTCCGGCCGGACCTACCCGCTTGGTCGCAAGCTATAGATCATTTCATCTATTTAGTGCGGACTGCATTTCGGTTATCCGCTCAGTCCGACGGTTTTCCTTGGGTTGATCGTATAGCTTGTGGCCCGGTGAGAAAAGCTATGCCGCTTCGGCCGCACATGCCCGCTTGGTCGCAAGCTATAGATTATTTCTATTAGAATATGAGGGAACTATGAAATCATAGCCGCCCCGTCTGTAGGATTGGTTCCCGGTCGGTCTTTTCAGCTCGCAGTTTGGCAGTAAATATAAGGCCGCCATGATTATATCATCATTAAACTTAAAAGATTGACAAAGAGAATCGCGGACTGTTAATGGAACTCGTCAGAATCCGCCTAACTTTTTCGGCAACCAATTAAACTTATCATTCTTTTTACGGCGGACAGTGGTCGAATTATTAAATGAAATTACCTAATTAGCAAGCCGAAAATTTATACAGTATAGATGATCTTTGCAACACGCGGACTGCTACATGGAGATCGAACTTAACTACGTCAGTACAAAAAATAGAGAACATTGTAGGAGACACGCTGATACCAGAATATCCTTTTCTATTTGATCAAAAATAAACATGTATTCGGCGGACTACAAACTTGAGTCCGCTCTATTTACAAAAGAAAGAAAAAATACATTAGTCAGCCTCGGCGATCTTCTGTTTCTTCTCTGCAGGGAGTGCAGGGCTTAGGCTTTCGACATCGATCTCCGGAGAATAGCCCCCTGAGCCACTTCCAATGCTGCCAATCTGAACCAGTGCTTGTCATGGACTCACTATGCGAGCTCTTGCCAGCAGAGGAAGATGCAGAGGTGTCGGACTCGGCGAACTGTTCTCCGCCTTGTTGGCTTGAGCCAGTGTCGTCAGCTATTGTCTTGGCTTCCACACCTACTTCTTCACCTCCTTCTTCGCCTTTTCTTATTCGGCTTCTTTTTCTCCTTCTTCTTCTTTTTCCTCCTCAACGATGATGACTTTTCCCTTAGCAGCCTGCTCCATTGTCGCGACCTGCTCTTTCAACTCAGGGAAGAGCTGCAGGAAAGGAACACCGTCCACTCCATCCGCGAAGCCGCCGCGGACAAATCGCTCGATTGCGATTTCAACGGTTTCCTTCACAAAGGGGAGCATAGCGGCCTGGAAGTTGTCATTTTCCAAGTCGTAGGCGACCTGCGCAAAACAAAGAAACAAACATCAGTTCGCGGCGGACTTCAAATTGAAACCGCTGCAAATACAACTCACCCCCAGCTCTTCCTTCTGCCGAGCGACTTTCTTCCCTAACCGCACATTTCTTTCCTTGAGCACCCTTTTTTCTTCTTGAAGTTGCTCATTTTGTCTAAGCAGGTCTCTGGACAGCGAGCAGACAACGTGGTTCATCACCACGTTGTTCGCACTTGCCTAGCAGGCCAGCTGAGGGAGATCGGCAGCAGCAACCTTCTTCAAATCGCTCAAGTTGCGCTTCCCATAGAGTGCGGAGATCGCGACATGATCATGGAGAGTTATTCTCAAACTTTTCCACGAAGGAAGTGCTGTCGACAGGCGGACATGCTTGTTCTTATTGTGCCAGTGGATCATCGGGTTCCCCTCAGATCCTTCTGGCAGTTGTCGAAGCCCTGCATTGTAAAGCTTTCAGAAGAGGAGTAGTCCGCCGCGGGATCCCCCTCTTGTTTCCTCTTCCTTGCGACCTCTTGTTTCCTTTCCCTTTGCATAGGCGTGAATCCGCTGGGCGTCTGTAGCAGGTTGGCGGGCACAGCCAAGGTCGCTGCAAAAGCAGAACAAGGGTTAACACATAGGTTGCTGTGGATACAAACCATAAGTCCGCAAAAGCTTACTTTCTTCGCGTGAAACGTCCGCAAAGCTCGCCAACAGCGGGATGTAGTACTCGATGTCGAGCCTGGCATCAGCTAGGAATTTGACAATGGCAGACTCCATCACGTCCAGCTGGACACTCTTGAAAACGGAGTCTGCGCGCTCTTGTGGATAAGTTTGCGCGAACCCAAGGTCGCCTTCGAAGATCAAAAACCTTGAGGTCCAGTTATGGATCTTGTTAGGAATACCCACAACCTTCATTCCTCTGCAGTAGAAGTAGATCACTCCCTTGTAAGGGCGGCCTCTGGACGATGTTATTGAGCGGACTGAGAACATTTTGCGGAAGATATTCATTGAGAAGGCGATCTTCTCAGACCGCAGGTAAGAAACAAAGCTGCAAATGGCGGTAAGGGTGTTGGGCGCAAGCTGACCCGACACCATCCCGTAGTTTCAAATATTTCAGCAATCTCCCATAATAATGGAAATTTGAATCCGCTGTCGAAGTGGTCGATGGGTATGGCGATCTGAGTCGCCGTTGAAAAATTTAATATTTCCTCATGGGCGGGAAGGCGGACAAGCAAGTTAGAGTTTGCCATTTTTCTTTCGACAAAGGCCTCAAGGTCGGCCTCTGTTAGAGTGCACTTTCTGTGGTCGGCAACATGGAAAGCAACCGTGGAATCAGTCCTGGCGGACACCATCTTGGCAGACCGCATGGTCTTCAGCTACACCTGTTTCCCTACATAGAAGAAGCAACGGGACAATATTTATAGTAGTGGGGACTGGCAGCTTTTTTGGCCAGGCCGCACAGCTCCTTGTTCAGTCTGCATAATCCGCCATAATCCAATTGTCATGCAGCAAAAGTTAAAAAAAATGCGGACACACACTTAAATTCACACTGCTGCTTCCAGTCGAGTACCTGCCAAGCAAAGTTCAAAGCACAAAATAAGGCGGACACAGTTTCAGTCCGCCCAGCTCGCGACACTTCTCACCTATAGACAAGTTAAATTCTGAGAAGCGGACACATCATTAGTCCGCGCAGTTCGTCACAGATCACAGCAAGCACAAATTAGCAACAGAATGCGCGGATATCTTATTTAGTCTGCATAAAGCGCTGCACAGTTCATCCCAAGCCACAACATAGAGCATTGTTTAAAACACACATAATTATGCATCAAACAAATCGAATAAGTTCATGGTTTTGCGGACTCAACGGTCTTTATTTTCAGTCCGCGTTGACCTCTCCGTCCTATCCTTACACAAGTGTGTTGTTTGGTCGCTTATTTGAAGAACGCTATACAAGCGACAGATGTGATGATGAATCGAGTTAATGGTCTGGTGCATGTGAGCGGCCTCCCGGTCTACCCAACTGAGGGGAACCAACGGGTCCATTGCCGGCCTCTGCTCCTCGTCTGCGGCATGTTGGCCACCACCTACCGGTGCTGAGGCCTCCGGAGCAATGCGATCTGGCAATCGCGATCTTTGCTCAGTAACCTCAGCAGCCCGCTTCCCTTTCTCTTCTCGTGCCAACGCCAAGTGCTTACCTTTGTAGAAGCGGACATCATCAGCAAGCCTTTTCTTCTCCCTATCATACCTCTCTAGCGCCCTTGAGATACTGGCAATCTGATCCCTTAAGGCTTTCTCGCGCTTCGCTGATGCCTTCTCGCGCTCTTCCGCCGCCTTTAACTCCGCTCTAATTTCTTGAATTTTAGCTTGAAACTTATTTTCTAACTCTTTGATGTTATCCAGGTTGGGCTGCTCACCTCTTGTGAACTTATCATGCGAGCCCGCATCAATGCCGGTATTTGGTGTAACAACAATCTCCCCACTCTCGATAGAGCCAGGTGGCGACTTTCTACCTGCAATAAAGAAGGTCAATTTCACATTCAAATACAGTCCGCAGCGGACTCAAAGTATCAGGATAAAAGATCACTTTTGGAAAAAGCAGCAGCGAGTTGCCGGCTATCGAAGATAGGCTGCCTTGCCCGCTCTGGGTCAAAGGCGCTTAACCGTTTCTTCCAATCGCGATGGACATTGACTCTTTTTTCAGCAGCAGAACTTTTTGAAACAACAATGTCATCGGTCTCAGTGATGATCTTAATCGGTCTCGACTTCCACTGCGGCGACCTGTAAATCCACTGACGCTTAAAATACTTAGGCGCCGGTTAAAGGTTACCTGACTGCAGCAGCTCTGCGGCAGTCCGCAGATCCTCAGCATTTTTGTCCGTCGCGGCCTGCTTCGAGGCCGCCTCGACCGTAGCTACATGAGCGGCGATTTGTTTCTCCTGTTTCGCTATCTTCTCTTTCAGTCTTTCCCTCTTTTTCTCCTCAGTAGCGGATAAAGAGAGGAGTTAGCCGCCCTTAACCCCAAGTATTTCCACCTCAGGTTGCAGTGCACCCAGCAGGGATTCGTTGATGAGATCAAATTGATCGACGTCTATGGAATCTAATATCTCGCCCGTGGACAAACTGACCATGGAGAGGGAATTCTCCCTGTACTTGGGCCTCCGGTGTAACTAAGTCGCTTTCAGGAACTTCTTTCTCGCGCAGCCTGTGCTGCAAGTCCGCATCTCCAGTCCGCACGGAGATATTTTTCTCTTTCATCACTCGCAGCTTCTTTTCAACCCACTCAGCCACAGTCGACCCATCCCTCTTACTCTTCTTTTCAGAAGGGCCCCTTTTCTCGGTAGAGTCCATGGCAGCCTTTCCTAAATCTGGCTGGCTCTCGCGGACCGTCTCAAGGTTCGCAGCGACCAATGCCTTTGAAGGCACGTATTTCCCAACCTCTTCTCCCGCAGTCTGCCTGTCTTCATCAAGGTTAATGATGGGCTCCTGGGCGTTGCGGGATGATACTTCGGTCTCATTATTTTCGCCAACCGTGCCCGTCGAGTTCGCGGTTTTTCGAGTGGGGGCGCTGTCCGATAGATTTAATGACTTCTCACTTCTTAACGGATGTTCAGCTTGAGAAACAGCAGCATCCTCCTTCTCACGCATAGATTTATCAGCATGGCGGACTGCTTTCTCGATAGGCTTCTGGCTATAGGAACTCTCTCCAACAGAGCGGACATGCTCTCCTCTCGTCACTCTCTTCATTATTTTCTTAATTTTCATTGGCGTTATTGTCTTCTCACTTTTTGCAGTAAGACTAGTGAAGAAAGCACCAAGCCTCGTCATGCCGGACTACAAAGTGGAGACCGCAAGCGGTGAATAGCGCCCTGTGTCGATCGGAGTTTTTTTAACAGTTCCAGGCCCTCGAGCAATATTTATAGCGCTGACGGCGTTAATGAGGCATGCGGACTCGGCGGTTAAGAAAACATTTTCGAAGTTTTCTGGAAACTTAAAAATGTGCGGGGATTATGTTAACCCCTCAGTCCGCAACACCTACAAGAAGTCTAGGCCCTGTTTCATTATCCGCGGACTCAATTTGGCAATCCACGTGGCCCGGTGACTCGGCATAATTCTAAGGTTCCTGGCCTGTCACTGGCGGATACGGTTCGGAAGTCCTCCCAGCTCGGCAAAGCAGCAGTAATCGGCCACCCCAAGGTTGATCCCCCAGCGGCGGACTCAATGCTTTGTTCGTCTGATTCGCCATGCCTTTGGATCTCGTCTGATTCTACTTCGGCGGACGCAGTGTCCAGTCCGCCCAAGCCGCCGTCCTCCAGCAGGATCGCGCCTAGTAGCAGAAGATGGAAGCTCCAGCCCGCGAGCCCAGTCTGCCCCTTTTTTGCGCGGACTGGCGTGTTCTTTCTTTTTGCTTCCCGTCACTGCTGCCTGGTTCTCCTGTACCCCGGGCAGTCAGTTATTTTAGCCCTGCCCGTTTGGGCAGGCCCCCATCCTATAAATAGGGGGGAGGTGGTGCACCCAAGTCACTGTGACTCGTGCCCAGGAGCCTACTTGTTAAAGGCTGCGGACTCAAATTTCATTCTTTGCGGACTCCACCTTGCTCAGCTCTTGCCTCTTCCTATTTTCCTTCGCTTGTAATCAAATCCTCCTTCAGTGAAAGAAAAGCTCGTCGCTAGAGAGGCATTCAGGCCGTGACGGGCGAAGTTTGTTATTGTCGTGGTTCACGGCCCTACTTTTCTTCTTGCTCTCGTCTGCTTAGTAGATTACTACTCGCGGTCTCTCTTTTCCCTTCTTTTCCCCTGTGCTCGAACTGTTAGCTGGTGGTGCTCGACGCCCTTATCATTTTCGTGCATCAACAAGTACGTCTTAGCCGAATCATAGTCACTACACTTATAGCATGATAAGTATACGGGGCATATTATGCAATATGGGATGTATAATATGTGTTTGTATATGTATCCACCATAGGTGAAAACATGTGATAGTTATGTAGTATGGGATGCATAACCACCATCACATGGGTGCCCATTAGCACGTTTTCTTTTCTCGTTGCATTCGATGTTATGTTGTATGAGATGCATAATATTTCATGTGTACGCCGCTCATGCATGCATTAAGGCCTTTCTAGAATGCATAGCAGTGCATACATAGCATATCATCACATAAGCATGCGTGCTAAGCTAAAGTTTAAATGATGACACATATACACACATGATTTTAAATAAGAGTAAAGAATCCATGCATTCGTGTCATAGGCACAAGAGTAAATAGGATGGGAGGATGCCATCCTAAGTAGGACATGGCATCATTATAAAATCCCAAAGCAAGTTGCAGCGTAAGCAAGTGTCTTTTAAGTATGGTCTGAACTAGTCATGTGGCTTTGTTGTAAGCTAGGATTTTGATGAGTTGTCTGTTTACTTTTTAGAAATGCCACCAAAGCGTCCTGTGATGAGGTCGACTCCCCAGTTGGGGGGTGAGTCATCATGTGCGCAAAGTGATGTGATCATCGAGAGTCTGCGTTAGAGCAATGAGGCTATGTCGAGACAATTAGTTGCGATGCAATCGCAAATTCAGTTTGTGTTGTCTGTCGCTCCCGTGTAATAAACTTTAATGCAAGAGCCTGCCTTGGGCCAAGCCGTGCATGATACCCCTGCTCCTCTGGTGCCCCCGATGGCGATACCACCAGAAATGAATTTCATATCGCACTTCCAACAGTTGGGACCTCCCACCTACGACGGGAGTACCTACTTTATGATTTTAGATGATTGGATCATCTCCATCAAGGAGATGTTTTTGTATTCTGGAATTCTAGAAGCCCAGAAGGTGATGATTGCAGTCTATCAGTTAAAAGGCCTAGCAAAGAGTTGGTGGATTCGGGAAAGAGAGAGCCTGAAGGAAGGCTGTTCTTGGGAATCTTTTAAAAAGATGCTGCTGAAGAAGTTTCTACCCTCGGTCGAGAAGGACCTCCTGATGAATAACTTCCTGCTTCTGAAGCAGAGACAACTCACCGTGAGCGAGTACGAGACTGAGTTTAGCAAACTGAGTAGGTTTGCTCCTAATTTGGTAGCTTCTGAGGAGGGTAGAGTGAAGCATTTCCTTGGAGGATTAAGAAGATATGTCCAGCAGTGGGCATGTGCTTATCGAGCTGAAAGTTATGCTGAAGCAGTGGAAGCCACTTTGAAGGTTGAGGTGCATTTGGGAAAGATTATGCTGATGAAAAGCTACTGATGAAAAGCTGCTAATAGGAAAAGTGTTGTTTCTGAACAATAGAGTTTTATTTAAGAACTGTTTGGGTGAAATGGAGCTTGCAGAGCTTTTTGATAAGCTATTTTTAAAAAACTATTTTGCAAAAATGGAGCTTTCATAGGTGAATTTTTTTCTAATTATTTTAAGTTTTTGTTTGATACCTAAAATAGTTGTATATACCCTCTTTGCAGTGGATATCCAGCGTCTACTAAATAATACTTTCCTGCACACTCTAACAAAATCATGAAAACCTCTCTTCACAATTGGTAACAGATCTCACCATGTATGACAAAGGAAAAGCATGAAAACTGTAGACTGTAAAAAAATCCATACTCCCATGACAAGAAAATATGAGAAACTTCTGTTAAATTCACAGGAAATCCATACTGCCGCACCAGATAAAATATTTCTAGCTTTCCTGTGAATGCTGGATAAATTTGGCATATTTTCCATCAGCAACCCTAATCAAATTTGGCAATGATTCACCAAAACCCCCTTCAAAAAGTGATTCAGACAAAAGAAGAAGAAGATGATGAAGAAGAAGAAAAAGCATGGCGCCTGACTCAGAGAAAAAGCAGCAGTTCTTACCGAGATGTGCAGTTCTTATGAATTTGGCATTCGTCGGAACTGCGCCCGAAGCTCGGTCTTGCTTCGGGAGGAAATCTTCGAGGAGGAGGAAGGCGGAGGGCTACCGAAGAAGATGACTGGACGGAACTGCGGAAGAAGATGTTGTGGGGTTGGGGAAGAGCTGCGGCGCGATGGGGCTAGAGAAATAAACTGTGATTGAGCCCTAGGTATAAAGGAGCGGATAATTATAAACACCGCTTTGAGCTTTTGTTTACCAAACAGAGCTTATGATCAAAACAGCATTTTTAGACTGCCGCACCGGACGCAATAAGCTTTCCCAAACGCACCCTTAGGCGATCGAGAATGCCAAGAATCGAGGTGCGGCGGCGAGGAAAGAGAAAAGGAAAGTTGTTGAGGATGGTAGCTCCAGGGCATCTGGCCCTTCTTCGAAGAAGAAAAGTAAGGAAGTGTGTAGCTTCTGTGGTCGCCCTGACCACCCTTACAAAAGGTTTCAAGAGGACTGCCATAATGAAACAGTTACAGGTGCACGCCATCCAAGGTGCACCCAAGGGAGAGCTAGTGTGCTCGTTCTGTGCAAGGAAGGGTCATGATATGAGTCATTGCTGGATGAAAGAAAGGACTTGCTTCCATTGTGGGCAGAAGGGACACCAGAAATCTTCGTGCCACCAGGCTCAGTCCCCACTGCAGCCTGTCCCTCTTCGAGCTCTGCCACCGCCACCAAACCTAGATAAAGGAAAAGGAAATCTGAACGTGATGACCAGCGAGGAAGCACAAACCTCTACGCAAGTAATATCAGGTTAGCCTTAGTTTAATTTATCCTTATTATTTATCAATGTTGCCCTATTTATCGTTTGTTTAGTTGCGTATCCTATGGTTATAGGGAAGTTTAAGGTGCGGAATAGGTGGGCGTGCATTCTCTTTGATTATGGTGCCACCCATTCCTTTGTAGCATGGAGTTTTGTAAATAGACATTGCTTGGACGTGGTTTAATTAGGAGGTTCCTTCAACGTCAAGCTTCCCTCCGGTGATTCGGTGATATCTAATCAAGGAGTTCTGAGATGCCCTATTTATCTTGGCAATTTTCTGACCATTGCAGATCTGATGATTTTAGATCTGGTTGATTACAACGTGATTTTGGGCATGGACTGGCTGTCCAAGTATGATGTGATAATCCAGTGCAAGGCAAAGAGACTGAACTTCAGGATGGATGATGGCCAACCTATGAGCGTCTATGGATTTCAGGATAGGTTTCCCCTGTCATTTCTGCGGTACGTGCTAGTCGTGCTATAGAGTCTTGTTGCGAGGCGTTTTTAGTTTCTATTTCTGCTCTATAAATAGCTTTTGTTACGCCACGTCTTGAGGATGTCTCGGTGGTGCGAGAATTTCCAGATGTCTTTCCTGATAGTCTTCTATGACTTCCTCCTGAAAAGGAGATAGAGTTTGTGATGGACCTCGAGCCAGGTACTCATCCTATTGCCAAAGTACCGTGCCGTATGGCTCCACGTGAGTTGGATGAGTTGCGTACTCAGCTCAATGAGTTGCTGAGGTGTGGTTTTATTTGACCAAGTTCTTTTCCGTGGGGTGCTCCTATTTTGTTCGTCAAGAAGAAAGATGTATCGATGAGGCTTTGCATCGATTACAGAGAATTGAATAAGGTGATCATTAAGAATAGATATCCCCTGCCAATGATTGATGATCTGTTCGATCAGTTGCGTGGTAGCTCAGTATTTTCGTCGCTCAAGCTATCACCAGCTGAGAATTCGTGAGGCAGATATTCCACGAGCTGCTTTCCGTTCACGTCATTGACATTATGACTTTTTGGTGATGTCTTTAGGTTTAACCAATGCACCCACTACTTTCATGGATTTGATGAATAGGGTGTTTAAGGTTTTCTTGGACCGATTCGTTATTGTGTTTATAGATTGAACAACCTCGGGCTCGCGAGAGGCCCTCAAGATGCGAATAGAAGAAAGTTGGCGAGAGATGCTGATAGGCGAGTGGAACCAGATGGACCACTCACAGGAGGCGAGACGGGTGGTCTCTGCAACGGGCGAGACGCCCCCTTTTAGGGATGCGAGTAGTCCTTAATAAGCGAGAGGGCCCTGTGGCGAAGGATGTCTGCGAGGCGCGCAGGAAGGCCCGTCTCGCGAATGGGTGCTCCCCCACTCACCACATGGAAAGTAGACCATTTTTATATTTCTACACCCAAGGGGGATTTTACTCTTCTACCCCGGGTAATTTTACCCTTTTGCCCATGGTGGTCTGCATATAACTCCTCAGAACAGCAGATTTTGGCTCTTGGCAGACCCGACCAAGGGTACTCTGGTAATTTCAGGTCAGCTCAGTACGGTTATTGGAGTTCAAACTGAGAAAACTATAAATAGACCCATAGGGGTTCTGAAAGAGCAGCTAGATCTGATATACTCTAGAGGGGAGTGAATAGAGTATATGGTGCTTTGAAACTTTTTACAACAATTATTGTAATAAGAGTGAGCAAGGAAGCAATAAACACTAAGTAAAACAAAACTAAGCACAGAAAAATCAAGGCCAGAAACAAAAATGAAAGCAAGCAAAACCAGAAGACACAAGGAAATATAGTGGTTCCCCAAACTTGGGTACATCCACTCTTCTACCACCCTAGGTAGGAATCCACTGCAGGATGAGTTGATCAGGTGTCCTGGGCACCAATGAGCTTTTGATAAGGTGCTCAAAAACCAAAGCAGATTTTTTGATCAGGTGTCTTGCCACCAATGAGCTTTTGACAAGGTGCTCAAAAACCAAGCTCAAACTTTTGAAGGGAGTTTGAGAAACCCTTTACAGAGTGGGGGTGAGAGAATGATGGAAGTCTTCTCTTTCTCAATATACAACTGAGAAGACTATGTGGATTCAAAGATGTTGTCAAAGCTCCCCCTGAGATCCTTGAGATCTTCAGGAAGATAAGCTTTTCTGAGGGTGATAGGCCTTCAAAGATTGAACTCCAGCAATAGATGATTTCAGCAAAGAGAGACTGAAATGTTGAGTGTCTGGAGTCTGGAGATATGTTGGCCTTGAACACTTTGAAGACTAAGGAGATCTAAAGATTTGAGAAGGCTTGATCTCCTTGGATGTGTGTTCTTTAGAATTCTTTTGTGACAGAAGATTTTTGAATGAGTCTGTAATCTGTATCCTCTCTCTGTATTGTGTGTGTTCTATTGAGAGATTCAAAAATCCTGTCACTTATTCTCTAGTATAGAATGGAATATCATTCTCTGTCAAGAATAGTCATTGTCCTGCATTAATTGTATCCTTAATTGCATAATCTCTTCTGGAGGAAAGTCCACAGATATATTCCTAGAAAAAATCCCTTGAAACTTGGTCCAGAATTGAATGAAAACGGCTAGCAAATCTCTGAATTAATTACAGAATAACTCCTAACTGATTTGAATTTGAATGTAGAAACATCCGGGAAGTTATCTGAAATCGTCGAACTGAGCTCTGCTATCGTCGAGCTGAGCTCAGCGATCTGGAAACATACAGCAGCAAAATATCGTCGATCTGAGCTCAAAGATCGTCGAACTGAGCTCAGAAATAAGGATCCAAAGCAGAGTCAAAATCGTCGACCTGAGCTCACCGATCGTCGAATGGAGTTCGATGATATTATGGAGTTGAGCTCAGCGATCGTCGAATGGAGTTCGACGATCTGTCGAAGTTGAGCTAGAGGATCGTCGATCGGAGTTCGACGAATCATCGTGCTGAGCTCGACGATCAGACTTAGTCTCCAGACAGAAAATCTTGGTCTTCAGGGCAGCTTCCAAACCTAGACTTCTAACCCTTAGACTCAATTCTAATTGACCTATTAAGCTGTACAGGAGGTCAAGCAAAGGTTCCTAGAGACATAGTGATCCTGACCCAAATTAGTAATAGGGTGTTCCAACAATCTCCACCTATTTGGGTTAGGATTACTATTTACAGACTTTGGAAAAATTTAAATAACAACATACAAGTATTAAAGCAGAAAA
Organism: Platanthera guangdongensis; assembly: GCA_039583875.1. Lineage (NCBI taxonomy): Eukaryota > Viridiplantae > Streptophyta > Magnoliopsida > Asparagales > Orchidaceae > Platanthera > Platanthera guangdongensis. The sequence continues at coordinate 84,611,705 of CM077156.1, forward strand.
ACAACAGCTAGACAAGCAGAAACACAGAGATATATATCATCCAGATATCAATCAGAAATCACAGAAAATATCACCTTACAATATCATTTCTTTTCTTTGCCCTTAACCAATTTAATTTCTCTGTTAGGATTTAGGGCTTCCTTCTTAGATCTGGTGTCATCTGCTGCACCTAGAGATGTCTGCTATTTAAGCCTGGGAACCACTACTTCAGGATGTAATTCCATGTATTTGTCAGCATCAAAGAATTTACTTGAAGCATATCTCTCAAGTTCTTTTTGTCTCTGTTCAGACATTGTAGAAATGTTGGAAGAATCTAATCCTTGTTCTCTGGCCTTTTTAATTTGGTCCAGTGCAGCTAATTCCTTCATTCTGGCAGTCCAAGCAGCTGGATTATTTTCATGATCTTCAAAAGGTACAGGTGGCTCATACCTGTTGGAAGGATTGTCTTGAGAAGGCCTGACAGACACAGTCTCTTTCAGCTTGTAAGGGAAAGGACCAGATGATGTATCAGAAGAACCATGTCCTCCCCTAGAATATGGGTGCTGCCTGGAGTACCCTTTAGAATATACTTGAATATCTCTCTGATTGCCCCTATATCCTCCTCTCCTAGAATGAGAGCCCCTGGATTGGCTTTCCCTATGGTAAGATCTGGCATGAGGTTGATAGGGAGCCTGACTTCTGGCTGGGGGTTGACTTGCAGAGCTTCCACCTGCACCTGCATCAGGAGGAGGTGGTGGAGGAGGATGAGAGTGCTGAAATTGGGATGAACCCTTCTCATATTTTCTCTTTTTCTTCATGGCTTTCAGCTGGTTCTTAGAATACTGCATCCAGTATTCAGTGATTGGGCAATCATGTAGAATATAATAAGGGATATCATTATTGTCTTTGACTTTAGCAGGAGGTACCCTCTTCATAGCCTTGCTCCTTGCCTTCCTTTTCCTGGAAATGGTAGCAGAAGAATCATCAGAGTCTGTTTTAAATTCATCAGATTCAGAACTCTGGTCCTCATAGAGAGCATCTATTTTCTTCATTAAATCTTTCTTGAGTTGTTCAGAAGCAGATGAGGCAGAAGTTGAAACAGCAGCAGCAGCAGGTGTTGAGATGGTAACAGCAGAGACAGCAGTAGATGGAGAAGGTGAAGCAGTAACAGCAACAGCAGCAGTAGACTCTGGACAGGTGACAACAGCAGCAACTGTCTCACTAACATCAGCAGAAACTTCACTGACAACATCAAAAACTTCACTAACAGCAATAGAGGCAGAAGGAAAAACATCAAAGACTGCAGAAGGCTCAAATACAGTGGCCTCTGACATCAGAATGTCCTTAGAGGATGGTTCATCAGAAACAGCAGAAACTTCAGCAGCAGCAGTATCAATAATCTCAGAAGCAACATCAATCCTTTCTTCAGAAGAAGCAGCAGCAGCAATGACTGAATTTACAAAAGAAGAGAGGATGCTAGGGTCACAGCCAGAAAAAGGCACAAGTGCCTTGGATAAGTCTTCTGGAGGCTGGACAGCATGAACCTCTGGCAGACAGCTAAAGAAAGCAGAATCAAAAGCAGATAGCAAAGACCTGAGGTCTATTGCAAGAACTGCAGAGGAAATCTGACTTTGTGCTTGAGGCACAGTAACAGCAACAGGAGGAGCAGCAGAAGAGGCAGAACTAACAGCAGCAGCAGATGGAGAGCTCACAGAAACAGCAGCAACAGCAGCATGAAGATTCTCTTCATATGGCATCTCCCCCTGCCTAGATGCAGACCTGTCTGTATCAAGGCACACTGCTGCAGGTGCTGCCTGAGGGAAGAGGGAAGAGAGCCTGGCATAAAGGGCTACCACTAACAGGTGTAGAGGAGCCAAGGAGGTCTCCAATAGTAGAGAGAGCCTGGGGGCAAGCAGCTCATAAGCCTATCAGCAAGGGTTGAGAGATCTACTTGCTCAAAAGCTGGAGCAGAGGTAGAAGGAATGGAAGCAGCTGGGGATTCTGGAAGGGAAGGGCTGGAGAATTGTGGAAGGGATGGCTGAGGTGTTGGTAGGGTGGATATGGAGGATAGGGGAATGGATATGGATGGGGTGAAAGTTGGTTGATCAATGATGTGGTGGAGGAGGGCTTGAAATGAAGTGGAGGAGGAGGGTAACTCAGGAGGAGATGATGTGGAATCATCCATAAAGGATTCATCCAGTAGGGTGAAGGATGGAATAGAGGGTGAGGAGGTGACATCAGGTGGAGGGTAGGAGAACAGTGGGTGGAATTGTTCTTCTGGTGTAGAAAGAACAGGGACTGGAGATGGTGTTGATGTTGGAGATGGGCTGGATAAGATGATGGTGGATGGAGCTGGAATGGTGGATGGAACGGGAAGGGATGGAATTGGAGGAGGAGGAGGAGAAGCAGCAGCAGCAGCAGCAGCCAGGTCATCTGCAGAGGCAGAGACCTGTGGAGGAGTGACTCTTTGAGTCCTTGTGCCTGAAGGAGCACTGGAGGAGGGCCTGCTAGGCTTGCTGATTTGCCTGTCCCACTTTCCAAAGAGGGCACAGGTTAGTCTCTTGGAGGCATTGATATGAACTCCAGAGGAGACCAGCAAGGCAGGACACCTGTGCTGCAGAAATACTCCAAGAATTCTCCCAAAATTAACAAAACTTTTGTTTATTTTCTTTTTGATGAGGTCAAAGAAGACCTCTCCCCAATTCAAATTCTTCTTATCCACTAGAGCTCCCATGAGACAGAGCTGATATCTGGATATTGTATCATGGGCTGAGTGCTTTGCCAGGAGCACTTTTCCCACCACATCTGCCAGGAACCTGTATTCAATAGACAGGTTCCTTTTGAAGAGCTTGCTAGGGTTTCCCTCTAGATGACCCATCCTGGCAAGCAGTTCAGAATATTCCTCTCCAGATAGCTCAGCAGAATCTTCTCCATTTCTCAATTCAAAAACTTCTGAGAGAATGGTTGGGGTCAAGGGTACCTGATTTCCAGCTATTGACCCAACTATGGTGCTGTTATCTTGATTATGGGCAGTATAAACTCATTCCTTGATCTCATCAGAAGCCAGCTTGATCCTGGTGGTCATTATGGCAGTCAGATTCTGATCCTTGAACAGACCCAGTATATCTTGAAAAATCTGATCAGTTGTGCTGAAGGATTCTATATCAATGTCAAAACCGGCATCAAACTTCATTGCAGCAAGAACAGCAACTGACACAGCCATTGTACCTGCAAAAACTCAACAAACAAAATGACCAAGAGTAGAACTGTTTGGAGGGAAAGAAGATTCTTGCAGAGAAATCGAAAGCGCAAATGAGAACGACGGCAAAAAAATGAGTTTTATATTAGGGTTCGACGCAGAAATGGAAAGATCGTTGAACTCAGTTCGACGATCGAGGCTTCTAAAGGAATCTGAAGAGACTTCAACATCGTCGATCTCCGTTCGACGATATTGGAGAGCGTCGAGCTCCGTTCGACGATCGTTCAGAGAACATAATCGTCGAACGCCGTTCGACGATCGTTGACCGGAAGAGATAGTTCATACTATCTGAGAGGCACTGAACTCAGTTCGACGATTTTGGAAATCGTCGATCTCCGTTCGACGATCTTGGGGCAAATCGTCGAGCGCAGTTCAGAGATCAGAAAAATTCTAGACACTAAGAAAAATCAGAATGTTTGCCTAGTATTGGTCAATTTTTAAGCTTTCAAAATCTTGGATATTATTTAAGGCTTCCTCCATCTAACATTCCTAACTGATTTAGGAATAAGGAGTGTTTCTTTTCATCCAAAGGCTTGGTGAAAATATCTCCCCTTTATAAATCAGTTGGGATATATTGTAATTCAATTTTATTCTTTTCAACATTATCCCTTAAGAAGTGATGTCTAATCTCTATGTGTTTTGTCCTACTATGGAGGACTGGATTTTGAGCTATGGAAATAGCACTTGTGTTGTAACAAAAGATTTTAGACTTCTCTAAGTTGTAGCCATAGTCTAGGAGTTGGTTTTGGATCCACAAGATTTGTGAACAACAACTGCCTGCAGCCATATATTCAGCTTCAGCAGTTGAAGTTGACACAGATGTTTGTTTCTTGCAAAACCAAGAGACAAGTTTGTCACCAAGGAACTGACAAGTTCCACTGGTGCTTTTCCTGTCAATTCTGCATCCAGCATAATCAGCATCTGAGAATCCAGTTAAATCAAATGCTGAATCCTTTGGATACCAGAGACCTAGATTTGGACAACTTTTAACATACCTGAGAATCCTCTTTACTAAAGTTAGGTGTGACTCTCTAGGGCTTACTTGGAACCTAGCACATATACATGTAGCAAACATTATATCTGGTCTACTAGCTGTAAGATATAGTAAAGAGCCAATCATTGCTCTATATGTTGTTTGATCAACAGGTTTCCCATGTTCATCAGCATCCAATACAGCATTAGTAGGCATGGGTGTTTTCATATAAGATGCCTCAGACATACCAAATTTCTTAACCAATTCATTTGCATACTTGGTTTGAGAAATGAAGATGCCTTCAGCATGTTGCTTGACTTGCAATCCTAGGAAGAAGGATAGCTCACCCATGCTACTCATCTAAAATTTAGAATGCATTAGGTTGGAAAACCTTCTGCACAATTTGGAGTCAGTAGAACCAAAAATAATATCATCTACATAAATTTGTACTAGTAGGGTATGGGACTTATGGGTTCTAATGAAAAGAGTTTGGTCTACTCTACCCCTTATAAAACCATTTTCCAAGAGAAAGCATGCTAGGGTCTCATACCATGCTCTGGGAGCTTGCTTGAGACCATATAATGCTTAGTTCAGTCTAAATACAGAATCAGGATAAGTTGGAGAGATAAAACCTGGAGGTTGTCTGACATAAACTTCCTCTTTGATGTCTCCATTCAAGAAAGCACTTTTGACATCCATCTGATATACTTTGAAGCCTTTGTGAGCTGCATAAGCTAGAAATATTCTGATGGCTTCTAATCTTGCAACAGGTGCAAAAGTCTGGTCGTAGTCGATTCCTTCTTCTTGAGAATATCCCTGAGCAACTAGCCTTGCCTTGTTCCTTATAATTACTCCTTGATCATCCAGTTTGTTTCTGAATACCCATTTTGTTCCAACAAAGGAATGATCCTTAGGCTTTGGCACTAGTTCCCATACTTTGTTCCTCTCAAATTGATGCAACTCCTCTTGCATTGCAATGATCCAGTGTGGATCTTGCTCTGCATCTTGAATGGACTGAGGTTCAATTTGAGATAGGAAGCAGGTGTGCAACAGGTTTTGGTTGACCTGATTTCTGGTTTGCACACCAGCTGAGATTTCTCCAATTATTTGGGAAATTGGATGGTCTCTTGATGTTACTAAATCAACAGGGGGTGTTGATTGTTCACCAACCTGTGTTGTTGTTTCCTCTTGTGGTACAACAACTGGCTCTTCAAGTTGTGCTTCAATGTGTTGAGCATTTTCTTCATCTTCACTGCTTTCATCCCTTTGAGTAACCTGTAACTTGTTCAAGTCTTCAACTAGAGAATGTTCCTGCAAAGGTTCTATGGTAGAAAAATTCTTCTCCTTGAAAGACATGTTAGTTTCATCAAATGAAATGTGAACAGATTCCTCAATTTTCAAAGATGATTTATTATAGACCCTATAGGCCTTGCTGATTATGGAGTATCCCAGAAACACTCCTTCATCAGCTTTGGCTTGAAATTTTGCTAAATATCTCTTGTCATTATTGTGAATGTAGCAAATACAACCAAACACTCTAAAATAGTCAACTTTAGGTTTCTTCCCTTTGAGTAATTCATAGGGAGTCTTTCCCTTTAGTTTATGTATCAGACTTCTGTTCAGCACATAGTTGGAGGTGTTCACTGCCTCTGCCCAGAAGGATAGAGGTAGATGAGCATCTAACAACAATGTAGTGGCATATTCAATAAGGGTTCTATTTTTCCTTTCAGCTACCCCATTTTGTTGAGGAGTTCTAGGAGCTGAGAAAGTATGCATGATCCCTTCACTCTGACAGAACTCTTGCATAAGAAGAGAATCAAACTCTGTCTCATGATCACTTCTAATCAGGGCAATGTGAGTATTGAACTCAATCTGTATACATTTGAGAAACTCTGTCAGACACTTAAAGTTATCAGACTTCTTCCTTAGAAAGAACACCCAAGTGAATCTAGAGAAGTCATCTACAACTACTAAAGTATAGGATTTCCCTCCTAGGCTTTGTACTGTGATGGGTCCAAAGAGATCCATGTGTAACAGATACAATATCCTAGGTGAATCACTCTTATTAAGTGACTTAAAGCTGTTTTTAGTTTGCTTGCCTAATTGACAAGCCCTGCAGAGTCCTTCCTTCTTGTAGGGGCCAGAAGGTAGTCCTCAAACAAGGTTGTCCTTGGATAGCCTAGCAATAGTTCTAAGGTTTAAGTGTCCTAATCTCTTATGCCATAAAATATTTGGTCTACAGACAGAGTTGAACAAGCAGATATCTACATCAGTTGAAAGAAAATCTACTAGGTAGATGTTACCTTTCCTTTTACCTGTCAACACAGTTGTGTTGTCCTCTGACTTGATTTTGCATAAGGCTTTGCTGAAGGTCACCTGGTAGCCTTCATCACACAGCTGACTGATGCTGATTAGGTTGTGCTTCAGTCCTTCCACATAGGCTACCTTCTTGAAAGTTACTGAACCAATCTGGACTGCACCATATCCTTTAGTTTGTCCAAAGTTTGAATCACCAAAGATAACTTTGGGTCCAAGCTTGGCTCTAAAGGATGTGAGGTTGTCCTTGTTCCCTGTCATGTGCTTAGAGCACCCACTATCCAGGTACCATTGTTGGTTAGATGTTGGATAGGTCTTCACCTGCACATAAGACAATTCATTTGTTTTTGACCCAGTTTACCTTGGGCCTAGGTTGATAACCTTTAAATTCTGATATGAAAGACATCCCAGGTTGACTCTTATATCCTTCAGGATGATATCTCCTTGGAGGTATAATCCATTCAGTATAAGGGTTAAAGATTTGGGATGTAGGACCCTTAGGATTCAATTTTGACTTGCCTTTGAAAAATTTACCAGAGCTCTGACCTCTGTTCGACGATCTTGGAGCTGCGTTCGACGATCTTGGATCAGATCGTCGAGCTCCGTTCGACGGTCGACTATGGGTGAGGTCAGGTATATGAGATCGTCGACCTGCGTTCGACGACTGTGGCTGAGATCGTTGATATGCGTTCGACGATTGTGCCTGAGATCGTCGAGCTGCAGTCGGCGATCGTCGATCTTCATTTGGCGATCGTCGATCTCCGTTCGACGATTTCTGCTGGGACTTGGTTTTCTGAGGCAGATCAGAATTTTTCCTAGCAACCTCTACAACTCCCTTTCCTTTGTCAGAAATGAATTTGATGGGAGTTGTTAGGACTATAGGTTGGCTAGATGAAGCACCCAAGCCCAGTGTACTGTTAAATCTAGAGTTCACTGTGCTTGTGATGTCCATCAGCTTGATGCTTCTCCCATTGAGGGATTCTTCAAGCTTCTTGGCCTCAGAGAGCTCACTTTCCAGTGAAGCTATCTGTTCCCTACAGTCTTCCAACTCCTGATAGAGTTTGAGGTTTTCTGACTTTAGAGTATTGTGTTCAGATAATTGATTTCTGAGAGAGATAATCTCTTTCTCAGACTTTAGCAGGTCTAAACACAGTGCTTTAAATTCAGATTTAAAATCTTCTGAGCTAAAATCAAAAGAGCCAATTACCTGATCTTCTTCAGGTTGAGTCTCTGAGTCTGACTCTGACTCCTCTTCCTCTGAATTATGTTGTGAGGCATTGATTGCCATCATGCAGAACTCCTTTTCTTCTGCATCATCCTCATCATCACTGGAGCTGGATGAGGCTTCTGACTCCTCTTCTGTCTCACTCCACGATTCAGAAACAAACCCTTTTCTTGTATGCTTGTTTTTGCTTGAAGAAGGTTTGCCATTGCCATTCCTTTTGGAGTCTTTTTCGTTTCTTCTTTCTTTCCTGTCCCTTCTGTCCTTGTTCTTGTTCTCTGGACAGTCAGGAACTATGTGCCCTGGTTTCCTGCAACCAAAGCAAATAATGTCTTTATTATTACTGATGGACTTGTCATACCTTGGCTTATCCTGCTCCTTGTATGATCTTCTTCTGAAGTCCTTTCTGGCCATCTTGTAGAATCTTTTGGCCAGTAGACTGAGTAGTTCATCATTGTCTGTAGCTTTATCTTCAGGCAGATCCTCAGTTGCCTTGAATGCTATGGTCTTCTCTTTTCTTGTGGCTGGTGAGGCAGCCTTTTGTTCTTCCTCTCTATTTTTGATGAGTAGCTCATAAGATTTGAGCTTACCCAATAGAGCTTCAGTGGTGATCTCATTTAGACTTCTGGCATCCTTAATTGGCCAGATTCTTGAATCCCAAGTGCTGGGGAAGCACATTAGGATCTTGTCATTAAGTTCAGTTAGAGAGATCTCTTTGTCTAATGTCCTGAGTTCACTGACAATTAGACTTAGTCTGTTGTACATTTCTCCCACTGACTCAGTTTCTCCCTTCTTGAAGTTCTCATATTGAGAGATGAGATGGGATCTTCTATCCTTTCTCTCATCAGCTGAGCCTGAGACTATTTCTGAGAGTTTGTCCCAAATTTCCATGGCTGAATTACATTCAGCTACCTTTTGAAATATGTCATCTGACATTGTTTGGGCTAGGATGTTCATAGCCTTAGCATCAGCTACCTTCCATCTCTTGATATCAGCATCTGTTCCTGATGGAGGTGGCACAGCATTTGTGCTTGTGTTCTCTGGGGTCTTGGACATACTGTCAAAACAGAATTAAAGATATCTTCGTCAATAGAATTCATGTAAAGTCTAATCCTTGCTTTCCAAAGTGCAAACTTGGATAGATTGCAAACTGGAGGTCTGGTGCTAGCATAATCTTTGTTTTGGGCCATGATTTGTGAAAACAAAATCTAACAATAAAATACTAAAGAAAAATAGATCTAACTTGGGATCTTTGGGTTCAGGGGTTAGCCTGTACAACCAATTAGGTATGGTATGTTTAACCAACCTGGAAGATGTGGTAATTTTAACCAACCTGCCTCTGATACCAATTGAAAGAGCAGCTAGATCTGATATACTCTAGAGGGGGTGAATAGAGTATATGGTGCTTTGAAACTTTTTACAATAATTGTTGTAATAAGTGTGAACAGGGAAGCAATAAACACTAAGTAAAACAAAACTAAGCACAGAAAAATCAAGGCCAGAAATAAAAATGAAAGCAAGCAAAACCAGAAGACACAAGGAAATATAGTGGTTCCCCAAACTTGGGTACATCCACTCTTCTACCACCCTAGGTAGGAATCTACTGCAGGATGAGTTGATCAGGTGTCCTGGGCACCAATGAGCTTTTGATAATGTGCTCAAAAACCAAAGCAGATTTTTTGATCAGGTGTCTTGCCACCAATGAGCTTTTGACAAGGTGCTCAAAAACCAAGCTCAAACTTTGGAAGGGAGTTTGAGAAACCCTTTACAGAGTGGGGGTGAGAGAATGATGGAAGTCTTCTCTTTCTCAATATACAACTGAGAAGACTATGTGGATTCAAAGATGTTGTCAAAGCTCCCCCTGAGATCCTTGAGATCTTCAGGAAGATAAGCTTTTCTGAGGGTGATAGGCCTTTAAAGATTGAACTCCAGCAATAGATGATTTCAGCAAAGAGAGACTGAAATGTTGAGTGTCTGGAGTCTGGAGATATGTTGGCCTTGAACACTTTGAAGACTAAGGAGATCTAAAGATTTGAGAAGGCTTGATCTCCTTGGATGTGTGTTCTTTAGAATTCTTTTGTGACAGAAGATTTTTGAATGAGTCTGTAATCTGTATCCTCTCTCTGTATTGTGTGTGTTCTATTGAGAGATTCAAAAATCTTGTCACTTATTCTCTGGTATAGAATGGAATATCATTCTCTATCAAGAATAGCCGTTGGCCTGCATTAATTGCATCGTTAATTGCATAATCTCTTCTGGAGGAAAGTCCACAGATATATTCCTAGAAAAAATCCCTTGAAACTTGGTCCAGAATTGAATGAAAATGGCTAGCAAATCTCTGAATTAATTGCAGAATAACTCCTAACTGATTTGAATTTGAATGTCGAAACATCTGGGAAGTTATCTGAAATCGTCGAACTGGGCTCTGCTATCGTCGAGCTGAGCTCAGCGATCTGGAAACATACAGCAGCAAAATATCGTCGATCTGAGCTCAAAGATCATCGAACTGAGCTAGAGATAAGGATCCAAAGCAGAGTCAAAATCGTCGACCTGAGCTCACCGATCGTCGAATGGAGTTCGACGATATTATGGAGTTGAGCTCAGTGATCGTCGAATGGAGTTCGACGATCTGTCGAAGTTGAGCAAGACGATCGTCGATCGGAGTTCGACGAATCGTCGTGCTGAGCTCGACGATCAGACTTAGTCTCCAGACAGAAAATCTTGGTCTTCAGGGCAGCTTCCAAACCTAGACTTCTAACCCTTAGACTCAATTCTAATTGACCTATTAAGCTATACAGGAGGTCAAGCAAAGGTTCCTAGAGACATAGTGATCCTGACCCAAATTAGTAATAGGGTGTTCCAACAGGTTCTTCAGAAGCACTTTTTTCCCGGGACTTGAGAGGATTTTTCTGTGCTTTCTGAGGAGCTCCAAGCTCAGCTTTTGGCTTTGGAGGGGAAGCTCTCAGAGATCTTCCGGGTAAGCGGTGGGACCTCCCTACTGAGGCTTTGGGTCAATTTCTGGTCCTTCACAACCAGTCGGAGGACAGAGCTTGGAACGAGTAGATGTTGGCTACGCCACTATTTTTTGAACTTTTATCGAAGTCAAGTTTTGGCTTCAACAGTTCTGGTGCAGTGAGCGTGGAAGGTAGCGGATACAAGAAAATCTTTAGTTTAGTCCTATGGCAGGAGGTGAAGGTCAAGGATCTGGTTCAGGAGGTTCCCCCTCCCGGGGAGAGGAGATGACGAGGAAGATGCTGGAAGACTTCAGGCGAGAGGTCTTGCAGACCATCAGCTTGGCCTTCTCAGCGAGGAGCGAGTGGGCAACACCTCAGGTTCTGATAGAGGAGGTCCCTCTCTTGGGCGAGAACGCCCCTGAACAGCGGTCAGGTAAGGAGGTCCCAGGGGACGCTAGTGAGAGAGACGTGGCGGCGCGAGAGCTCTTCCCAGGCCAGCGCCCCGGGAAGGAGATTCCAGCAGAAGTTGGCGAGGGGGGGCGGCTATACGAGAGCTCTTCTCTGTGCATGATCTCGCGGATCGGGCCTGTCAGCCGAGGCTGCGAGACCTGCCCTCTCGGCAGGCAGGTGGCGAGAGACCATTCAGTGTGCTCATCATCTTAGCCCCGATGCCGGAGGGGTTCCGGGAGCCCGACATTTCCTACTACTCGGGGAAGGATGACCTGTACAGTACGTGCAGTGGTTTGAAGATGTTGTTTTAGTAAGGCTGATGACGGATGCCTTCAAGTGTCGGCTGTTTGACATCACGTTGAAGGAGAAGGCTCGGGACTGATTCCACTAGTTGTCGGCAATGTCGATCTACAGTTTTGAGGATCTTCTTCGAGGTTTTCTGTTGAGGTTCTCAACATCTAAAAACCCTAAGAAGGAGGCAGAGTGCCTATTCGCGGTGAGGCAGAAGCAAGACGAGACATTGGGGCATTACGTGGATCGGTTTAAAGAGGAGGTCCTCCCGATCCAGGAGGTCCCAGGGTATACGCTGATGCTCGCTTTTACTCTGGGACATATGTCGGGTTTCTTTATCATGGAGTTGAAGAGAGTGCCCCCCTCTCTTTTGAGGAGATCATGGAGAGGGCTGCAAAAGAGACAGACTTCAAGAGGGCCAATCTGGCATTTGCAAGGAAGCTGGCAAAGTTGGCGGAGGATGATGTGAAGGAGTCAGAAACAGGAAGGCGGTGGGAGCATAGAGAAGAGAGGAGGAGGGAATAGCCCTGAGGAAAGGGGTAGCTAGGACTGCATCAAGGACGGGGGGCCCGGGATCTGAACAACCGGTTAGGTTGGAGGCCTCAGGAGGGGCGCCCCCAGGAGCTAGTAGGAGGTTTCTAGGGAAGAGACCACTTTCGCGAGCAGAAGAGGTTCGATCAGCCGACATGAAGGAAGGAGCTAAGGGGTCATTTCCCACATCAGCAGAAGACGATGGAGGTTGGTCGAGGTAGAGGAGGAAGGAGAGGAGCTCGAGAAGGAGCTGGAAGGAGAGATGGTGGAGAAGGGAGAAGGGGCAGGGTGGCGTTTCCTTTCTGTGACTTCCATCAAGAGGAGGGCGACGCAACATCCACATGCCCAGAGTTCTTAGAAGTGAGAGAAGCCATGGGGTCGAGGAGGCAGGCTCCGCCAGTAAGGATTGAGGAGGTGCATCAAGAGGAGACAGAAGATAGATGCGAGGACCGGGTGGATGTAGGAACCAGGGGAGGGATCAGAGTGATCCCCGGAGGAGTTAGGATTGAGGCAACTCGAAAGGGGAGCTTCCAGACCATGTTCCGAAGGGGGGTAGCCTCGACCTCCCAGGCCCCCCTCCAAAAGAAAAAAAATTACCTTTTCTTCAGTGGACATGCCGGATTATGAGGACTCGTTCTGTGATGTATGGTGATTCAGACGGCGGTCGAAAACTTCACGGTCTCCAAGATCCTGGTGGACAATGGGAGCTCCGTGAATGTGATCTTCAAGAAGGCTTTCGATGATATGCAGGTTGAGACCAAGAGGGTCATAGCTTCGGAAGGGCCATTGTTTGGTTTCTCAAGAGAAAGGAAGGAAGTAAGAGGGGTGGGGCTGTATGTGAAGTTATGGGGCGTGTCACGGAACTACAGGTTCGTGATCGTGGATGCCCCGAGCAGCTATAGCGCAATCATTGGGCGTCCCCTCGTCAGCACCTTTCGTTGTGTCCCCTCCTCGTTTCATCAGTGCCTCAAGTTCAACAACGGAGGGGTGCAGGTTAGCGTCAGAGGGGACCCGAAGGTGGCAAGACAGTGCTACATTACGGCAGTCAACATAATATCGTGGATGGCAGAGGCGGAGGAGTTGGATAAGGAGATGGCGGCGCATGAAGAGGTTGTCGGAGAGGAGGAGATGATCCTAGAGGAGGCAAGGAAGGAGGCTGAAGAGGTTGTCGTGGAGGAGGAGATTGAGCAGGAGTAGAGGGGAAAAGATGTGTAAGAGGTCCAGGGGGACAGAGAGTTGGAGCCGCGAGAGGGTCGACAGGTGGGAGTGGAAGGAAGAGGAATTGAGAGGGAGGCCCATGGAGGCGTAGAGGTTGAGTAGGAGCAGAGTGAGAGCCTAGGGGAGGCGATGGAAGTTGAGGAAGCAGGAAGGGAGGAAGAGTGTGGACAAGAAGAGGAGGCAAGCGACGGCTGGGAGCAGTCGCGGTTGGAGCCGGCTGAGGAGGTGGTAGAGATGGAATTCTTCACCAACGCCGACCAAGTACAGAAGGTGCGGATCAGCGGGGGTCTGATTCCCGAGGACCAGGAGCAAGTGCGGGCTTACATCTAGAGCAACGTCGACATCTTCTCTTGGAGCGCGGCTGACATGTCGGGCATCGATGCGGATGTGGCCTGCCACCGCCTGAACCTGGATCCCAGGATGCGCCCCATACGCTAGAAGATGAAGACCATCACAACCAAGCTGGAAGAGCCAATCCGCGAGGAGGTCAAGAAGCTTCTGGAGGCTGGTTTCATCTCGGAGGTCCAGTACCCAGGCTGGGTCTCCAATGTGGTGATGGTAAAGAAAGGGGGAGGGAAGTGGCGCATGTGTATTGACTTTTCTTTATTAAATAAATCATGCCCCAAGGATTGCTACCCCCTACCTCGAATCGACGCTTTGGTTGATTCAGCCATTGGTTTTTCAATTATGAGTTTTTTGGATGCTTTTTTAGGTTACCACCAGATCCGAATGCACCCTCCCGACGTCAAGGACATCTCCTTCATCACGAGGGATGCTTCAGTTATAAGATGATGCACTTTGGGTTGAAAAACGCAGGTGCTACATACCAATGCATGATGTATCGAATCTTCCAAGGCCAAAGGGGGAGGAACCTAGAGGTCTATGTTGATGACCTAATGGTTAAAAGCAAGGGCGTGGACTCACACCTTCGGGACCTGGAGGAGACATTCGCCACCGTGCGGAAGTTCAAGATGAGCTGAACCTATTAAAGTGCGTTTTGGGGCGAGCCATGAGACATTCCTTGGGCATCTCCTGACCCCAGCGGTGGTGGACCCAACCCAGATAAGGTGAAGTCTATCCTAGAGCTGGAGTCACCACGCAACGCTAAGGAGGTCCAGTGCTTGACAGGCAAGCTGGCCAGCCTAAGTAGATTCCTCTCCAGGTCGGTCGAGAAATGCTCATCATTCTTCAAGGTGCTGCGGGGTAACCAAAGGTTCGAGTGGACCGCCGATTGTGAAGAAGATTTTCAAAGGCCGAAGAAGCAACTCTCCCTGGCTCCTATACTTCAAAGCCCAAAGGAGGGGGGGAACTTGGCCCTATATCTCGGAGTAGGAGCAGAGGCAGTGAGCTCTATCCTGGTTAGGCAAGAGGGGAGGAAGCAGTTGCCAATCTACTATGTTAGCAGAATCCTAACGAAGGCAGAGTTTTGTTACCCTATCTTAGAAAAGTTGGCGAATCCTTGATCATTTCGGCCAGGAAGCTCCGGCCATATTTCCAAGCACATTCGATCTGGGTGGTGACAGACCATCCCCTCCGTAAGATTTTTGAAGGCGTAGAGCACTCGAGCAGGCTGGCCAAGTGGTCTATCGAGTTGAGTGAGTTCGATATCTCATTCGTGCCAAGGCTCTCCATTAAGGCACTGGTGGTGGCTGACTTCTTGGCATACTACGGTGTGGAGGTCGGGGCCGAGGAGTCACAGCCGCAGGAGGCATGGAAGATGACGGTTGATGAGCCTCGGGAAAGCACACCCTCAGAGCAGGGGTGGTGTTGACAATCCTCAAGGGGTCACCATAGAGCAAGCGGTTGTCTTGCACTTTCTAGTAACTAACAACCAGGCGGAGTACAAGGCTATGATAGCCAGCCTTCGTTTGGCAAAGGAGCTTGAGGTCCAGGATGTGGAGGCTTTCACGGACTCATTGGTGGTGGCATCGCAGATTCGAGGAGAGTTCGAAGCTCGGGAACACACCCTTATGAAGTACGTGTCCAAGGTGAGGGTGATTATCGGGGGGTTCCCGACATTCTCCATACAACACGTTCCCAGAGAAGAAAGTACCTCTGCCAATCATTTGGCTAAATTTGGACCTCGGGGAGGAGGAACCTTGACTGATCTGTTCCGTCCAGCGATCGAGGAAGGGGTGCTCATGGAAGTAGATCGGTGACCCTCATGGGTGGATCCCTTCGTGACCTTCTTCGTCACGGGTAACATTCCTGAGGGGATCAATGTAACGCCCCCGGTTTTTTTTTTCTTTTTTTTGTTTGACCTTGGATTGGCGTTACGATGACGCATTTCCGGCCCTTTGCCGTTGTAGAGCGTGGTCCTAGCTCTGTAGGTTCCTTGTGTAGCCTGGTTGTAGCCTGTTGGCAAGTTTCCCCAGCTAGCCGGAGTCTGTTTTGGTGACTCGGTTGGACCTCTTAGGGAAATGCTTGTGTTTTTTCTTCGGGAGGTGTTAGCGCGAGCGTTCGATTGTCGTATGTTGTTTTCGACCTCACCGTTGTTTTCGTAGGTTGGGTATTTAGCTACGATGCGAGTTTTGGTCAAAGTCCGGGGTCGTTTGCTTTCGCGTAGTTTAGACGATTGTTTTTGGTTAGCTGTAATGTTTGTAATGTTTGTTGTGCTGTATGTGGTCTGTTGTGGCTGAGCTTGTAGGCTGGTGCCTTGTCTCTTGTTTGCTAGGTGTTAGCAGGTTTCTTTTTCTGTGTAAGTTTGGGTGACACGTCCTGGGTCACGCCCGTGACCCAGGGCATGTCGTGCTCGGGTAGAGTTCCCGTTTCTCTGGTCGACGAATTTTTGGTCGACGGGGTTTTTTTGTAGGAACACGGGCGTGTCACGGGCGTGTCCCCCTTCGGTTCATCGAGCTGCGCTCGATGGTCGTCGGGCGGTGTTTTAGTGAGAACACAGCCGTGTCACGGGCGTGTCGTGTCGGACACGGGCGTGACACTGGGGCGTGTCGCTCTGTTCGACGATCGGCGCTCCACGATCATCGGGCGGTGTTCGGGTTGGTACACGGCCTGTGACACGGGTGTGTCACAGGGCGTGTCCCTTGCTTCGTCGAGTGGAGATCGACTTTCATCGAGTGGGTAGGTGCGTGAGTACACGCCCCGTGACACGGGCGTGTCGGGCCGTGTCACGGGCGTGTCTGGGGCGTGTCCCGTGTTTTGTCGAGTGGAGATCGACGTTCGTCGAGTTAGTACACGCCCCGTGACACGGGCGTGTCAGACCGTGACACGGGCGTGTCAGACCGTGACACGGGCGTGTCAGACCGTGTCACGGGCGTGTCTTGGGCGTGTTCCGTACTTTTTTCCTGAGAGTCTCTTTTGTTGCCGTGAACCGTTTTTCCTCCTCATTTTTTCATCGTTCCCGAGTCTGGAGAGCTTCCAGCGGAAGGGTTTTGAGAGGAGGCAGTGGTTGTTTTGGCCGGCGATTGCGGGAGGGAGCTCGTTTTTCTCGGGAGATAGCGGTTTTGGCTTGCTCTCGTGTAGATCTTCCCTTCCATGTAAGCTTTTCTTGATTTAGGGTTGATTCCAGGAATTTCTAAACATCTGATTCCTTTTCTTTCCTCAAGTTTCAGCTTTGGTCTTCTAGGTGGCCGATCTTGCCGCCGGAGCCAAGCGGTGGTGTGGCTATTGTTTTTCCGGAGAGCTAAAGGCAAGTGGCTCCCTTGCCCTTGCCAAAATATTCTAACTCTTGCTCTGTTCTCTTTTTTCCTATGCAATACTTCTATTTTCATTATTTTTCCTCCTTAGAAATTAGAACAGTAGGATGTCTCCTTCATTCATTTCGTCCATGGGCTGTTATTGTCCTTTTCTTTACAATTAAACCAAGGTTCTCTCTTTTGTCTGAGGTTTGATGTTCAGTGGGTAGCTAGAGTTAGGGTGCGGCTGCGGTAGAGGTGGTTTAGGTTTGGTTGCGATAGTCCCGAGTAGTTAGGACGAAACGGAGGGTTGGGATTAAAGTTCCAACTCTCTGCTTTCTTGCGTTGAGAGAGTTTAGGCTGCGATTTTAACAAGACTTACGTTTACCCTAAGTGGAAAGCGCTGACAGCGTCGAGTGAGCTGAGTTCACTCAACGCCGTCATCCAGCGTAGGATCTGCGGCTAAGTATTTTGGGCGTTAAGTGAGTGGAGCTTACACAACGCCGCGTCGAGTGGACTCGACTTTTCTGTCTTGGGTTCGTGTGTTTCCTTAGGATTGTTAGTGTGACTTTTCCCATTCTCTAGGGGGTGGTATTGGGTGTTCGGCCTAGTTTTGCATGCCGACTCTTGGGTTGTGGCAGGTGGTGAAAATTTAGTGGCCTCTGGAGGGGTGGATATTGATGTGGAGAGCTGTGGCCACCGCCTTTTTGCCCCGGTTTGGGTTGGTGTGTGTGGGACCCTAAAGCTGCCACTGGCGACCCCTTAGCCCTTTTTGGATCTGATTTTGGCTATGAATTCAGATCCATGTTTTGACCACTGCCACTTACCCACGTATTAGGAATGTTAGTCCCCTTCCTGTTTTCGTTTTCTCTTTCTTTTGGGCATATATGTATATGTCTTGTTGCTGTTGCAGACTCTTTCGTTGGGCATGTTGCTTTTATTGCTCGCACTTGGTGTGCTTTACTGTGCTTTAGACAGTGCTCTTTTCTTACTGTCATGCCCTTTCTTTTGCCTATAGCAGTTTGTTTCCGGGTTGGTAAACCCTTCTTTTGCTCATAATTCTAATGCTTTACTTACTCTTTTTGATTATTTCCTTGCTGAGGTGTTCTTTTCTTGAATGCCTCAGGTCCAGGTTGTAGCCGGTTCAGCGGCTAGTTCTTTTGGAGGGGCTGGTTTGCGGCCTCTTGGGTAGCTGAGACAGCCGATCCCCGATTTTGTGAGGTAGTTCTTTACTTTTCTGTATAGACATACATACTCACCAGTGGGCTCGTGTCAGGTTGTTGACGCCCACTGGTGGCTTCTTGTGATGATGGGTATGAACTTAAACTGTTGTCTTTTTGCCCATTTGTGGTTGTTTACTTGCTTCTGGGAAGGATTTATGCTAGGTTGCATGTTAGATATTTTAAACCCTAAAAGCATTATTATATGTAGCTCATGCATAGCATATTTATAAAACAAAGACACTATATTTCCTTAGCATAAAAGACTACCTTTTATATCTATTATATTCACTTAGAGTCGTGCATACCATGAGTTGTCCCTCGGGGACACTTATGCTCACTAGGGTGTCAACTTAATTGAACCAAAGTATTTTCTGCTGCGTATAAATATATTTCAATTGTGTACTAGCTGATCCACCGTGCCGAGGGATACGGCCATTCAACATAACTGGTTTTCTTTCATAATTAATCAACGATTTTCCTTAAAATCCTAGGTCTGGAGTTTTGCCTGAGCGTGTGCAGTTATCCCCTGCACGATGTGGCATCATGGCACGCATTTTCCCTAACTCTGATACGATTTTATCGTTGAGAAAATGCGGGTTGTGACAGTTGGTATCAGAGGGAGGTTGCTTGACAAATGGTCGGGCAACCTTTCCCTTGTTCGCATTAGTGGTTAGCGTCATACCATACACACACCGATATGTCATCAGCACGTCTTGGCTAAAGCACGAACACTACACTCATGAGCATAAAGAAGTATACGGGGCATATTATGTAGTATGGGATGCATAATATGTGTTTGTATATGGATCCACCATAGGAGGCAACATGTGAGGGTTATGTAGTATGGGATGCATAACCTCACCACATGAATGCGGCTAGCACGTTTTCTTTTTTTTTTGTTGCACGGGAATGTTATGTAGTATGGGATGCATAACATTTTCATGTGTACGCCGCCCATGGCATGCATTAAGGACTTTTTTAGAATGCATAGCACATCATGCATAGCATAACATTTCATAAGCACAACGTGCCAAGCTAAAGATTTGCAAGATGACATATGTACATACATGGTTTTGAGTCAAAAAGAATACAAATACATGCATTCATGGTTTAGGCACATGAGTTAGTATGATGGTGGTGAACCATCTGAGGTTAAGCATAACATCATCATGGTAAAAACAACTCCCAGAGCAAGTTTTGCAGTTGAAGTTCATATTTAAGTGTGTTTGTCTGTACCGGGTAGTTTTGTTCTAGCTGTTGGGCTAGGTTTTGTCTAAAAGCTGGTGCGATATTAGGATGGCGAGACGTCCTGCAACGAGATGGACCCCCCAATCCAAGGGTGAGATATCAGGAGCGCAGAGCGAGGCGTTGGTAGAAAATGTGCGGCAGAGTAATGAGGCCTTATCGAGACAGGTGGTGGATATGCAGGTTCAGATTCAATCTCTTGTAACAGTGATGGCAAGATGCTCTTGGGAGTCATTTAAGTCGATGTTGTTGAGTAAGTTTCTGCCTTCAGTCGAGAGGTACCGGCTGATGAATGACTTCCTTCATTTGAAGCAGAGGGAACTCACAGGTGATGAGCATGAGATTGAGTTTAATAAGTTGAATCAGTTTGCTCCTGGTTTTGGGAGTGTTGAAGCAGATCGAGTTAAGCGATTTCTGGGTGGACTAAGAAGCGACATTCAGCAGTTAGCAGATGCTTACGGAGCAGTCAGTTATGCCAGCGTTGTTGAAGCTGCCTCGAGAGTTGAGGCCTTTGAGAATGCCAAGAATAGAGGCCAGCAGTTGAGGAAGGATAAGCGGAAGTCCAGTGAAGGGAAGAGCCCTCAGGAACCTGATGCTGTCTCGAGAAAGAAGAACAAAGAGGGTTGTAGTTTCTGTGGCCGTCCAGGCCACCCCTTGGAGAGGTGTTTCAAAAGGTTGGGAGCATAGAAGAAGGAACAGGTGCACGCGATTCAGGGTGCCCCAAAGGAGACTTGGTGTGTGCCTTTTGTGGTAGGAAGGGGCATAAGGCTGCCCGTTGCTGGTTAAAAGATAAGGTCTGTTTTCAGTGTGGGCAGAAGGGTCATCTCAAGGCAAGGTGCCCCCAGTTCCAGCCTGTTCTGCAGCCAGTACCCCTCCAGGCTTTGCCACCGCCTCAGCAAATGGATAAAGGAAAGGGGAAGCTGAATGTTCTTTTGACAGACGAAGCGCAGACTTCGGCCCGGGTTATTTCAGGTTCGACTCCTCCCCAGTCGTTTCGTTATGCTCCCTTTGTGGTTGTAGTTTTCATTTTAGCGTTTGTTACCTTAGATGTGCGCGCTATTAGTAGGATGATTTAAGGTAAAGAACCGATGGGCGCGCGTTCTCTTCGATTCGGGCGCTACCCACTCGTTTGTGGCTAGAGCCTTCGTGGAGCGGTTCAGTTTGGGCCTAGATCGTGTTGGTGGTGCCTTTTACATTAAGTTTCCCTTCGGTGACTCTGTGGTTATGGACCTGGGTGTCCTGGATTGTCCGATTTTGTTGGGGGATTTTCTAGCCAAGGCAGATCTGAAGGTGATTGACCTGGAGGACTTCGATGTTATCTTGGGCATGGACTGGTTGTCAAGGTACGATGTTGTAATCCAGTGCAAGGGCAAGCGCTTGGACTTCGTCAAAGACAACGGTCAGCCAGGGAGCGTTTATGGGTATTCTCTCCAGGAGTCTCCAGTCATTTCTGCGGTGCGTGCTCGGAAGTTGCTTGATTCTGGCTGTTTTGCCTGTTTGGTCTCTCTGGTAGGGACAGTTGTTGGAGTGCCGTGTTTGCAAGAGATCCCTTTGGTGTGTGACTTCTCTGATGTGTTTCCGGATGATCTTCCCGGTCTTCCACCCGATCAAGATGTCGAGTTTGTTATAGATTTGGAGCCAGGCACGCGTCCTATTGCCAAGGCACCGTACCGGATGGCCCCGCGAGAGCTGGAAGAGTTGTTAATTCAGCTGGATGAGATGTTGGCAAAAGGTTTCATTAGGCCGAGTTCTTCACCTTGGGGTGCACCAGTGCTGTTCGTTAAAAATAAAGATGGGTCGATGAGGCTATGCATCGACTATAGAGAGCTGAACAAGGTTACTATTAAGAACAGGTACCCTTTGCCTCGGATTGACGATCTGTTTGACCAACTGCGTGGTAGTGCTGTGTTTTCCAAGATTGATCTTCGTTCGGGCTATCACCAGTTAAGGATTCGGAAGTCAGAGGTTCCGCGGACGGCGTTCCGCTCTCGTCATGGGCATTTTGAGTTTTTTGGTTCTGTCATTTGGTTTGGCTAATGCGCCCTCAGCTTTTATGGATTTGATGAACAGAGTTTTCAAGGATTTTCTGGATAAGTTTGTGATTGTCTTTATAGATGATGTTTTGGTGTATTCTAAAGATGCGGAGGAGCATGATCGGCATTTGCATCTGGTCTTGGCGACTCTGATAGACCACAAGCTGTACGCCAAGCTGAGCAAATGCGAATTTTGGTTGCCTCCAGTCTCTTTTCTCGGCCACGTGGTTAATAAGGAGGGAATATCGGTGGACCCGAAAAAGATCGCTGTTGTGATGGAATGGGCGAGGCCTGTTACTCCCAAAGAGATCATAAGCTTCTTGGGCTTGGCTGGATATTATAGAAGATTTCTAGAGGGATTCTCTACCTTGTCTGCGCCGTTGACCAGGTTGACGCAGAAGAACGTAGCCTTCATATGGGATGGCAAGTGTGAGGAGGCTTTTGAGGAACTAAAGAGGAGGTCATGTTCGGCTCCAATTTTATCTTTGCCTACTGAAGATAGCGAGTATGATATCTATGTGGACGCGTCGCATGTCGGACATAAGAGTTTGCAGCTGTGATCTATACGTTGAAATTGTGGAGGTATTTGCTATATGGCACGCAGTGCAAGATTTTCACGGATCATAAGAGTTTGAAGTATGTCTTCACTCAGAAAGAGTTGAATCTGCGCCAGCGGCGGTGGTTGGAGTACATGGCCGACTATGATGTTGAAATCCAGTACCATCCGGGTAAGGCGAATGTGGTGGCCGATGCCCTGAGTCGGAAGTCAGGGAAGATTTTCAATCTCTCTGCCGAGCGTCTAGTGGAAGAGTTCCTTTTGATGGACATTTCTGTGGGAAGCGGCGATTCGCAGAGTAGCTTGGTAGTGGCAGAACCTTCATGGATTGCGCTTACGAGACTGCATCAGAAGGATGATCCCGATCTTCTGCATTTGTATCTTCGAGCTGAAAAAGGTGAATTACCAGATTTCTCTCTAGATGATGCGGGTACCTTGAAGTATCGTGGCAGGTTTTGCATTCCCGCAGTTGGAGATATTCGGGATATGGTGTGCAGGGAAGCCCACGGATCTAGTGTTGCTTACCATCCAGGGTCTACCAAGATGTATCATGATTTAAAGCAGATTGCCTGGTGGTGTGGGATGAAGAAGGACATAGCCAGATTTGTTTCAGAGTGTTTCACTTGCAGGCGTGTGAAAGCCGACCATGGGAGGCCTGGTGGCAAGCTGGCTCCCTTAGAGATTCCAATGTTGAAGTGGGAGAGTATCTCGATGGATTTCATTACAGGCTTACCGAGATCTCCTAAGGGGCATGATTCAGTTTGGGTGATTGTAGACAGATTGACGAAGAGTGCTCACTTCATACCATTTAAGATCGATTATTCGATGAGGAAGATAGCTGAGCTGTACTTGGATGAGGTTATCATATTACATGGTGTACCCGTGAGTATCATATCAGATCGAGACTCCAGGTTTACGTCTCATTTTTGAAAGAGCCTTCGAGAAAGGTTGGGTACAGATTTGAGATATTCCACATCTTATCATCCGCAGACCAATGGTCAGACGGAGCGAGTAAATCAGATTGTGGAAGATATGATCTGATGCTATAAGACTCCCTTATTTTGGGCTAAGGTTGGCGAGAGACCTTTGTTGGGTCCAAAAGCACTCGAGGAGATGGAAACCGCTGTGAAGCTTATACGGGAAAAGCTTCGGATAGCCTAGGAGAGATATGAGAAGAACGCCAACCGGCGTGGATCGGACTTGGAATTTGTGGTGGGGGACTCAGTGTTCTTAAAGGTATCCCCGTTGATCGGAGTCAAGCATTTTGGCAAGAACAGGAAGTTGGACCCGAGGTATGTGGGCCCGTTTCCGATTGTTGAGCGGATTGTTGGCGAGGTATGTGGGCCCGTTTCGGAGTCAAGAGTCGGCCAAAGGTTCTCTCTCTCCTAAAGCCTCGATTTGTGTGGACCGTCACAATCAAGGGACAGTGATTAAAAGAAATTAATGAAAATGAAGAAATTAAAGGAGCAACAATAAATGTTTAAAAAATACCATCATGCATACTGCGTGCACTAAGTCCTCTGACATTAATGGCGAGACGGCAACACAAGGCATTATTTAATTATTATTACAGCACTCAAATACAGAATAAAGAAGGAGGGGCGAGACGGACGGCCTTCAGTACGGGTGCCATTGCCAGCGGCCACCGCGAGCTCCCACTCAGGGAGACCTACTATGCGAGTGGAAGGCGCAAACGGACTCATGCCCACGGCGAGCAGGACAAAACTGCATATCGACCTCGCTGATGATGGCATCAGGGTTGGTTCCATCGACATCTAACTCAGCATCAACTTCGAAAGATAAGCGAGTGCACTCATTCTCCAACCATTTGATGCGCCTATCTGCCGCCTGCTTGTCCTGCTCCAGCGAATGGATGATGTGCCTATGCTTCTGGAACAACTCGGTCGTCTTACGCTTCATCTTCGCTGATTTCGTAGGATCTCCCAGGTAGTCTTCAATCCCGTCAATAAGAGGGGGAGGCGAGACGATGAGTCGCCCATGGTGCTCCTCAGCAGGCGAGTTGGTCAGGGCGCCTGCACAAGGAGTAGAAGGGCAGGGCGAGAGAGGCTACCGCAGGAGGGTTTGGGAGTAGCGAGTGGGGCGGAGAAGCGAGAGGGAAGGTTTCTCGCTAGGAGGACGGGAAGTCCCGGCAGCCTTAGAGGGATCGTCCCTCCTCTCGCAGGGGGAGTAGATGGAGGAGTGGAAGGTTGTTGCGAGTCAGAATCGTCGCGGTGGACGTCGGTGTCGTCTCGCGGACCTTTCGTTCATTTTAAAGCAGCAGGGACTCCCTGAAGAAACAAAATTAAAGAGGGCGGATACCGATGTTGAAGGAGTAATAAAGAAGCAAGAGCTCACCTCTTTTTACCTGGGAGATGCGGGAGGAGGAGTGGGGCAGGTTTCCAGGGCAGCGCGAGATGGCTCCTCGGTAGAAGAGGAGGGGCCACCTATTTTAACCTTCTTCAGGCGAGACGATGAGGGAGGTAAAGAGGATAGGGGGCGAACTAAAGTTGAGGTCAAAGCAGTCACGTTGGCTTTGTTCTGTTTATGCACCAGTGCAAGGCGCTCGTGAAAACTCTGCCTATGAGACATGATGACCAGTTCAAGCCAAGGAAAGAGAGTATGCAATGGGGGATCCTATATTCGGGGAAGGAATCCTATATTTATAGGCTCCGGTGGGGGCCTTACAAAAGATTCCCTCATAAATACGCCCATAAATACGCCTTAATAACGAGCCTCGGTTGGACATTCTTTCTGAGCTTAGAATAATCTCGAAAAGAGCGGGGATTGTGTACAACCTCGGGCTCGTGAGAGGCCCTCAAGAGGCGAATAGAAGAAAGTTGGCGAGAGATACTGATAGGCGAGTGGAACCAGATGGAGCACTCGCAGGAGGAGAGACGGGCGGTCTCTGTAATGGGCGAGACGCCCCCTTTTAGGGATGCGAGTAGGCCTTAATAAGCGAGAGGGCCCCATGGCAAAGGATGCCTGCGAGGCGAGCAGGAAGGCCCGTCTCGCCAATGGGTGCTCCCCCACTCGCCACATGAAAAGAAGGTCATTTTTATATTTCTACACCCAAGGGGGATTTTACTCTTCTACCCCGAGCAATTTTACCCTTTTGCCCCAGGTGGTCTGCATATAACTCCTTAAAACAGCAGAGTTTGGTTGTAGGCAGACCCGACCAGGGGTACTCTGGTAATTTCAGGTCAGGTCAGTATGGTTATTAGCAGTTCAAACTCAGAAAACTATAAATAAACCCATATGGTTTCTTCAGAAGCACTTTTTTCCCGGGACTTGAGAGGATTTTTCTGTGCTTTCTGAGGAGCTCTAAGCCCAGCTTTTGGCTTTGGAGGGGAAGCTCTTAGAGATCTTCCGGGTAAGTGGTGGGACCTCCCTGCTGAGGCTTTGGGTCAGTTTCTGTTCCTTCACGACCAGTCGGAGGACGGAGCATGGGACGAGTAGGTGTTGGCTATTCCCCTATTTTACGAACTTTTGTCGACGTCATGTTTTGGCTTCAACATAGATGATGTCTTGGTGTATTCCAGCAATGTTGAGGTGCATACTCAGCATTTGTGTTTGGTTTTGTCGACCCTGAGGGAGCATAAGTTACATGCGAAGTTGGGCAAGTGTGATTTCTGGCTACCTCAGGTGTCCTTTCTGGGTCATGTTGTAAGCAAGGACGGTATTTCTGTAAACCCGACCAAGATTTCTGTTATGACGCAATGGGAGAGACCTTCTACACCTAACGAGATTAGGAGCTTCTTAGGCCTGGCTGGCTATTATAGAAGATTCGTGGAAGGGTTTTTGGTGTTATCTGCTCCTCTAACTAGACTTACTCAGAAGAATACTGCATTCATTTGGAGTGATAAGTGTGAAGAGGTTTTCCAGAACTAGAGAAGGGATTATGTACTGCTCCAATTTTAACCTTACCTACTGAAGGAGTTGAGTATGTTGTGTATGTTGATGCATCACATATCGGACATGGTTGTATTTTAATGCAAGATGGTAAGGTGATCGCGTATGTATCGAGGCAACTAAATATTCACGAGAGAAACTATCCTACGCACGACATGGAGTTTGCTGCTGTAATTTATGCGCTGAAGCTTTAGCGATACTTATTGTATGGCGCGATGTGCAAGATCTATACAAACCATAAGAGTTTAAAGTACGTCTTCACTCAGAAGGAACTAAACCTGCGTGAGCTTCGGTGGTTAGAATATGTGGCTGATTATGAAGTGGAAATATTTTATCATCTAGGAAAGGCCAATATATTAGCCAATGTTTTGAGTAGAAAGACCACCAAAATTTTTAATCTGTCGGTATAGTCCTTGGTAGAGGAATTCTTGTTGATGGATATTGAGGTTGGCAGTCGTACTGTGCCTGCTAGTCTAGAAGCAAAAGAACCCTCTTGGATTTCCCTTACGCAAGCACATAAGAAGGATGATCAGGATTTGTCACACCTCCGGAATAGAACTTTGAAGGGAGAGCTACCTGATTTCTCTTTGGATGAGTTCGATACCTTAAAGTATCGGGGTAAATTTTGCATCCCCTCCTTTGGAGACATTCGGGCTAATATCTGTGCTGAAGCTCATGGTTCCAGTGTAGCCTACCACCATGGATCCACTAAGATATATAAAGATCTAAAGCAAATTATTTGGTGGTCAGGGATGAAAAATGATATCGCGAAGTTTGTATCGGAATGTTATACGTGTCAGCATGTTAAGACTGATCATAGAAGGCCTGGTGGTAAATTGACACCGCTTGATATTCCAAGTTGGAAATGGGAGAGTTCTTCCAAAATCTCCACGTGGGCATGACTCTGTTTGGGTGATAGTCGATAGATTGGCAAAGTGTGCACACTTTGTTCCGTTTAAGATTGGGTATTCAATGAAGAAGATAGCTGAGCTATATCTTGAAGAGGTCATCAGGTTACATGAAGTGCCTGTTAACATTGTGTCAGATCGGGACTCCAGATTTACGTCTCGCTTTTGGAAGAGTTTACAGGAGGGGTTGGGTACCGATTTAAGGTATTCCACCGCATATCAACCGCAGACGAATGGTCAGATGGAAAGGGTAAATCAGATCATATAAGATATGATCAGGTGTTATATTTTGGATCATGGTGGTGCTTGGGACGAGCGTCTCAGACTCATGGAGTTTACGTATAATAATAGTTATCAAGAGAGTCTGCAGATGGCCCCATTTGAGGCCTTATCTAGGAGGAGTTTTAGAACTCCTTTGTTTTGGGCTGAAGTTGGTGAGAGACCGTTTCTAGGTCCGGAAGCTCATGAGGAGATGAATTGTGTGGTGACTCATATTCGAGAAAAGCTCCATGTGGCTCAAAAGTGCTATGAGAAGTATACTAATCAACGAAGGGTCGATCTGGAGTTTGTTGTTGGAGACTTAGTTTTTCTGAAGGTTTCTCCGATGTCTGGCATTAAAACATTTGGAAGGAATCACAAGTTAGACACCCGGTATATGGGACCTTTTCAGATTCTTGAACGCGTCGGAGTTTCAGCGTATAGGCTGGAGTTACCTGCTACCTTCCCTCGTGTCCATGATGTGTTCCATTTGAGCCAGTTGTGGAAGTGTGTTCGTAATGATCGTCAAGTTCTCGACTCGATGCCCCAGATTCAGCCCAACCATACGTATGTGGAAGAACTTGTTCATATTCTGGATTCTCATGAGCGTATGTTGCGAAGAAAGACCATCCTCATGGTCAAGATTCTTTGGAAATATCAAGACGTCGAGAGCGTGATGTGGGAATTGGAATCGGCGATGAGGCAATCTCATCCGCACCTCTTCTCTTATTTTCGGGTATGTCTTTATGTTTTCAGTCATATTTGATTTTATCGTTTTAGTTTGGTTTTGGAGTTGTGTTAAGTTTCAGGATGAAACTTATTTTTAGGGGGAGTGACTGTAATGCCCCCGATTTTTCGATGATTTTATTTGAATGGGTATCGTCATATTTATGACGTCGTGGCATTACTTTCAACGTCGAGTTGACAGCGCAATGTCGTTAAAGCATTTTCGCGTCCGTGCGGTCGAGTCGGCCGAAATCTTGTTGTAATGGGAAAATTTTGCATTTGGAATTTAAGTTATGTAATTTTGGACTTGCTCGTCAAGTTTCGTCGCGATCCGAGCGATATTTGGGCCTCGGTGATTTTCCGAAGTTTTGTGGAATTTATGTTTGTAGTAAACATTAAAATTTTATATCTTGAGAATGGCTCGTCGAATTTTAGTTTTGACTTCGCCGTTGTGTTCGTAGCGTCAGTGCTCGCCTACGGTACGAATTTCATTTAATTCGGCACCCGTTTGGGCCTCCGTTTTGAACTCGTGTTTTCTTATTCAAAAATATATATATATGGTTATTTTAATATTATAGTGCTGTTAAAAAATGTATTTTACTATTCATTTATAAATTTTAATTTTTTGGATATATATATGTAAAAAGTTATTGTTCACGCAAAGGAATTATCTGAGTTCTCGTGTACCCAGGAAATTTCTCTCGAGTGCCTTGCTATATCACTCGTGTTCTGCATCCTTTATCTTGAGTGCTTAGTATTAATACTCGAGTAAAGCATTCTGCTACTCGAGTGATCCATTCTGCTACTCGGGTGAAGCATTCTTCTACTCGAGTGATCCATTCTGCTACTCGAGTGATCCATTTTGCTACTCGAGTGATGTTCATAGTACTCGAGTGAATTTTTCTAACTCTCGAGTACCTGTAAACTTGTTCTCGAGTAGTCCGTTGTAGTTTGCACTCAGGCGCCTTTTTGAGGGTCAAAACGATGTCGTATGGAAAAATGGTTAACATGAATTTTGTTTGTCTCGACGAGATAACTATCATGTTGGACACTTTACGATTTGAAGCCATCCTCGATCTCTATTTTCGTTTTTCGTGCAACTGCTCATAAATAACCCACTTTTATTCTAATTTAGACAAAACGTTGTATAAATACTTATATATATATACATATGTTGATGCACGAAAATGGAAAGGGAGTCGAGCACCACCAGCTAACTGTTCGAGCACGGGGGAATAAAAAGGGAAAGAGAGACTGCGAGTAGCAATCTACTAAATAGACGAGAGCAAAAAGAATAGTAAGGCCGTAAGCCACGGCAACAACAGCCTTCGCCCTCGCGGCCTGAATGCCTCTCTAGCGACGAGCTTTCCTTTGATTGAAGAAGGGTTTGATTATAAGTGGAGTAAAGGAAAAAGGCAAGAGCTGAGCAAGCTGGAGTCCGCAAAGCCTGAGATTCGAGTCTGCAGCCTTTAACAAGTAGGCTCTGGGAATGAGTCAGCGTGCTTTGGGTGCACCACCTCCCCCCTATTTATAGGATGGGGGCCTTCCCAAACGGGCAGGGCTAAAATAACCGGCTGCCCGGGGTACAGGAGAACCGGGTAATGGTGACGGGAAGCAAAAGAAAGAACACGCCAGTCCGCGCAAAAGGGGTGGACTGGGCTCGCGGGCTGGAGCTTCCATCTGTTGCTGCAAGGCGTGATCCTGCTGGAGGACGGCGGCTGATGCTTAAAATCACGGCAGTGAACCGGTCGCACAAGTAATATAAAATGGGGGTTTTCCCAAGTATCGATCTCACAAGGAACACAGTAAGGTGGAGTTAATTTCGAGGAGGACTTGAGATTGAAGTCCTCAGGTCGGAGCTAACTAAGGGGGGTTTTGATATTGCGGACAAAGAAAATAAAAGGCTATCAACTACTCCTATGCAACGCCGCTATGCGATGCTTCGCCAGGCGGGATGGAAGACTAGTCGGGCTGCTATGCACCAAATCACTCGGTGGATGGGCGAGTAGGCTTGCGGATGAGGTGGTTAGAACGGCGGAATGAGGGTCGTATGCACCTCTTTGCTATGCACGCCACTAGCAATTGCTAGTGCGACAAGGGCAGATGGATGGTGGATGGACAAATAGGCGCACCTCAAGTAAATAACGAAAACATACAATCACATAGACATGATTACACATAAACGTATATTACACTAAGCATAGCTTCATCAAATACAAGAGTTCAACTACACATTCAACAACCAATCGAGAAAAGAGTGTGTGAAATCGACCGAATACGAAGCCTTGCTGAGGATTCACGGTTGGAGTCGTCGGGTTGTCAATCCGCGTCCAAGCTCGGTCTGCAACTGCTTCCGGGGTAGAGAAGGGCTGTCACCACCTTCCAATGGCCCGTCTTCTTCGTGTCACGATCCGGTGGAGGATGGCACAACTTCTCCTAGCTTGGTGAAGAAAGCTAGGTCAATCTCTTCTTGAAGCTCAAAGATGAAGGAGGAGGATGAGAGGAAGCTCCGGCTTGGATTTGGCGGTGAAAGCTTGCCTGGAGAACCTCCCTAGGGTGGAAGATGAAGGGGAACGGCGGAACCCTTCCTCGGAGACGAAAATGGCGGAGAAAAGTCGAGCGATCTGCGGATTTTCGTGCGGGTCCTGGATTAGGGCGAGACCTGCACTATTTATAGAAAAGCAGAAATGAACAATGCGCACGATCACAGGCGCACGACCAGTGGTCGTGCGCGCTATGTCCTATGCTCGTACGCACTGGCAGGGAATATCAGGAAGAAGAACTGGGATAATGCGCACGAGTAGTGGCGCACGACCAGTGGTCGTGCGCACTAAGTCCAATGATCGTGCGGTTACCCAGACAGGACTCCAGAAATGAGGAATCAATGCACACGATCAGTGGCGCACGACCGGTGGTCATGCGCAGTATGTCCAGTGGTCGTGCGCTTA
The DNA here is from genome assembly GCA_039583875.1 of Platanthera guangdongensis. Taxonomy (NCBI): domain Eukaryota; kingdom Viridiplantae; phylum Streptophyta; class Magnoliopsida; order Asparagales; family Orchidaceae; genus Platanthera; species Platanthera guangdongensis. Next base: position 84,642,336 of record CM077156.1, read on the forward strand.
CCCCAGGCTGATTCTGGAAAACGTAGAGTAGTGCGCACGATCGGGGGCGCACGACCAGTGGTCGTGCGTATTATATCCCATGATCGTGCGCAGTATTCCTGCTTCGCAACCAACCCGGAACACGCACACGACCCCTGTATCGAAAGGAAAAACCATCACTAATCTGTGCAGACATTCCAGACAATAACAAAAAGGAGTATAGACTAAAAGAATAACACAAAACATAACCACGGGCATAAATGTGCACTTCCTATGGAAATAAAGACAGGATGAAATATATATGATAATGAACTAAAAGTGAAGTGCAACCGAGTGAAAACTAGCTCAGATGAGTCCGAAAATAGGTATATAAAGTGGACTCATCACACCCCCAGACTTAACTGTTTGCGCGTCCCGAGCAAACAAAATCTAAGCAGATAGGGAAAATACTAGATAACAAAGAAATTGCGATACGGAGTACCATGCGAAGTCGCATGCTCGCGTGCGTAAAAATATAATAGAAGAAATTTCTAAGTATACAAAATAGTTTATACTTTTCACAATGGGTATCAAAATTTTATTACTACTCAAAAATGGAATCACGGTGAATCATCTGGTCATGCGTAGGGAGAAAGTAGACTAATCGCTAGGCGAGCATTGCCAAAGATCGGGGCTCGGGATAACCTCCAAAGGAATCCACCAATATCGGTGACCATATGCTTGCCCTTTCACATTCTCTCCACGGCACTGGTTTGGTTCACACACGAATCAGTAGGACTTTAGGTGAAGAGATGGGGCTTGGGTTTTGGTGAGGTAAACAAGGATAAACAAGAAGGCTATGCACCTAACCCAAATGAGCTAGTATAAAAGGGAATCCATCAGCTAACCAAAATAGATGCGGGTACACCACACCCCCAAACTAAACTTTTAACATATGGGTGTGTGCACCGCCTACTCCAAAAATAAGCACATCTCAAATATGATTTTCAATTTAAACTTTTTCTTTTCACTTTTTTTTTCTTTTTCTTTACAAATATTTTTCTTTTTCTTTTTCTTCATTTTATTTACACAATTCAGCAGATATAAACTTTGGAGCACTTCCACATTTTCATAAATAATAACACCACATCACATCCCAACATGAAAATATAAAACACTAAATGCGACTAGGATTGGCTATAAGGCTTTGGTGAAAGCATGGTGGAGCTGAATCAAAAGAAGGGTAGGCGCAACGGGGCTAGCGAGGACAAGATGTTAGGAATGGTACAAAGCTCAACCAGGCCAAAATGATGGCCTACATCACGCTCATGCATGACTAACCTATACCCATGCTTCAAGAATAGCTTGGGGCACGTTCTTAGCCAACAAGAAAGACTATCCATCCTCCCGACTCGAGCAATACGAACCTAACAGTCGTCTACACACATCCCTAAGCTACCGTCGGATTCACACCGGATTCACCAACTTTTGAGTATAATAAAAAGTCTTTACGCAAATAGAAAGATATAAAACTATAAGCATACAGAAAAATTAAATCTACTCGAATTTCTACACGAGACGAGAGCAGTTGACTAGAAACACAACAAGGCCAACATTTTACTCTATCTCACAATCCTATGTCAGCACCATAATTTTCCCAAATCTAACGAAGAAATGAGTTTAACTCGTAGAACGCAAAAAGCTAAGCACGCGCTCATGTGGGTGCAGTGGTGTGTGATGCAATGAACTAAGCAAAATAAAACAACAAAGGCTTCTAGTATGCAAAAGAAATGTGTGCGTGCAATAGGTAACAAATCTCTCCCCTAGACTTAAACTAAACAACACAGCAGATGATATAGAAATTAAAATCATAAGGAGCTAAGGGAAGAGGTTACCCAGTGCTCAGCTAGTGAGCATACAAGAAGACGCGTGGAAACTGAAGCAGGCACGCCATACGAAGAATCAGAACCCCGCCAATGCAATTTGCTATGAGTACCTGCAGGGGTGAGCTCCGCAAAAACAAAACAAAAATATACAAACTACAAAGAAATACTAAAACAAACTAGGCATGAAAAATAAAATGCAGAAAATGAAAGATAAGCACTGGGGTTATTGTCATCTCAACACGACTTATTCGGCTATGAAAAGGTTCTAGCTAATGGGTCTATGAAAAGAAAAATGCACAGGTAACTGTTCCAATATCCGTTTCGGTAACGGGTACCGATACGGTGATAGAGCAGTTACCCCTCTGCCTAAATAATCATACATGCTCCTCGCAGGCAGAGGAAATAGGAAGTAGGATGAGGAGGAGGCCTAGTCCTCACTCATCTCACCACAAAACAAATCCTTGCCTAGCAAGGTATCGTCTATCATAGGCCCACAGGAGGCGATGGCAGTGTCATGAGCACAAAGCTCATCGTCATCCCAACGTACCTGTGGAGACTCATCCTGCTTAGGCTCAGATAAAGAAGGGGGATCAAGTAATAAAAGAGAAGAAGAACTAAAATAATCATAAATAGGGAGAGTGATCCCGGTATCACTCTCAGCAGGATCCAAGCAGAGATCATCGTCGGTATCATACGAGTCGTACCGAGGGGAATCCGAGAACTCAAGGTCCATGGTGGTAGGAGGAACGGCCTCATCCAATAGGGAGGTGCAAACCTCTGCATCAGAAAGAGGGTATTCCTCATCCCACCGGGGTGCGTAAAAGTGTTCCGAAGATCCACTTTCTCCGTCGGAGACAGAGGAATCATCATCCCACTTCGGCGCAACCTCGGGCACCGAATCATCCCCAAATACGGCATCATCAACCGACTCACATAAAAAAGGAGTAGCACAATCCGGCAAAAATTGCGGAGGGGCAAGGATGCTCTCAAAATCAAGCACTGAATGAGCAGACCCCCTCGCACAGTCATTCGCAGACGCCACCCCGTCGAAGACCGGAACAATCTCATAGTCCCATACAGGAGCGTCCATGAGTTCCTGCTCCTCTTTTTGTTGGCTAACACCAGAGTGATCATCATCACTCAAGGGAAGCTCGTAAAAAGGGATCGAGGGACCCATGAAAGAGCTGTATGCGGCCAGAGATTCTTAAGTAATCTCAACGGGTAAAGAATGAGCAAAGTGCGTTATGTCAGTGTATGGGCTAGGCAACACCCTGGTAGGCCTATCCACAACAGTCTTCCGTGAACGGGAGGTTGTTGGGAACACGCCCTCAGAGGGAGAAGGCTTGCACAAACGAGGGCAATCCTTCAACATGTGGCCCTCACCTTGACATAACAAACACCGAATGCAATGCTCGGCATTCATAGCAGCAATGGCATCGATGGATTGGCGCAAAGTGTCAAGGATACGGCACTCAGCATCAGGATCCATCATGAATAAAAATAATTGTTGAAAACGTGTTAAATAGCTAAAATGAAAATAGCACGGATCTGCTATCTAAATCTAAAATCAGAAAAGGGCAAAAAGAAATAAGCAAAATAAAAATTCTAAAAACAAAAGCAAATAAATAAAAAAAATGAAATGCACAAATGGAAAAGGGCTTCAATCTATTATCTCCCTTTCCAAAAACTCACACGACTGTGTTCCCCGGCAACGGCACCAAAAACTTGATGCTAAAAATTACGGCAGTGAACCGGTCGCACAAGTAATATAAAATGGGGGTTTTCCCAAGTATCGATCTCACAAGGAACACAGTAAGGTGGAGTTAATTTCGAGGAGGACTTGAGATTGAAGTCCTCAGGTCGGAGCTAACTAAGGGGGGTTTTGATATTGCGGACAAAGAAAATAAAAGGCTATCAACTACTCCTATGCAACGCCGCTATGCGATGCTTCGCCAGGCGGGATGGAAGACTAGTCGGGCTGCTATGCACCGAATCACTAGGTGGATGGGCGAGTAGGCTTGCAGATGAGGTGGTTAGAACGGCGGAATGAGGGTCGTATGCACCTCTTCGCTATGCATGCCACTAGCAATTGCTAGTGCGACAAGGGCGGATGGATGGTGGATGGACAAATAGGCGCACCTCAAGTAAATAACGAAAACATACAATCACATAGACATGATTACACATAAATGTATATTACACTAAGCATAGCTTCATCAAATACAAGAGTTCAACTACACATTCAACAACCAATCAAGAAAAGAGTGTGCGAAATCGACCGAATACGAAGCCTTGCTGAGGATTCACGGTTGGAGTCGTCGGGTTGTCAATCCGCGTCCAAGCTCGGTCCGCAACTGCATCCGGGGTAGAAAAGGGTTGTCACCACCTTCCAATGGCCCGTCTTCTTCGTGTCACGATCCGGTGGAGGATGGCACAACTTCTCCTAGCTTGGTGAAGAAAGCTAGGTCAATCTCTTCTTGAAGCTCAAAGATGAAGGAGGAGGCCGAGAGGAAGCTCCGGCTTGGATTTGGCGGTGAAAGCTTGCCTGGAGCACCTCCCTAGGGTGGAAGATGAAGGGGAACGGCGGAACCCTTCCTCGGAGACGAAAATGGCGGAGAAAAGTCGAGCGATCTGCAGATTTTTGTGCGGGTCCTGGATTAGGGCGAGACCTGCACTATTTATAGAAAAGTAGAAATGAACAATGCGCACGATCACATGCGCACGACCAGTGGTCGTGCGCGCTATGTCCTATGCTCGTGTGCACTGGCAGGGAATATCAGGAAGAAGAACTGGGATAATGCACACGAGTAGTGGCGCACGACCAGTGGTCGTGCGCACTAAGTCCAATGATCGTGCGATTACCCAGACAGGACTCCAGAAATGAGGAATTAATGCACACGATCAGTGGCGCACGACCGGTGGTCGTGCGCAGTATGTCTAGTGGTCGTGCGCTTACCTCAGGATGATTCTGGAAAACGTAGAGTAGTGCGCACGATCGGGGGCGCACGACCAGTGGTCGTGCGCAATATATCCCATGATCGTGCACAGTATTCCTGTTTCGCAACCAACCCGGAACACGCACACGACCCCTGTATCGAAAGGAAAAACCATCACTAATCTGTGCAGACATTCCAGACAATAACAAAAAGGAGTACAGACTAAAAGAATAACATAAAACACAACCACGGGCATAAATGTGCACTTCCTATGGAAATAAAGACAGGATGAAATATATATGATAATGAACTAAAAGTGAAGTGCAACCGAGTGAACACTAGCCCAGATGAGTCTGAAAATAGGTATATAAAGTGGACTCATCAGCGGCCTAGGCAGACTGGACAGTTAGTCCGCCGAAGTGGAAACAATCCAGGAGATCCAAAGGCATGGTGAACTGGGCGGACGGAGCATTGAGTCCGCCGCTGGGGGATCAGCCTTGGGATGGTTGAATGTTGCTGCTCTGCCGAGCTTCGCGGACTACCATAACGAGTCCTCCTACGTCAAGCCAGGGATATTAAAACTATGCTGAGGCATCGCCGGGCCAGCAGGACTGCCAAATTGAGCCCGCGGATAATGAAGTTGGTGACCTTGGAATCTTGTACGCATTGCGGACTGAGGGGTTAACATAATCCCCACACATTTTTAAGTTTCAAGAAAACTTCAAAAAGGTTTGCTTAACCGCCGAGTCCGCAAATCTCATCAATGTTGTAGCGTTATAAATATCCCTGGAGGGGCTGGATTCATAAAACATTTCAGCGACACGGGGCGTTATTCACCTCTTGCGGTCTCAACTTTGCAGTCCAGCATGGTAAGACTCGGCGCTTTCTTCACAAGCCTTACTGCAAAGAGTGAAAAACCAATAACGCCAATGAAAACTAAGAAAGTGATAAAGAGAGTGACGAGAGGGGAGCCTGTCCGCTCTACTGGAGAGACCTCTCATAGTAAGAAGCCTGCTGAGGAAGCAGCCCGCCATGCTAATGTGCCTATGCGTGAGGACGACGCCACCGCATCTCACACTGAACAGCCGTCAAAAAGTGTGGATAAGACATTAAATCTGTCAGACACTGCCCACACTCAGAAAACTGCAAATTCAGCAGACACGGTTTGCGTAAATAACGAAACCGAAGTGTCATCCCCCAACGCCCAGCATCCCATCGTTAACCTTGATAAAGATAGGCGGTCTGCGGGAGAGGAAGTTGAGGAAGGCGTGCCTTCAAAGGCATTGGTTGCTGCAAACCTTGATACTGTCCGCGAGAGCCAGCCATACTTAGGGAAGGCTGCTGCGGACTCTACTGAGAAAAAGGCCCCTTCTGGAAAGATGAGGAAGAGGGACAAGTCTACTGTGGCCGAGCGAGTTGAAAAGAAGCTGCGCGCGATGAAAAATAAAAACGTCTCCGTGCGGACTGGGGATGCGGACCTGCAGAACAAGCCGCGTGAAAAGGAAGTTCCTGAAAGCGACCTAGTTACACCGGAGGACCAAGTCCAAGGAGACAATTCCCTCTCCATGGTCAGTTTGTCAACTAACGAAATACTGGACTCCATAGACGTCGATCAACTTGATCTCATCAACAAATCCTTGATGGATGTTCTACATCCTGAGGTTGAAATCCTTGGAGTTAAGATCGGCGAGCTCACCTCTTAATCCGTTGCTGAGGAAAAAGAGAAGGAAAAACTACAAGAGAAGATATAGCATAGCAGAAGAAACAAATCGCCGCCCATGTGGCTATGGTCGAGGCAGCCTCGAAGCAGGCCGTGGAGGACAAAGACGCTGAAGATTTGTGGACTGCTGTAGAGCTACTACGGTCAGGTAAACTCCAACCGGCACCTAAATACTTTAAGCGTCAGTGGCTTTACAGGTCGCCGCAGCGGAAGTCGAGGCCGATCAAGATCGTCACCGAGACTGATGACATTGTTATTTTGACAAGATATGCGGCTGAAAAAAGAATCAAAGTCCATCGCGAATGGAAGAAACGGTTAAATGTCTTTGACCCGGAGCGGGCAAGGCGGCCTATCTTTGATAGCTGGCAACTCACTACCGCTTTTGCCAAAAGTGATCATCTCTCCATATTTTGAGTCCGCGGCGGACTGTATTTGAAAATGACATTGACCTTCTTTGTTGCAGGCAGGAAGTCGCCACCGGGCTCTATCGAGAGCGGGGAGATTGTGACTATGCCGAATAACGAAGTTGACGTGGGCTCGCATGATGAGCCCGCAAGAGGCGAGCAGCCCAGCCTGGATAACATCACAGAGTTAGAAGAGAAATTTCAAGCCGAAATTCAAAAAATTAGAAGGGAGTTAAAGAAGGTGGAAGAGCGCGATAAGGCATCGACGGAGAGCGAGAAAGCCTTAAAGGACCAGATTGTCGGCATCTCAAGGGCACTGGAGAGGTCTGATAGAGAGAAGAAAAGACTTGCTGATGATGTCTGCTTCTACAAAGGAAAGCACTTGGCGACGGCACGGGAAGAGAAAGGCAAGCGGGCTGCCGAGCTCGCAGAGCAGAGATCGCGATTGACAGATCGCGTCGCTCCAAAGGCAGCAGCACCAGAAGAGGGTAGCCAGCTCGCCACGGACGTGGAGCTGAGGCTGGCAACGGAGCCGATGATTCCCTTGAGTCGGGTAGACCGGGAGGCCGCTTATATGCATCGGACAATTAACTCCATTCATCATCACATATGTCGCTTGTATAGCGAAGCTCTTCAGATAAGTGACCAGGCAGCGCACTTGTGCAGGGATAGGACAGAGCGGTCAGCGCGACCTATATATAGAGACTGCTAAGTCTGCAAAACTGTTAACTATTTGATTTGTTGATGTATAATTATTTGTGCTTTAAACAATGCTCTATGTTGTGTCTTGTGATGAACTGTACTGTGTTTATGCGGAGTAAATAAGATATCCGCACATTCTATTGCTAATTTATGCTTGTTCTGTGCTGTGATCTGTGACGAACTGTGCGACTAATAATGTGTCCGCTTCTTAGAATTTAACTTGTGAATTAGTCTACAGGTGGGAAGTATCATGAGCTGGGCGGACTGAAGTTGTGTCCGCCTCATTTCATGCTTTGAACTTTTCTTCGCAGGTATTCCGGAGACTGGACATAGCAAAGAGAGTGGACTCGAGTTCGCGTCCATGTTTCCTTTATTTTTTGTTGTTAAACTGAATGCAGTGCAAACTCTGCGAACTCAATAATCGAGCTGCGCGGCCTGGCCAAAAAGCTGTCAGGCCTCTCCTACTATAAATATTGCCATGTTGTTTCTTCTATGCAGGAAAACAGCTGTAATAGAGGATCCTGCGGCCAGTAGACATGGTGTCCGCCAGAACTAATGATGCGGTTTCTTTCCATGCTGCCGATCACAGGAAATGTACTTTGACGGAGGCCGACCTTGAGGCCTTCGTTGAGAGACATATGGCGGACTCAACTCTGCTTGTCCTCCTTCTTGTGCATGAAGAAAGATTAAACTTCTCAACCGCGACTCAGATCATTGTACCTATTGACCATTTCGACAGCGGGTTCAGATTCCCACTGTTATGGGAGATGGTAGAAATATTCGAACACTACAGGATGGTGCCAGGCCAGCTCGCGTGCAACACCCTCGCTGTCATTTATAGCTTCCTTTCTTACCTGCGATCTGAGAAGATTACTTTTTCCCTTAACAACTTCCGCAAGATCTTCTTAGCTCGCTCAATAACTCCGTCTGGAGGCCGCCCATACAAAGGGATGATCTATTTCTGCTGCAGAGGAATGAAGGTCATGGGTCTAACCAACAAGATCCATAATTGGACCTCAAGGTTTCTGATCTTCGAGGGCGACCTCGGGTTTGTTCAAACCTATCCACAGGAGCACGCTAACTCCGCCTTCAAGAGTGTCCGGCTGGATGCGGTGGAGCTCACCATTGTCGAGTTCCTTGCTAGAGACAGGCTGGACATAGAGCACTATATCCCGCTGCTGGCGGGCTTGGGTGACGTAAATCGTGAAGAAAGTAAGCTTCTGCGGACTCACTTGTGTATCTGCCGCGACATGCGCGCTAACATGTTCGTTTTCTTCCAGCGACCTTGGTCGTGCCCGCAAACCTGCCACAAATGCCAAGCGGGTTTACCCCTACGCAGAGGGAGAGAAAGCAGGAAGTCGCAAGAAAAAGTAAATAAGAGGGGGATCCCGCGGCGGACTGCACCTCTTCTGAAAGCTTTGCAATGTAGGGCTTTGGCAACCGCCAGAAGGATCTGAGGGGGAACCCGATGATCCACTGCATAATAAGAACAAGCATGTTTGCCTGTCGACAGCGCTTCCATCATGGAAGAGTTTGAAGATAACCCGCCACGCTCATGTCGCGATCTCCACGCTCTATGGGAAGCACAACTTGAGTGACTTGAAGAAGGTTGTTGTTGCCGACCTCCCTCTACTGGCTGCCCAGGCTAGCGCGAATAGCGCGGTGATAAACCATTTTGTTTGTTCCCTGGCCAGAGACCTGCTCAGACAAAACGAGCAAACTTCAAGAAGAAAAAGGGTGATCAAGGAAAGAAACGTGCGGTAGGGAAAAAGGTTGCTCAGCAAAAATAAGAGCTGGCGGTAAGTTATATTTGCTGCTGTCTCAGTTTGAAGTTCACCGCGAACTGATGTTTATGCCTTTGTTTCTCGTAGGTCGCCTATGACTTGGACAATAACAGCTTCCAGTCCGCCATGCTCCCCTTTGTGAAGGAAACCGTTGAGATCGCTATCGAGCAATTTATCTGCGGTGGCTTCGCAAAAGAAGTGGTGGACGGCGTCCCTTTCCTGTAGCTCTTCCCCGAGTTGAAGGAGCAGGTCACGATAATGGAGCGGACAGCCAAAGGAAAAGAAGTCATTGTTGAGGAAGAAGAAGACGAAGGAGAAGAAGGAGAAGAAGAAGAAAAAGAAAAATAAAACGGAGAAGGTGGAGAAGCCAAGACGATTGCCGACGACACTGGTTCGAGCATGCAAGGCGGAGATCAGCCCGCCGAGTCTGATGCTTCTAAATCTACCTCTGCTGGCGAGAGTTCGCATAGCGAGTCCGCGGCCAACACCGGTTCATACCGCAGTAGTGGAAGTGGCTCGGAGGGCTATTCTACAGAGGTTGATGTCGAAAGCCTAAGCCCTCCTGCAGAGAAGAAAAAGAAGATTGTCGAAGCAGAATAATGTACTCTTTGTTTTTAACATTTCTGTAAAGAGAGCGGACTTAAGTTTGGAGTCCGCTGAATACACGAAAGATGTAACTTGATTTTTGATAAAATAGAAAAGGATATTCTGGTATCAGTGTGTCTCCTGCAATGTTCTCTATTTTTGTACTGTCATAGTTAAGTTCGATCTCCATGTAGCAGTCCGCGTAATGCAAATATCATCCGCACTGTATAAGTTTTTGACTTGCTAATTAGGAAATTTTATTAAATAATTCGACCTCTGTTCGCCGCAAAAAGAATGAGACTAAAGTTTAGTTGGATGGCGAAGTAAAAGAACATTGAGCAGACTCTGACGATTTCCAATAATAGTCTGCGATTCTCTTTGTCGACGAACCTTTTAAGCTTAATGATAATAAGCATTGTGGCCTCGTATTTACTGTCAAACTGTTAGCTGAAAAGACAAATCGGGGACAAATCTTGCGGACTGGGCGGCTACAATTTCATAGTTCGCACACATTTTAATAGAAACGATCTATAGCTTGTGACCAAGTGGGCAGGTGCGGCCGGAGCGGCATACTTTTCACACCGGGCCACAAGCTATAAGATCAACCCAAGAAAATCTGTGGACTGAGAGGATACCATAATGCAGTCCGCAATGAATAGAGAAATGATCTATAGCATGCGACCAGGCGGGCAGGTGCGGCCGGAGCGGCATAACTTTTCACACCGGGCCACAAACTATAAGATAAACCCAAGAAAACTTTCGGACTGAGCGGATACCATAATATAGTCCGCGCTGAATAGAGAAAAGATCTATAGCTTACGAATAGGCGGGCAGGTGCGGCCAGAGCGGCATAACTGTTCATATCGGGCCACAAGTTATGAGATCAACCCAAGAAAACTGGCGGACTGAGTTGATACCATAATGCAGTACGCACTGAATAATTCCCTGTGAAGAATAAGCTGCAGGCTTGTGACCAAGTGGGCAGGTGCGGCCGGAGCAGCATTACATTTCTCACCGGGCCACAAGCTTTGCACACTCAACGGAACGGTCCACTTCCCTCTTGCCTGGAGTACAGTCTGAGTTGATCTTTTTGGCAGGTGCGGCCGGAGCGGCATCACTTTTCTCCAAGATCAACCAGGCTGTGGGTATCCTGCAGGCACTGCTTGAGGGTACCACTGAGTGTTTGAGGGTTATAAACTAAGATGACCCGTGAGCAGGTGCAGTCGGAGCGGCATAACTTTTCACACGCGATCATCGAAGTTGTAACGATATCCCTAAAGTGGCATGGTAGAGCATAACTACCACCCTGTCCCTCCATAATGCAGAGGTGGGGTCAGGTACTAGCCGGGATCCGAAGTTCAGTATCCTACCGCACTAGAACCTGCAAGCTCCCCTACACTGTGCGAAATCTCCTCACAACACGTGGTCTTCTTGGTGTTACGCTAATGACAACGGCTCTAGGGGAGGTTTGCTGAACTCGGCGATGGCTCCTGGTATCAGACAACCGTTATTGATGTTTGGGAGAGAAGGAGAAAACACTAAAAAAACTGTCAGTACGAATTCTTTGATTAATGAGAAGCTTTTGCAAAGTTAGCGTAAGAGAGAAAAGAGAGTTCAAAGATAGTACCGTTTTAAAATCTTCCTTGCTCAATGTGCTAACTGTTACTATTCAACAAATATAAACACTTGAAGAAATGTCAGCAAGTAGCTTTTACTCATAATGATTCTTGAAGAGATTACATAGAAAGGAAATAAAAGGAGGAGGTTCAGGAATAGAACCGTTTGAGATCATCTCCGCTCCATGTATGTGGCATATCCTCTCCCTCGTATGTTTGCAAGCGGTAAGCGCCGCTCTTTAACACTTCCTTGACAATGAAGGGGTCGGCCTAATTCGGATTAAGTTTTCCTATTGAGCTGGCTCTTGCAGCAGCTTCAACTTTTTTAAGAACCAGATCTCCCACTTGAAAGTGCTTGATCCTTACGTTCTTATCAAAGTATCAGGCCATCCTTCTCTTGACCTCTTCTTGTCTTATTGCTGCTTTGTCTCTGATTTCCTCAATGTGCTCCAGGCTGAATTTCATCTCTTCATTGTTCAACTCAAGCCAGTCCTCAAAACCTTGCCTTGCAAGCAGAACTCTAGGTGATGGAACTTCAAACTCAACTGGAATGAGGGCTTCTGATCCATGAGAAAGTTTGAATGGATTTTCACCAGTTGCGGATGAAGGTGTTGTTCTTAAGGACCAGAGGACCGATGGAAGTTGATCAGCCCAACTGCCCTTGAGATTTTGCACTTTTTCTTAAGTAAATTGAGGACCTGCTTGTTGGCTGCTTCAACTTGGCCATTGCTTCTGGGATGATGGACTGATGCAAACCGCAGCTCTGTTCTGATCTGTTTGCAAAAATCGATCATCTCTACATTGTTGAACTGTGGCCCGTTGTCGGTGATTATTGCCATTGGTATTCCATGCCGGCAGACAATCTCTCCCCAAATGCAATTCTTGACGACCTAAGTTGTTGTTTTTTCCAATGCCTTTGATTCAATCCACTTGCTGAAGTAATCAATCATTACTATGATAAAACACCGTAGCCCGCTTATCATGGGAAAGGGACCGATGAGATCCATCCCCCAAACTACAAAGGGCCAAGGAGTTGTAATTGATCTGAGTGATTGAGCAGCTTAATGTTGAAGTGGAGCAAACTTCTGGCACTTAACACATTTTCTGGCATAAGCCTCAGAATCTCTCTTCATGGTAGGCCAGAAATATCTCTGCCGCGGGATCCGTCTTTCTAGTGTTCTTGCTCCTGAGTGACTTCCACACTCACCTGAATGAACTTCTTGCAAAACAGCTGGAGCTTCTTCTTCTTCTAAAACACACCTTGCCATAGCAGACAGGAAGGTTTTTCTGTAGAGGACTCCTGCCACCAAGTAATAGTGAGCTACTTTTATTCTGAACTTTTTATGATATTTAATTGAATGATGAAAGTTCCCTATTGACAGATAAAGAATGAATGGATCCATCCTGGAGGGAGGTTGATCAACCTGCATCAACTCTTCTTCATCAACTGTCGGGCGGAAGAGTTCAGAAGTAGTTCCTCCTGATGGCAGTCCATTCTTGGCAAGAACATTTGCCTCCTCATTTTCTATTCTAGGGATGTGCTCAATGGTAAAGCTTTGGAATTTGCCGACTTCTATTTTCACAAGAGCAAGGTATCTCTTCAAGATTGGCTCTCTGGTCTCAAAGTTAGAAAGGACTTGTGACGCCATCACTAGAGAATTAGTCTTGATGTGAACATGATCAATTCCAAGTTCCCTTGCAAGTCTCAAGCTTGCTAGCAAAGCTTCATACTCGGCCTGGTTATTGGTCACTGGAAAGTAGAACTTGATTGCCTGCTCAAGTTTGATGTCATTTGGATTGATCAGAACCACTCCTGCACTAGAAGAATTTCTGTCTGAGGCACCATCAACATAGATGGTCCAAGCCAAAGAAGATCTTTCTGCCTGACCAGAACTGCACTCTGCTGTGTCAATCAAGAAGTCTGCTAGAACTTGAGTTTTGATAGCTGTCCTGGGCACATAACAAATTTCAAATTCACTTAATTCTATTGCCCATTTGGCTAATCTGTCAGAATGCTCCGGTTTCTCCAACACACTTTTCAAAGGTTGATCAGTCACAACTTGAATTGAGTGTGCCTGAAAATAAGGACAGAGTCTGCGAGCAGACATAACTAGTGTCAAGGATTACTTTTCCAGAATTGGATACCGTGCCTCTGCACTTTTCAGAATATGGCTGACATAATAAATTGGGAACTGCTTCCTGCTCTCTTCTCGAAGAAGAACAGAGCTGACCGCCTCAGGGCCAACTCCTAAGTATAAGAAAAGCATCTCCCCTGACCGGGGACTCTAGAGCAAAGGTGTTGAAGTCAGCTGCTTCTTTAAATGTTCAAAAGCCTGAGAACACTCTTCTGTCCACTCAAATTTGGACGCTCCTCGAAGAGTTTTAAAGAAAGAAGCACTCTTGTCTCCAACCCGAGAGAGGAACCTCCCAAGGCCTGCTAACCTCCCCCCTAACTTTTGAACTTCCTTAGGTGAACGGGGGGGAGCCATATCAAGAATATCTTTTACTTTGTATGGATTGGTGGCAAGCCCTTCTGGAGTTAGGTGGTGACCGAAGAACTTTCCCTTACTCGCCCCAAATGTGCACTTTGATGGGTAGAGTTTCATTTTATATTTATGCAGAGTAGTGAACGTCTCTGCTAGATCTTCTAGGTGTGGTGAAAAAGACTTGCTCTTGATCAAGAGATCGTCTACATACACTTCTAGGTTTTTTCCTTTTTGTTGCTTAAATACATGGTCCATCATGCGTTGGTAGGTTGCACCAGCATTTTTAATCCTGAAGGGCATCAAAGGTAATAGTAGCAATCATCATTGGTAATGAATGACGTATGAGGAACGTCAGGTTTATGCATTCTTATTTGGTGGTAACCAGAAAATGCATCTAGAAAACACATAAAGGAGTACCCTACCGCAGAATCAACTAAAGAATCTATCCGAGACAAGGGGTACAATCTTTGGGGCACGCTTTATTAAGATTTGTAAAATCTATACGCATGCGCTGTAACACCCCCTATCCGTCGCATAGCATATAGCAGTAGGTCCGGCCGGGGCCCGACGCCATCTACTACAGACAGACCGGGTGGTTACTCATGGAAACCATCCAACCAATCATAACGTCCTACTTAGAGCATTCTAGCGGAAGCAGTTTATAAAAGTTGCAATTAAGAACCCAGCATAAAGAGCACGAATGTCCACTAATACCAAAATAGGAATGTCGTACATACACGAGTACAAGCCTTAAGGCCTTACAAAATGGTTCACTTGATATTACATGATTTACAAACCACGGCACGCAGGCCGGTCATACATGAATAAAAACAGTAAACACTCCAATTAGGCCTTTGAGGGCCAGCTTCGTAATTTTGGCTTTAGCCCGCTATTGACCGCTTGGTCCAGCAGCACCTGCAAGCAACAAACCACCGCACGGTGGCAAAACAAGGCAACGGTCAGCAATGCTGACCAAATTATAACGATCCCGCCCCCAACTCGGGGCAGCGATGCTCTTTCCTTGCATTTTATTAGCATAAGCGAGCAATTTAACAATATTCATTTCATCACAGACGTTGGCTCGCACGGTCACACGCCCCGTGCTCTTAGGGCACATTCTCGGTGAACACAGTCTAAGTCTGCCGACTCACCACCGTCCCTTTGGACGGACACTCAATGAGCAGTTTGTCTTCCTGGCATGGGTCATGGTAATTGAAACCATAGACCACCGAAGACCCTCATCTATGCCAACGGCTCAAATCCGAACGACATAGAATGGGTACGGTTCCATCTAACCTGTGCTCACAACGCAACGGTAATTTAAACTATATGCGCCCGCAACGGTAATTTAAACTATATGCGCAGGTCAAACTTCTCCCGAGTCCCGTTTCCATCACATTTCACATAACCCGGTTATGTTCAAGTTGGCTCTCAGGCCACCAAGTTGGAAAGATCACGCATCCGCCCAGTTTTCCGGGTGCACCTTTGGGTTAATCCCCAAGGCTCCCTGTTGCAATCTACCACGTAGAAAACCTGAAAAACAAACAATCGCATGGAGTCTTCTCCGGCATTTATGCAATGCAACATCACCGATCCAGACTAATATGTCCGGGTAGGCTTCACACATCATGCCTATGTCCGTTCTCGCTTACAGACTCTAAATAACGGTGACTTTGCATATCTACCCGAAGGAATGCCTCCAACTCACCGCAAACTCGCGAGAGCGGGCTTCCTATGTAAAGAAGGAGAGCTACACATGCTCAAGAAGAGAATCGTTACCTTTGCGTTCTTCTTTGGCGCCATTGAAAAGTAAGCGGATGAAAAGCACGGCACTCTCTTCGCCTCCGTGGATCCAGAGTCGGCTCGCGATTTGGAGCTTCGAAGCTCCTCCAATGGTCGGATCTAGCTTCTTCTTCATTCCTTGGCTCTCCTCTCTCTCTAAGCTTTAGAAAGATAACCACTCAAGTAAAAGTGAGGGTTTCAAAGGGTCCAATCTCGTGTATATCCTATCAGGAGCAACCCCCAGCCATTGGTTCTCAGATCAAAGAAACGAATGGCTTGATTCGGGCCTGAAAAGTACAATCTGGACCGAACACGGCCTGGCACACACCCGTGTCCAGGGCCATGTCCCTCATTCGCCGTCCAAATCGACGCGCCTGAAACAACACACGGGCATCGAACA
The DNA here is from genome assembly GCA_039583875.1 of Platanthera guangdongensis. Classification (NCBI taxonomy): domain Eukaryota; kingdom Viridiplantae; phylum Streptophyta; class Magnoliopsida; order Asparagales; family Orchidaceae; genus Platanthera; species Platanthera guangdongensis. The sequence continues at coordinate 84,658,595 of CM077156.1, forward strand.
CGCCCGTGTTTGACCTGACACGCCCGTGTTCCACCTGACACGGCCGTGTGGCCGGCCATGTACCCCCATCGATTTATCCCGAAAACAACCCGAGAACTACACGGGTTCTAGGACATGCCTATGTCCTTGCCCGTGTCTACCTCAACACGTCTGGGCTCTAGGCCGTGTACATGGTCTCGACACTCGACACTTCGTCAAGCGAAGTTCGTCGACCTCACGACACGGTCGTGGACACGCCCTTGTCCTAGGCCGTGTGTCTTGTCTCGACACATCGTCGACCAAAATTCGTCGACTCCCCGGGACAAGTGTCGACACGGGTTGACACGCCCTGCGACATGCCCGTGTCGCAGGCCGTGTGTCATGTCTTGACACTTCGTCGAGCGCAGAGTGTCGACTTCGCGGGCTGAGTGTCGACACGGGTCGACACGCCCTGCGACACGCCCGTGTCGCAGGCTGTGTGCCCTGTCTCGACACAACGTCGAGTGAAATTCGTCGACCTCTCGACCGACTCGACGACACAAGCCTGACAAGCCCTAGGACACGCCCGTGTCCCAGGCCGTGTGCCTCCTGCAAGAACCCAAAACTGGCCCAAAACATCATCCGTCGCTCCTTTGAGTTTCGGGGCGTTACAACTCCCCCTCTTAAAAAACTTTCGTCCACAAAATTATTTAAAGGAAAGACATGTACAAAACCAAAATGTGTACCTGAGCGGAACAACTCCGGATACTCGTCAAGCATAGTCTGCTCTCGCTCCCAAGAGAGCTCCTCACGACCGCAATTGTCCCACCGGACCTTGATCATCCTGATCTCTTTATTGCGTAGCCGCTTGACCTCCGATTCCTCAATCTGCACGGGCTTGACTTTTGTCGTCAACCCACCATCCATCGGCACTTGATCAACTGTGATCACTTGCGTAGGCTCTTACACTGCCTTCCGAAGCACCGAAATATGGAATACATCATGTAATCCACCAAGCTCCACTGAAAGCTTCAACCGATAGGCCGCGTCACCAACTCGCTCCAGAACCTCAAACGGCCCAAGGTACCTCGGGCTTAGCTTTTTCAATCGCCGCACCCGCGAGACACCCTTGAACGGCTTGATCTTTAAGTACACATAGTCACCCACAGCGAACTCCACGTTCCTGTGCTTGGCATTATAGTACTTCGCTTGTCGGTCCTGAGCGATAAGCAACCTCTCCCGAATGGTTCTCACCAGAGCAGTTGGCATCATACAACTTTGACTCACCCGTTTCTAGCCAATACAACGGCGTGTGACATTTTATACCATATAGGGCCTCGAAGGGCGCCATTTGAATACTCGCTTGGTAGCTATTGATGTATGCGAACTCCACCAAATAAAGGTGGTCTTCCCATTGCTTTCAAAATCCAAGACACACATGCGGAGCATGTATTCCATGGTTTTATTGACCCTCTCGGTCTGCCCATCCGTTTGCGGATGGAAGGCTGTGCTGAATTTCAACTTTGTTCCCAACATTTGCTGCACAAGCCTCCAATCATTGGATGTGAACCGCCCATCTTGTTCACTAACTGCTGTGGGGCACATCGTGAAGCCGTACTATGTTATCCACATATAGTTTTGTCAATTTCTCCACCGGATCATCCTTCCTATGCGGAATGAAATGTGACACCTTCGTTAACCGATCCACGACCACCCAAATGGCGTCGTTCCCCTTTTGCGACCTTGGCAAACCGTGCACAAAGTCCATAGAGATGTCGTCGAATTTCCACTCCGGAATAGGCAAGGACTTAAGAAATCCTCCCGGCTTTTGACATTCCGCCTTCACCAAGGCGCAAGTTTGGCACTTCGCCACGTAGAGCGCCACATCTTTCTTCAAACCCGGCCACCAAAACAGTTTCTTCACATCGTGGTACATCTTCGTGCTCCCCGGGTGAATCGAGTACTTGGTATGGTGTGCCTCGTACAACAATTCCAGCTGCAAATCGCCCACATTTGGGACGCACAGACGACCGTCTTTCCAAAGCAATCCATCCTCCACAACGAATTGGGAATTTGACCCATCCAGAGCCTCTACCATGAACTGCTTCATATGGGCATCCATATCCAAAGCTTGCCGAATCCGATCAGCCAGGTCATATTGGACTTCAGTCCAATTCAGAACTACTTCAGCACTTGATTGCATGTCCACACAAACAATCTCCAACGCCTCCAACTCCCGCACCAACCGCTCATCATGCACTGATAGCCAATTGGCTTGAGTTGGGGCTCGGCGACTCAATGCGTCCGCAATAGCATTCCCTTTACCAGGCATGTAGTGGATCTTGAATGTATAGTCTCCCAAGAACTCCATCCATCTACGCTGCCGCATATTCAGATCTTTCTGATTAATTAGATACTTCATGTTCTTATGATCGGTGTAGATATCAATCTTCACACCGTACAAATAGTGTCTCCACAGGTTTAAGGCAAAAATCACGGCCGCTAACTCCAAGTCATGGACCGGATAGTTCCTTTCATGCACTTTTAGTTGTCTCGAGCCATAAGCTATTACACTTCTGTGTTGCAGTAGCACGCAACCCAAACCGCTGCCTGAAGCATCACTGTAAATCTCATAGCCTTCGGTCCCACATGGCGAACTCAGCACAGGCGCCGTGGTCAACTGATACTTTAACTCCTCAAAAGTTCGCGCGCACTCCGGCATCTAAACGAACTTCTGCCCCTTCCTCGTCAAAGTAGTGAGAGGTAATTCTATCCGCGAGAAGTTCTCTACGAAGCGCCTATAATAGCCGGCAAGCCCCAGAAAGCTCCGGACTTCTGCTACCGTAGCAAGCTCAGGCCACTCCTGTATCGCAACAATCTTCGCTGGGTCCACTGCAATACACTCTCCACTCACTATATGACCGAGGAACGCCACTGAGGATAACCAAAACTCGCACTTCGAGAACTTGGCATACAACTGATTCCTCCTTAGCATCTCCAAAACCAAATGAAGATGCTTGAAGTGATCTTCCTCACTTTGCGAGTACACCAAAATATCGTCGATGAAGACGATCACAAAATGGTCCAAGTACTCCCTGAAAGTCTTATTCATCAAATCCATGAACACTGACGGCGCATTAGTCAGCCCAAATGGCATGACCGTAAACTCATAATGTCTGTATCTCGTACTAAACATTGTCTTCGGGATATCACTCTCCCTTATTCGCAGCTGATAGTACCCAGTGAAAGTGCAACTAGATCTGATATACTCTAGAGGGGGGGTGAATAGAGTATATGGTGTTTTAGTACTTTAAAAAACTTTTACAACAACTGTTGTAATAAGTGTGAGCAGGGAAGCAAATATAAATCTAATCACAGAACTAAGCTATGCAAAAACAAAGCACAGACAAATCAAGGCCAGAAACAAAAAGTAAACAAGCAGAGCCAGAGGACACAAGGAAATATAGTGGTTCCCCAAACTTGGGTGCATCCACTCTTCTACCACCCTAGGTAGGAATCCACTGCAGGATGAGTTGATCAGGTGTCCTGGGCACCAATGAGCTTTTGATAAGGTGCTCAAAAACCAAAGCAGATTTTTTGATCTGGTGTCTTGCCACCAATGAGCTTTTGACAAGGTGCTCAAAAACCATATTCAAACTTTTGAAGGGAGTTTGAAAAACCCTTTACATACTGGGGGTGAGAGAGTGATGGCAGTCTTCTCTTTCTCAATCAACTGAGAAGACTAAGTGGATTGATGACAAAGCTCCCCCTGAGTCCTTGAGATCTTCAAGAAGAAAAGCTTTGCTGAGGGTGATAGGCCTTCAAAGGTAGAACTCCAGCAATAGATGGTTTCAGCAATGGCTGAAATGTTGAGTGTCTGGAGTCTTGAAATGATGTTGGCCTTGAACACTTTGAGAGCTGAAGAGATCTGAAGATTTTTGAAAGCTTGATCTCTTTGATGAGTGTTCTTCAGAATTCTTTTTGACAGAAGATTTTGAAAGAGTCTCTATAATCTGTGTTGTGTGTCCTCTTCTTGTTAATCTATATTGATTCAAAAACATTCTGTCTTTTATTCTCTGTTCCAGAATAGAATATCATTCTCTGTCAAAGATAGTCGTTGGTCTGCATTGATTGCATCCTTAATTGCAAGAACTCTTCTGGAGGAAAGTCCACAGAATTATTCCTTGAAAAATCCCTTGAAACTTGGTCCAGAAATAAAAGAAAACGGCGAGCAAATCTCTGAATTAATTGCATAATAACTCCTGTCTGATTTGAATTTGAATTCTGGAAGTTAACTAAAATCGTCGAACTGAGCTCTGCTATCGTCGAGCTGAGCTCAGTGAACTGGAAAACTTAAGCAGCAAAATAATCGTCGATCTGAGCTCAAAGATCGTCGAACTGAGCTCAGAGATAAAGATCCAAAGCAGAGTCAAAATCGTCGACCTGAGCTCACCGACCGTCGAGTGGAGTTCGACGATATTGTGAAGTTGAGCTCAGCGATCGTCGAGTGGAGCTCGACGATCTATCGAAGTTGAGCTAGACGATCGTCGATCGGAGTTCGACGAATCGTCGTGCTGAGCTCGACGATCAGACTTAGTCTCCAGTCAGAAAAACTTGGTCTTCAGGGCAGCTTCCAATCCTAGACTTCTAACCCTTAGACTCAATTCTAATTGACCTATTAAGCTATACAGAAGGTCAAGAAAAGATTCCTAGAGACATAGTGATCCTGACCCAAATTAGTAATAGGGTGTTCCAACAATCTCCCCCTATTTGGGTTAGGATTACTATTTACAGACTTTGGAAAATTCAAATAACAACATACAATCAGAAAAGCATAAAAACAACAGCAGCTAGACATTGCAGAAACACCACAGAGATATATATATATATGGCATCCAGATAGCAGTCAGAAAATCCAAAGATTGTCACCTTACAAAGTCATTTCTTCTCTTTGCCTTTAACCATTTTGATTTCTCTGTTAGGGTTCAGGGCTTCTTTGTTGGATCTGGTGTCATCTGCTGCACCCAAATAAGTTTGCTTTGAAGACCTGGGAACTACAGCAGCAGGATGCAATTCCATATATCTGTTTGCATCAAAGAATTTTCTGGAGGCATATTTCTCTAGTTCCTTCTGTCTTTGCTCTGACATTGTAGAAATATTTGAAGAATCTAAGCCTTGCTCTCTGGCCTTCTTGATCTGATCTAGTGCAGCCAATTCTTTCATCCTGGCAGTCCAAGCAGCTGGGTTCTTTTCAGGGTCCTCAAATGGTACAGGTGGCTCATACCTGTTGGAAGAATTGTCTTGAGGAGGCCTAGCAGACACTGTCTCTTTTAGCTTGTAGGGGAATGGACCAGAATAGTATCAGATGAAGCATGTCCTCCCCTGGAGTATGGGTGCTGCCTGGAATACCCTTTAGAATAAACCTGAAAATCTCTTTGACTACCCCTGTATCCTCCTCTCCTAGAGTAAGAACCCCTAGACTGGCTTTCCCTTTGGTAGGATCTGGCATGGGGTTGATAGGGAGCCTGGCTTCTAGCTGGGGCTTGACTTGCAGAGCTTCCACCTGCACCTGCATCAGGAGGAGGTGGTGGAGGAGGATGAGGGTGCTGGAACTGGGAGGAGCCCTTCTCATACTTTCTCTTCTTTTTCATGGCTTTCAGCTGATTTTTGGAATACTGCATCCAATGTTCAGTAATTTGGCAGTTATGCAGAATATAATAGGGAATATCATTATCATCCTTTACTTTTGCAGGAGGAACCCTTTTCATGGCCTTGCTCCTTGCCTTCCTCTTCCTGGTAATAGTGGCAGATGAATCATTAGAGTCTGTTTTGTATTCATCAGATTCAGAGCTCTGATCATCATATAAAGCATCTATTCTTTTCATAAGATCTTTCTTTAGCTGAGCAGAGGCAGAAGAGGCAGAAGCTGAAATAGTAGCAGCAGGGACAGCAGCAGAGACAGCAGCAAATACATGAGGAGAAGCAGAAACAGCAACAGCGACAGCAGGAGTGATGGCAGCAGCAACTTCAGTAACATCAACAAAATCTGCAGCAGGCTCAAAATCAGTGGCCTCTGTCATCAGAAAATCCTTGGAAATCTGCTCATCAGAGGCAGTTGGGATGACAGCAGCAGTAAGAATATTTTCAGCAGCAGCAAAAACAGTCCTTTCTTCAACAGCAACAGTAGCAGCAATTACTGAGAGTACAAAAGAAGATATAATGTTGGGGTCACAGCCAGAGAAAGGCACCAGTGCCTTGGACAGGTCTTCTGAGGGCTGGACAGCATTACTCTTAGGCAAACAACTGAAAAAGGCAGTATCAAAAGCTGAGAGCAAGGACTTTAGGTCTAGTGCCAGAACTGGAGTAGGAGGCACAGCAGCAAGAGCAGAGGTAGCAGAAACAGAAACATCAGCAGCAGCAGCAGTATCATCAACAGCAGGAGCAGAGACAGCAGCAGCAACAGCTTGAAAGCTTGCTTCATAGGGCATCTCCCCCTGCCTAGATGCAGAGACATCTGTATCAAGACACACTGCTGGAGGTGATGCCTGAGGAAGGAGGGAGGAAAGCCTGGCAGAGAGAGCTGCCACTGACTGTTGTAGAGGAACTAAGGAGGCCTCCATGAGAAGAGAGAGCCTGGGGGCAAGTAGCTCATACAACCTGTCAGCTAAGGCTGAGAGGTCTACATGCTCAACAGCAGGAGCAGAGGTAGATGGAATAGGGATGGCTGAGGATGTTGGAAGTGGAGTGCTGGATAGTGGAATGGATGGCTCAGGAGTTGGGATGGTGGAAATGGAGGACAAGGGGATGGATATGGATGGAGTGAATGTTGGTTGGTCAATGATGTGGAGGAGGAGATCTTGAAATGATGTGGAGGAGGAGGGTAACTCAGGAGGAGATGAGGGGGAATCATCCATGTAGGAGTCATCCAGAAGGGTGAAAGATGGTATGGATGGTGATGATGTGATATCTGGTGGAGGGTATGAAAACAATGGGTGGAAGTGGTCTGCTGGTGGAGGTAGAATTGGGTCTGGAGATGGAGGTGAGGTTGGAGATGGGCTGGATATGGTAATGGGGGATGAAGCTGGAATGGTGGATGGAAGAGGTAGGGTTGGAATTGGAGGAGGAGAAGAGGCAGCAACAGCAGCAGCCAGGTCTTCTGCAGGAGCAGAGACCTGTGGGAGAGTGACTCTTTGAGTCCTGGTGCCTGAAGGAGCACTAGAGGAGGGACTGCTGGGCTTGCTTATTTGCCTGTCCCACTTGCCAAAGAGGGCATAGGTAAGTCTCTTGGAGGCATTAATGTGCACTCCAGAGGAGACCAGCAAGGCAGGACATCTGTTCTGCAGGAAGACTCCAAGAATCCTTCCAAAGTTAACAAAGCTTTTGTTGATTTTCTTCTTGATTAGGTCAAGAATACCTCTCCCCAGTTCAAACCTTTCTTATCTACCAGAGCTCCCATGAGACAGAGCTGATGTCTGGAGATAGTATCATGAGCTGAGTGCTTTGCCAGCAGCACTTTTCCTACTACATCTGCCAGGAATCTGTATTCAACAGATAGATTCCTCTTGAATAGCTTGCTAGGGTTTCCCTCTGGATGACCCATCCTGGCAAGCATGGCAGAAAACTCCTCCCCAAATAACTCAGCAGTTTCTTCTCCATTTCTCAATCCAAAAACCTCTATTAAAACTGTGGGGGTCAAGGGTACCTGGTTTCCAGCAATGGAGCCAACTATAGTAGAGTTGTCCAGATTATGAGCAGTGTAAACCCATTCCTTGATTTCATCTGAGGCCAGCTTTATCCTGGTGGTCATGAGGGCAGACAAGTTCTGATCCTTGAATAAACTCAGAATGTCTTAGAAAACTTGGTCAGTAGTGCTGAATGATTTCATATCAATGTCGAAGCCTGCATCAAACTTCATTGCGGCTAGAACAGCAACTGATACAGCCATTGTACCTGCAAAAATTCAACAAACAAAACGACCAAGCGTAGAACTGTTTGGAGGGAAGAAAATTCTTGCAGAGAAATTGAAAGCGCAAGAGAGGACGGCGACGAAAAAATGAGTTTTATATTAGGGTTCGACGCAGAATTGGAAAGATCGTTGAGCTCAGCTCGACGATCGAGGCTTCTAAAGGAATGTGAAAAGACTTCAACATCGTCGATCTCCGTTCGACGATATTGGAGAGCGTCGAGCTCCGTTCGACGATCGTGCAGAGAACAAGATCGTCGAGCGCCGTTCGACGATCGTTGACCGGAAGAGATAGTTCATACTATCTGAGAGGCGCTGAACTCAGTTCGACGATTCTGGAAATCGTTGACCTCCGTTCGATGATCTGTGGGGAAATCGTCGAGCGCAGTTCAGAGATCAGAATATTCTAGACACTAAGAAAAATCAGAATTTTTGCCTAGTCTTGGTCAATTTTTAGCTTTCAAAATCTTGGATATTATTTAAGGCTTCCTCCATCTAACATTCCTAACTGATTTAGGAAGAAGATGTGTTTCTTTTCATCCAAAGGCTTGGTGAAAATATCTCCCCTTTGTAAATCAGTTGGGATATATTGCAGTTCAATTTTATTCTTTTCAACATTGTCCCTTAAGAAGTGATGTCTAATCTCTATGTGTTTTGTCCTACTATGGAGGACTGGATTTTGAGCTATGGAAATAGCACTTGTATTATCACAAAAGATTTTAGACTTCTCTAAGTTGTACCCATAGTCTAGGAGTTGGTTTTGGATCCACAAAATTTGTGAACAACAACTGCCTGCAGCCATATATTCAGCTTCAGCAGTTGAAGTTGACACAGATGTTTGTTTCTTACAAAACCAAGAGACAAGTCTATCACCAAGGAACTGACAAGTTCCACTGGTGCTTTTCCTGTCAATTCTGCATCCAGCATAATCAGCATCAGAGAATCCAGTTAACTCAAATGCTGAATCTTTTGGATACCAGAGGCCTAGATTTGGACAACTTTTAACATACCTGAGAATCCTCTTTACTAATGTTAGGTGTGACTCTCTAGGGCTTACTTGGAACCTAGCACATATACATGTAGCAAACATTATATCTGGTCTACTAGCTGTAAGATACAGTAAAGAGCCAATCATTGCTCTATATGTTGTCTGATCAACAGGTTTCCCATGTTCATCAGCATCCAATACAGCATTGGTAGGCATGGGTGTTTTCATACAAGATGCCTCAGACATACCAAATTTTTTAACCAGTTCATTAGCATATTTGGTTTGAGAAATAAAGATGCCATCAGCATGTTGTTTGACTTGCAATCCTAGGAAGAAGGATAGCTCACCCATGCTACTCATCTCAAATTTAGAATGCATCAGGTTAGAAAACCTTCTGCACAATTTTGAGTCAGTAGAACCAAAAATGATATCGTCTACATAAATTTGTACTAGTAGGGTATGGGACTTATGGGTTCTAATAAAAAGATTTTGGTCTACTCTACCCCTTATAAAACCATTTTCCAAGAGAAAGCATGCTAAGGTCTCATACCATGCTCTAGGAGCTTGCTTGAGACCATATAATGCTTTGTTCAGTCTAAACACATAATCAGGAAGAGTTGGAGAGATAAAACCTGGAGGTTGTCTGACATAGACTTCCTCTTTGATGTCTCCATTCAAGAAAGCACTTTTGACATCCATCTGATAAACCTTGAAGCCTTTGTGAGCTGCATAAGCTAGAAATATCCTGATGGCTTCCAATCTTGCAATAGGTGCAAAGGTCTGGTCGTAGTCAATTCCTTCTTCTTGAGAATATCCCTGGGCAACTAGCCTTGCCTTGTTCCTTATAATTACTCCTTGATCATCTAGTTTATTTCTGAATACCCATTTTGTTCCAACAATGGAATGATCCTTAGGCTTTGGCACTAGTTCCCATACTTGGTTCCTCTCAAATTGATGCAGCTCCTCTTGCATTGCAATGATCCAGTGTGGATCTTGCTCTGCATCTTGAATGGACTGAGGTTCAATTTGAGATAGGAAGCAGGTGTGCAACAGGTTTTGGTTGACCTGATTTCTGGTTTGCACACCAGCTGGGATTTCTCCAATTATTTGGGAAATTGGATGGTCTCTTGATGTTACTAAATCAACAGTGGGTGTTGATTGTTCACCAACCTGTGTTGTTGTTTCCTCTTGTGGTACAACAACTGGCTCTTCAGATTGTGCTTCAATAGGTGAAGCATTCCCTTCATCTTCACTGCTTTCTTCTTCTTGAGCAACCTGTAACTTGTTCATATCTTCAACTAGAGAGAGTTCCTGCAAAGGTTCTATGGTAGAAGAAATCTTCTCCTTGAAAGACATGTTACTTTCATCAAAAGAAATATGAACAGATTCCTCAAATTTCAAAGATGATTTATTATAAACCTTATAGGCCTTGCTGATCATGGAGTATCCCAGAAACACTCCTTCATCAGCTTTGGCTTGAAATTTTGCTAGATATTTCTTGTCATTATTGTGAATGTAGCAAGTACAACCAAAAATTCTGAAATAGTCAACTTTAGGTTTCTTCCCTTTGAGTAATTCATAGGGAGTCTTTCCCTTTAGTTTATGTATCAGACTTCTGTTCAGCACATAGTTGGAGGTGTTCACTGCCTCTGCCCAAAAGGATAGAGGTAGATGAGCATCTGACAACAATGTAGTGGCAGATTCAATAAGGGTTCTATTTTTCCTTTCAGCTACCCCATTTTGTTGAGGAGTTCTAGGAGCTGAGAAAGTATGCCTGATCCCTTCACTCTGACAGAACTCTTGCATAAGAAGAGAATCAAACTCTGTCCCATGATCACTTTTGATCAGGGCAATGTGAGTATTGAACTCAATCTGTATACATTTGAGAAACTCTGTCAGACACTTAAAGTTATCAGACTTCTTCCTTAGAAAGAACACTCAAGTGAATCTAGAGAAGTCATCTACAATTACTGAAGTGTAGGATTTCCCTCCTAGGCTTTGTACTGTGATGGGTCCAAATAGATCCATGTGTAACAGATACAATATCCTAGGTGAATCACTCTTATTAAGTGACTTAAAACTGTTTTTAGTTTGCTTGCCTAATTGACAAGCCTTGCATAGTCCTTCCTTCTTGTAGGGGCCAGAAGGTAGTCCTCTAACAAGGTTGTCCTTGTATAGCCTAGCAATAGTTCTAAGGTTTAGGTGTCCTAATCTCTTATGCCATAACATATTTGGTCTACAGACAGAGTTAAACAGGCAAATATCTACATCAGTTGAAAGAAAGTCTACTAGATAGATGTTACCTTTCCTTTTACCTGTCAACACAGTTGTGTTTTTCTTTGACTTGATTTTGCATAAGGTTTTGCTGAAGGTCACCTGGTAGCCTTCATCACACAGCTGACTGATGCTGATTAGGTTGTGCTTCAGTCCTTCCACATAAGCTACCTTCTTGAAGGTTACTGAACCAATCTGGACTGCACCATATCCTTTAGTTTGTCCAAAGTTGGAATCACCAAAGACAACCTTGGGTCCAAGCTTGGCTCTAAAGGAAGTGAGGTTGTCCTTGTTCCCTGTCATGTGCTTAGAGCACCCACTATCCAAATACCATTACTGGTTAGATGTTGGATAGGTCTTCATCTGCACATAAAACAATTCACTTATCTTTGACCCAGTTTACCTTGGGCCTAGGTTGATAACCTCTGAATTCTGAAATGAAAGACATCCCAGGTTGACTCTTATATCCTTCAGGATGATATCTCCTTGGAAGTATAATTCATTCAGTATAAGGGTTAAAGGTTTGGGATGAAGAACCCTTAGAGTTCAATTTTGATTTACCTTTGACAAAGTTTCCAGAGTTCTGACCTTTGTTCGACGATCTTGGAGCTGAGTTCGACGATCTTGGGTCAGATCGTCGAGCTCCGTTCGACGGTCGACTATGGGTGAGGTCAGGTATATGAGATCGTCGAACTGCGTTCGACGACTTTGGCTGAGATCGTCGACCTGCGTTCGACGATTTTCTCTGAGGTCATCGAGCTGCGTTCGGCGATCGTCGATCTTCATTCGGCGATCGTCGATCTCCGTTCGACGATTTCTGCTGGGACTTAGTTTTCTGAGGCAGATCAGAATTTTTCCTGGCAACCTCTACAACTCCCTTTCCCTTGTCAGAAATGAACTTGATGGGAGTTGTTAGAACAATAGGTTGGCTGGATGAGGCACCCAAGCCCAGTGTACTGTTAAATCTAGAGTTCACTGTGCTTGTGCTGTCCATCAGCTTGATGCTTCTCCCATTAAGGGATTCTTCAAGCTTCTTGCCCTCAGAGAGCTCACTTTTCAGTGTAGCTATCTGTTCCCTATAGTTCTCCAACTCCTGAGAGAGTTTGAGGTTTTCTGACTTTAAAATATTTTGTTCAGATAATTGATTTCTGAGAGAGATGATCTCTTTCTCAGATTTTAACAGGTCCAAACACAGTGCTTTAAATTCAGATTTAAAATCTTCTGAACTAAAATCAAAAGAACTAATTACCTGATCTTCTTCAGGTTGAGTCTCTGAGTCTGACTCTGACTCTTCTTCCTCTGAATTGTGTTGTGAGGCATTAATTGCCATCATACAGAACTCCTTTTCTTCTGCATCATCCTCATCATCACTGGAGCTGGAAGAGGCTTCTGACTCCTCTTCAGTCTCACTCCAGGATTCAGCAACAAACCCTTTTCTTGTATGCTTATTCCTGCTTGAAGAAGGTTTGCCATTTCCATTCCTTTTGAGGTCCTTCTCCTTTCTTCTTTCTTTTCTGTCCCTTCTGTCCTTGTTCTTGTTCTCTGGACAGTCAGGAACTATGTGCCCTGGTTTCCTGCAACCAAAGCAAATAATGTCTTTGTTATTGCCAATGGACTTGTCATACCTTGGCTTATCCTGCTCCTTGTATGATCTTCTTCTGAAGTCCTTTCTGGCCATCTTGTAGAATCTTTTGGCCAACAAGCTGAGAAGTTCATCATTGCCTGTAGCTTTTTCTTCAGGCAGATCTTCAGTTGCCTTGAATGCTATGGTCTTCACTTTTCTTGTGGCTGGTGAAGCAGCCTTCTGTTCTTCCTCTCTATTTTTGATGAGTAGCTCATAAGATTTGAGCTTACCCAACAAAGCTTCAGTGGTGATCTCATTCAGGCTTCTGGCATCCTTAATTGGCCAGATTCTTGAGTCCCAAGTGCTGGGAAGCACATTAGGATCTTGTCATTGAGTTCTATCAGAGAAATCTCTTTGTCCAATGTCCTTAGTTCACTGACAATTAGACTCAGTCTGTTGTACATGTCTCCCACTGACTCAGTCTCTCCCTTATTGAAGTTCTCATATTGGGAGATGAGATGGGATCTTCTGTCCTTTCTCTCATCAGCTGAGCCTGAGACTATTTCTGAGAGCTTGTCCCAAATCTCCTTGGCTGAATTACATTCAGCTACCTTTTGAAATATGTCATCTGACATTGTCTGGGCTAGAATGTTCATAGCCTTGGCATCAGCTACTTTCCATTTTTTGATGTCAGCATCTGTTCCTGATGGAGGTGGAACTGCATTTGTGCTTGTGCTCTCTGGGGGTCTTGGACACACTGTCAAAACAGAATTAAAAATATCTTCATCAATGGAGTTCATGTAAAGTCTAATCCTTGCCTTCCAAAGTGCAAACTTGGAAAGATTGCACACTGGAGGTCTGGTGCTAGCATAATCTTTGTTTTGGGCCATGAGTTGTGCAAATAAAATCTAATAATAAAATACAAAAGAAAAACAAATCTAGTTTAGGATCTTGGGGTTCAGGTGTTAGCCTGTACAACCAATCAGGTATGGTATGTTTAACCAACCTGGCTCTGATACCAATTGAAAGTGCAACTAGATCTGATATACTCTAGAGGGGGGGTGAATAGAGTATATGGTGTTTTAGTACTTTAAAAAACTTTTACAACAACTGTTGTAATAAGTGTGAGCAGGGAAGCAAATATAAATCTAATCACAGAACTAAGCTATGCAAAAACTAAGCACAGACAAATCAAGGCCAGAAACAAAAAGTAAACAAGCAGAGCCAGAGGACACAAGAAAATATAGTGGTTCCCCAAACTTGGGTACATCCACTCTTCTACCACCCTAGGTAGGAATCCACTGCAGGATGAGTTGATCAGGTGTCCTAGGCACCAATGAGCTTTTGATAAGGTGCTCAAAAACCAAAGCAGATTTTTTGATCAGGTGTCTTGCCACCAATGAGCTTTTGACAAGGTGCTCAAAAACCAGATTCAAACTTTTGAAGGGAGTTTGAAAAACCCTTTACAAACTGGGGGTGAGAGAGTGATGGCAGTCTTCTCTTTCTCAATCAACTGAGAAGACTAAGTGGATTGATGTCAAAGCTCCCCCTGAGTCCTTGAGATCTTCAGGAAGAAAAGCTTTGCTGAGGGTGATAGGCCTTCAAAGGTAGAACTCCAGCAATAGATGGTTTCAGCAATGGCTGAAATGTTGAGTGTCTGGAGTCTTGAAATGATGTTGGCCTTGAACACTTTGAGAGCTGAAGAGATCTGAAGATTTTTGAAAGCTTGATCTCTTTGATGAGTGTTCTTCAGAATTCTTTTTGACAAAAGATTTTGAAAGAGTCTCTGTAATCTGTGTTGTGTGTCCTCTTCTTGTTAATCTATATTGATTCAAAAATATTCTGTCTTTTATTCTCTGTTCCAGAATAGAATATCATTCTCTGTCAAAGATAGCCGTTGGTCTGCATTGATTGCATCCTTAATTGCAAGAACTCTTCTGGAGGAAAGTCCACAGAATTATTCCTTGAAAAATCCCTTGAAACTTGGTCCAGAAATAAAAGAAAACGGCTAGCAAATCTCTGAATTAATTGCATAATAACTCCTGTCTGATTTGAATTTGAATTCTGGAAGTTAACTAAAATCGTCGAACTGAGCTCTGCTATCGTCGAGCTGAGCTCAGCGAACTGGAAAACTTAAGCAGCAAAATAATCGTCGATCTGAGCTCAAAGATCGTCGAACTGAGCTCAGAGATAAAGATCCAAAGCAGAGTCAAAATCGTCGACCTGAGCTCACCGACCGTCGAGTGGAGTTCGACGATATTGTGAAGTTGAGCTCAGCGATCGTCGAGTGGAGCTCGACGATCTATCGAAGTTGAGCTAGACGATCGTCGATCGGAGTTCGACGAATCGTCGTGCTGAGCTCGACGATCAGACTTAGTCTCCAGTCAGAAAAACTTGGTCTTCAGGGCAGCTTCCAATCCTAGACTTCTAACCCTTAGACTCAATTCTAATTGACCTATTAAGCTATACAGAAGGTCAAGAAAAGATTCCTAGAGACATAGTGATCCTGACCCAAATTATAGGGTGTTCCAACACCCAGCCTTGAGATCCAACTTCGAGTACACCGTCGACCCGACTAACTGATCAAAAAGATCATCAATCCGGGGGATCGGGTACTTGTTCTTCTCAGTCAACTTGTTGAGCTCCTGATAATCAATACATAGACTCAAGCTTCCGTCCTTCTTCTTAATAAAGAGGACCGGCGCGCTCCAAGGTGAAGAGCTCGGGCGCACATACCCTTGCTCCAACAACTCTTGTAGTTGAACTTTCAGCTCCGCCATTTCTTTAGGCGCTAGCCGATGAGGAGATCGTGACACAGGCTTTGCACCTGGCACTAGCTCAATCGTGAAATCTATCTCCCGCTGAGGCGGGTCTCCAGGAAGATTTGCGGGAAACACATCAGGGTATTCCGATACCACTGAAATACAATCCAATGCGGGCTTCGGCCTCGCAACCTCCACTAGTGTAAAGAACAGTTCTGCACCGGCACGAACCGCCTTCACCTCTGAAGAGCAGACATCAACGTCTTGCTCGACCCCTTTAAGCCCATAAAAGTCATTTCACGACTTGCTCCCAGCTTGACTTCCTTGCAACCGCAATCGATATAGGCTTGCTGCTCCGAGAGCCAGTCCATGCCAAATATAACATCGAACTCCACCAACGGAAGTAACGACGCCTGCAGATCGAACTCCTGATTCCCAATACGAATCTTAACATCGCAGATCCTATCCGTGCGCATCGAACACCCATTGGGCAACAACACATCCAACTTATCTTTCGCCATCGAAGAAGGGACTCTGATGCGTGATATAAATCCTTCGGACAAGAAGGAGTGTGAAGCTCACGTATCGAAAAGTGCTCTAGCTGGATTTTCACAAATCAAAACAAATCCTAAACAAGTAGTGGTAAGGTAACATGTACATAACAAGTATTTAAAGAAATTAACTTGCTATAAATTAAACCGTGTCTGTCACCACATCAGCCTGTTTGATGGCCTCCTGTTGGCCAAGATTATACACCCTTGGTTGGGCCGGAGCATAGTGGGATGTGGTCGACTCCACCGCCTTGCCCTTCTCTTCGTAAGTAGCTCCCGGCTTTCTTTCGAACTTGGGACATCCGCTCCAACAATCGCGGGCAAAGTGCCCCGTCTTTCCACAAGTAAAACATGCCCCCGGGGTCCGACTCGTAGTCGCCCCAGAAGCACCAGAAGGAGCTGGACCCGAAGTCTTATGCTTCTTGAAGAATCTTTGATAGCCAGACTTTGAAGTAGTCGGCACTTTGAACCCAGATTTCTTCTCACCAACGTTCTTCTTCGCTTGAACATTCTTCATGTCCTTCTCTAAGGACAGGGCCGTGTTGACCAAGGTCAAGAAACCCTGCGTCATCGGCCCCGAGAGTAGTAACCTCAACTCATCTCTCAAGCCTTCGTAGAATCGATTCGTCTTGTGCTCCTCATCCGCTATGGTGGAGCTAAGCATAACGACTCAGACGAGTTAACTCGTGGAGATATTCATCCACGCTCTTCTCACCCTGAACCAACCTCAGGAACTCGTTCTCCAACGCTATCCTCTGCGCCGAAGGGAGGTATCGAGCCAAGAACAATCTCGAGAACAACTCCATCGAGACATCAACAGGTTGCCTACCTCTCAGTAGATGCAGCTCCAATCCTTCCCACCACATTCTCGCTTCACCGTCCAGAAGGAACGTAGCAATGGTGGTCATTTGCCACTCCTCCGTCTCCATTGCTGTCATGACTCTCTTCACCCTGGAGAACCAGTCTTCAGCTTGAGATGGGGTTCCCAACCCCGAGAATACCGGAGGGTTAAAGCTCATTACATGCTTAAGCTGACTCTCGGTTGCCCTCCTTGGCACCAATGGCTCCACTACCACTTGTTCCACTCTCCTCGGCTCAGCCTCTTGCAGCGGTACCTGCTCCATCGCAGGAGCGGGTTGTTGCGTTTGCCTTGCAGGCTGCGCATTCATCATGGCCAACACTGCTTCGGCCACCAATCTTATGGTCTCATCCGATAGAGGTGTTGTAGGAGCTTCATTAGGTGCACTACTAGCCTCAGAAACTCGACGTTCCGACGGCCCAGCACCACTTCTGGTCACCTATAGTGGCACAAAACACCGTTAAGCGACCAAATAAAATTGCAAACAGCAATTATAGGAACACGCAGGTTCCTCAAACACGTGTATTTTCTTCCTAAGTGGACATTCATGGGTTCTTTTACTGTTATAACGATGACGCACGCACATGTGCTCACCACCCCTTAAAAAGAATTCGTCCACAAATTCATTTTAAGCCCGACCAAAACCAGTATTCTGATACCAAATTGTAACACCCCCTATCCGTCGCATAGCATATAGCAGTAGGTCCGGCCGGGGCCCGACGCCATATACTACAGACAGACCGGGTGGTTACTCATGGAAACCATCCAACCAATCATAACGTCCTACTTAGAGCATTCTAGCGGAAGCAGTTTATAAAAGTTGCAATTAAGAACCCAACATAAAGAGCATGAATGTCCACTAATACCAAAATAGGAATGTCGTACATACACGAGTACAAGCCTTAAGGCCTTACAAAATGGTTCACTTGATATAACATGATTTACAAACCACGGCACGCAGGCCGGTCATACATGAATAAAAACAGTAAACACTCCAATTAGGACTTCGAGGGCCGACTTCGCAATTTGGGCTTTAGCCCACTATTGACCGCTTGGTCCAGCAGCACCTGCAAGCAACAAACCACCGCACGGTGGCAAAACAAGGCAACGGTCAGCAATGCTGACCAAATTATAACGATCCCGCCCCCAACTCGGGGCGGCGATGCTCCTTCCCTGCATTTCATTAGCATAAGCGAGCAATTTAACAATATTCATTTCATCACAGATGTTGGCTCGCACGGCCACACGCCCCGTGCTCTCAGGGCACATTCTCGGTGAACACAGTCTAAGTCTGCCGACTCACCACCGTTCCTTTGGACGGCCAATCAATGAGAAGTTTGTCTTCCCGGCATGGGTCACGGTAATTAAAACCATAGACCGTCGAAGACCCTTATCTATGCCAACAGCTCTAATCCGAACGACATAAAATGGGTACGGTTCCATCTAACCCGTGCACACAACGCAACGTTAATTTAAACCATATGTGCCCGCAACGATAATTTAAACCATATGCGCAGGTCAAACTTCTCTCGAGTCTCATTTCCATCACATTTCACATAACCCGGTTATGTTCAAGTTGGCTCTCAGGCCACCAAGTTGGCAAGGCCACGCATCCGCCCAGTTTTCTGGGTGCACCTTTGGGTTAATCCCCAAGGCTCCCTGTTGCAATCTACCACATAGAAAACCCGAAAAATAAACAATCGCACGGAGTCTTCTCCGGCATTTATGCAATGCAACATCACCGATCCAGACCAACATGTCCGGGTAGGCTTCACACATCATGCTTATATCTGTTCTCGCTTATGGACTCTAAACAACGGGGACTTTACATATCTACCCGAAGGAA
This sequence comes from Platanthera guangdongensis, assembly GCA_039583875.1. Taxonomy (NCBI): domain Eukaryota; kingdom Viridiplantae; phylum Streptophyta; class Magnoliopsida; order Asparagales; family Orchidaceae; genus Platanthera; species Platanthera guangdongensis. Next base: position 84,677,360 of record CM077156.1, read on the forward strand.
CGCCTCCAACTCACCGCAAACTCGCGAGAGAGAGCTTCCTATGCAAAGAAGGAGAGCTACACATGCTCAAGAAGAGAATCGTTACCCTTGCATTCTTCTTTGGCGCCATGGAAAAGTAAGCGGATGAAAAGCACAGCACTCTCTTCGCCTCCGTGGATCCGGAGTCGGCTCGCGATTTGGAGCTTCGAAGCTCCTCTAATGGCCGGATCTAGCTTCTTCTTCCTTCCTTGGCTCTCCTCTCTCTCTAAGCTTTAGAAAGATAACCACTCAAGTAAAAGTGAGGGTTTCAAAGGGTCCAATCCCGTGTATATCCTATTAGGAGCAACCCCCAGCCATTGGATCTTAGATCAAAGAAACGAATGGCTTGATTCAGGCCTGAAAAGTACAATCTGGACCGAACACGGCCTGGCACACGCCCGTGTCCAGGGCCGTGTCCCTCATTCGCCGTCAAAATCGACGCGCCTGGAACAACACACGGGCATCGAACACGCCCGTGTTCGACCTGACATGCATGTGTTCCACCTGACACGGTCGTGTGGCCTGCTGTGTACCCCCATCGATTTATCCTGAAAATAACCCGAGAACTATACGGGTTCTAGGACACGCCCGTGTCCTTGCCCGTGTCTACCTCAACACGCCTGGGCTCCAGGCCGTGTACATGGTATCGACACTCGACACTTTGTCGAGCGAAGTTCGTCGACCTCACGACACGGCCGTGGACACGCTCGTATCCTAGGTCGTGTGCCTTGTCTCGACACATCGTCGACCAAAAATCGTCGACTCCCCGGGACAAGTGTCGACACGGGTCGACACGCCCGTGTCGCCGGCTGTGTGCCATGTCTCGACACTTCGTCGAGCGCAGAGTGTCGACTTCGGGGGCTGAGTGTCGACACGGGTCGACACGCCCTGCGACACGCCCGTGTCGCATGCCGTGTGCCCTGTCTCGACATAACGTCGAGTGAAATTCGTCGACCTCTCGACTGACTCGACGACACAAGCCTGACACGCCCTGGGACACGCCCGTGTCCCAGGCCGTGTTCCTCCTGCCAGAACCCAAAACTGGCCCAAAAAGTCATACGTCGCTCCTTTGAGTTTCGGGGTGTTACAACATTAGATATCCAGGTAGGGTATTAAATTTCACAAATAGAATTTGCCTTGAGGAGCTTCGCGACCTCCTCTCTTATTGGTTCAGTAAGCTTTGTTGCCACATCTCTTTTCTTTTGCTACACAGGCTTGAATTTGGGATCAACATTAAGGTGGTGGCAAGCAACCTCTGGATCCACGCCCGGCATGTCCTTCGTTGACCAGGCGATGACATCCAGGTTCTCCAGTAAACAGGAGATCAGCTCGGTCATCTGATCCTCATGCAACTCTGAATTGATGGAGAGCTTCCTCTTCTCCCCCTCAGTGATGGGGACTGCTTGCATCACCTGGGCAGGTTCCAGGTGAGCTCCTCCATTTGTAGCAGTTTCTGAACTTGAAGAGGATTCTGCAGCTGCTGCTGGAGCAATGGAAGGACTGGCTTCAACCATGTTGACAGTGCGAACATAACATTCCCTTGCTCTCCTTGGGTCACTCCTGACCCTGCACATTCGTCCATCGGCAAAAAACTTGATCGTGAGTTGGTAAGTTGAGACCACCGCTTGATATTTGTTCAGCAAGGGTCGGCCGAAAATGGCGTGATAACTACTGGGAGCTTCAACCACTATGAACTGAACCTGCTTGGTTGCTCCTCCAAGATTTACCGGTAGGGTGACGCTTCCTTCAACTTCTTTTCTCTCACCAGAGAAGTCGTAGAGTGGCCCTTCGGTGGAAAGCAAAGGCTTTCCAGTCTTCAGGGCCTCAAAGGTTGATTTGAACAGCAGGTTGACTGACAATGTCAATGAGAATCCTGTCAACCGTAAAATCTCCAACAACAGCCTTAATCATGACTGCATCACCAAATGGATTGGTTGTTTGAGGCAGATCAGCTTGGCCAAAAGTGATGTCCTCCCCTGATGGAGCAGAGGAAGAGGAAGAGGCAACCTCTGCTCGAGTGACCCTAGAAATTGAGGACTTCCAAGTAGACTCGGTTCCTGTCCCACCATGAATGAAGAAGAGTCACCCCAGGACTCATTCATCATCCGCATCAAAGCATTCAACTAGAACTTTGATTGGCCCAAGATGACCTTCATCTTCTACCTTCACACACTCCTGATAGGTTTCAGCTACCTCCTTACCCTTGGAGGTAGATGGCTTCGAAGAAGAGTCTTTCTTGCTCAAATCAATCTTGCCCTCAGCAAGCAGTTTTTCTATCAGCAGACGATGGGCTTTGCAATCTTCGGTCAAGTGACCCTTCTCTTTGTGAAACTGGCAGAAATGTGCATTGTTCCTTGGCCTCCACTCTCTCTGAGGCCCTTGTTTCTTCTCTTCTAATTTCTTCTGCAAGATCTGGATGACTTCGTCAAGATCCAGACCTGTAATCTCCTCCACAGAGTTGGTATCACACTGGCTTGGAGCATGCAGGGCTGCTTGCTGAAGGATGGGAAGCGCTTGCAGTGGTACGACGGGAGTGGCGGCCAACGACAGTCTCTGATCTTGAAACTGTTGATGGCCGAGAAACGGTTTCTTGTGGCGGAAATTCCGGTCCCTTTGAGAAGGAGGCTGGAAATCAGGGCGAGGAGGTTTGTTGTGATGGTGGTTATTTTGAGAAGAAGAGCCAGAAGCATCCATTCCTTCAGCCTTAGCTGTTAGGGATGATACATAGGTGTGGTTGGCGTTCTTGCCTTCAATGAAGCGATTAACCACGGCTATGAACTCCTGGTATGTTGTTGGTGCCTTCGTTGTTGCTTTAAACTTTAAGGGGCCTTCTTGGAGGCCATGAATCAAGGCAACCTTGTATTAGTCGGGGTTCACGTTCCTCACCTCCTGAATCTCTTTCTGGAAATGATCAACAAACCGTATAACTGATTCGTTCTCCCTTTGCTTGATTTCGAAGAGAGCAGCCAGTCCATCTTTTCTCTTTCTTGAGGTAGCAAACCTCAACAATAGTTTGCTGCGAAGCTCAGCGAAGGAAGAAATCGTGCCCGAAGGCAGCTCGTAGAACAACTCTCTCGCCTATCCTTCGAGAGTGGTAACCAAAAGCTCGCACTTGATGGCGTCAGAGAGGCATCTCAGTGCTACTGCCCCTTCGAATGCTTGGAGATGGGCGACTGGATTAGTCTCCCCTCAGTAGAATGGAAGACGGGGTTCCCTGAAGTTACTTGGAGCCAACTCCCATCGGATTCGATCAACGAAGGGATACGGAGTCTCAAACTCAGTAGGGTAAAAAGTGCGGACTGAAGCTGGGGAGTCCGCGGGCTCGGCGGACTGGCGTTCAGTGAAATGGAGTTGGCGGGCAGGAGTACCCCTTGCTGCCTCCCTGAAAAAATTCATGAAGGAGGCGAACTGCTCCTCCTAAGGCCACAGAGGAGAGACAGACTAAGCGAGATGTTGAGGAGTGACTGGAGTTTGCAGAAGCGGAGTCTGACGGGATGGGGTACGGCGGACTGGCGAGTCTGCAGGCTCTGCTGCGGCCTGGGGAGCAAGCCTCTGGGTCAATGCAAGCAAGGCCTGGCTGATTGCATCAAGACGTTGTTCGGTCTGTCTGCGGGATTGCTCAGCCTCAATACGAGCCTGCTCGATGTCATCCCAAAGAGAATCTTCTGAAGAGCTGGAGCGGTCTGATAGCGAGCTCGGCGGTCTGACATGTATGTCCGCTGTATTCGAAATACTACTCAAATTTGAAGGTCGCGTGTTAACTTTTGATGCACGAAAATGGAAAGGGAGTCGAGCACCACCAGCTAACGGTTCGAGCACGGGGGAATCGAAAGGGAAAAAGAGACTGCAAGTAGCAATCTACTAAGCAGACGAGAGCAAAAAGAACAGCAGGGTCGTGAGCCACGGCAACAACAGACTTCGCCCGTCGCGTCCTGAATGTCTCTCTAGAGACGGGCTTTCCTTTGATTGAAGAAGGGTTTGATTACAAGTGGAGTAAAGGAAAAATGCAAGAGCTGAGCAAGCCGGAGTTTGCAGAGCCTGAGATTCGAGTCTACAGCTTTTAACAAGTAGGCTCTGGGCACGAGTCAGCGTGCTTTGGGTGCACCACCTACCCCCTATTTATAGGATGGGGGCCTACCCAAACGGGAAGGGCTAAAATAACTGGCTGCCCGGGGTACAGGAGAACCGGGCAACGGTGACGAGAAGCAAAAGAAAGAACACGCCAATACGTGCAAAAGGGGTGGACTGGGCTCGCGGCCAGGAGCTTCCATCTACTGCTACAAGGCGTGATCCTGTTGTAGGACGACGGCCTAGGTAGACTGGACAGTTAGTCCGCCGAAGTGGAGACAATCCAGGAGATCCAAAGGCATGGTGAACTGGGTGGACGGAGCATTGAGTCCGCCGCTGGGGGATCAGCCTTGGGATGGATGAATGTTGCTGCTCTGTCGAGCTTCGCGGACTGCCATAACGAGTCCTCCTACGACAAGCCAGGGATATTGAAACTATGTTGAGGCATCGCCGGGCTAGGCGGACTGCCAAATTGAGTCCGTGGATAACGAAGTTGGTGACCTTGGAATCTTGTATGCATTGCATACTGAGGGGTTAACAACATACATATATATATGTATATGTATATATATATATATATATATATATATATATATATATATATATATATATATGTATATATATATATATATATATATATATATATATATATATATATATATATATATATATATATATATATATATATATTCTTATCTTAGGATAATTAGAAAAGAAAATTCCTTCATCTTCTTCCTCACGCCTTAGACCGAACAGAGGCCATCTGTGCGGCGACTTCCTTCTATTCGTGAATCTTCCGGTAGCCTTCGACGGTGCTCCGGTGCTCAAAATCTTCAACCGAGTGCAGATCTGGAAAGCTCTCATCGAGAGCTACGCCATCGTGGTAAAACATTTTCTGTTTCTTGAGTTTTCTCGTTAGGGTTTTTTGGCCCAAACCACTATTTTGGCCATTTTTTGTCCAGATTTCAACCTCCCCCATCTTCTTTTGCCCTGATCTGCGATGTGGACTGATTTGGAGAATTTTTTCGGTAAAACCAAGGCAAATGGTGGTTTCCCCTCATTTCTCCTTGTCTGATTTGATGGTAACGGCTAAGTTTTTATGTTCTTTAAACTTTTCTACACTTTGTCTTCCAATTTTTTGCTATGATTAATCTTCTTGATGATCACTCGATGTTGTAAGATTTTTTCATGATAAACTCGATCTTGCCAGGTTATGTTAAATCATTTTTGAAGTGTCTTATTGATGGCTTTCAACGCCTTATCTATCATTATTGAACGTATTAAAGTTTATCTAGGATTGTAAATCGTTCCTAAGGGTTGATCAACCATGTCTTGAATCTAGAAATGTCAAGTAGAATCCGACGTGTCAAATCTCGAGATATATTTGGTGGTTTTCTTGTGGGTTTTCTTGATTGTAGGAGTTAGTGGACGATACTACCTCCGCAGTGTTTGTTACCTTTATTAATACCCTGTGGAAGTCTGCCAGGTTTTTGGGCGTCTGCGGTGTATGGTGGAGAGTATGAGACTCCCTCGTAGTTAGACGGATATTATATTCGTGAGGGTGTGTCCAGTTGAGTGACCACCTCGCCCGTGTTTTTTTGGGTAGTGTCGACCACAGGTGCCTAATAATGGTTTTGTATTTCTTCCTTATGATTTATTCATAGTGTCACCTTATAGCCTCGTGCGTCTAGTGTACTCTTGTTGTATGTGACGAATCACGTAAGAGTTTTTTTCCTGTTGATGCCTTGTTTTCTTTTTGTACTTTATTTCAGTGCTTTTGGCTTTGGGTTGGTACCACTTTTGACCTTTTTTTATTTTGGATAATTTTTCTGACACCATTTGTACCTTCTTGCTGAGGTGTTCTGTTTTTGGAATGACTCAAGTTCAGAGCAGTAACAGTTAGCAGAGCTAGTTTTGGAGTTTCTGGATGGCAGTGTTGGTCGTGGTTGTTGCCTCGTCTTAGCGAGGTAGACTGTTGTTTATTTGTTTTACTGGTTCAGACATACTATCTGTTTGCGGGTTCGTGTTAGTTTGTTGACGCCCACAGAACTGTTTTTTTAGATACTTGCTAGCTGCTTAGTTTTCTATATGTGGATGTGGATTACTTGCTCTCTAGGGTGATTTATGCTAGGAATACATGTTAGATATTTTTAAGTATAAAATCTACTACTATTACTTCATGCATTATGATGAGTTGTAAATATACATATTTTTACGTGCAATAAATAAGTCGTTTTAGTTTATTTTTGTCTTTTTAGTTATTTTTCTTTAATAAATTTCTTCTTTATTGTAAATATTTCCTAACTTAAGTTTATCTTAATTTTCTGATATTTTTCAGGAAATGTCAAAATTTTGCCAAGTACGCGCCCATGACCTCGGCGTGATACTTCAATCCCGTGAAATCAGCCGCAAAGTGAAGAAAAATCATGCCATGCCCGATGACACGCCCATGTCATTTGACATGCCCCGTGACCAAGGACTGAGTCCTGCGCTCGACGAAAATACGCTCGACGTTCGTCGACCCGATACGACACGCCCGTGTCAAGATGTGACACGGTCGTGTACTTCTCCACCTGGCCCGATAAGACAGCGATGGCGACTTTTTGACTTGACCTGCACCCAGATCGACATCCCCGACACGCCCCCCGACACGCCCATGACCGAGGGCGTGACCGCCACGTGTACAGCCGAAGTCAACTTTGCCATCAAATCGCCGAATCAAATCTTGTACAGTAGTGACACGCGCCCCACCCCACCCCCCTCCCCCCCCCCCCCCGACACGCCCGTGCAGAGGGCGTGTACTTTGATAATTTTTCCTATAAATACCCAGCTGCTGTATGTCTTCCTATTCCCCTTTTTTGGAGCCATTTTGTATAGGGAGATGTTGTTTTAGATAATTCCAAAGCCTATGTAAGGGAATTTCTCCCCCACTCCTTTATTTTGATTTTAGCTTTGTAATCTTCGTTTTAGATTAATAAAATTGTTGATTTCATTTTTGTTCCCACTCTCTTATGCAATCTTATTTTTTTTATTTTGTTTTAACTTTGTTTTCCGTCTTTTAAAATAGGTGTGTGTGTGTATGAGTATAGCTTTATATTTTTATGTTTTCTTTATTTTTGCTTAGATTTGTTTAGATTTAGGATTTTATACCCTTTTATGCATCCTTATAGATCCGTAAAAGCGTTTTCAAGGTGATTTTCATTTTCTACTAACTTAGATTTTCTTTTTTAAGTCTTAAAACTTTTTGTTCTTTAACTTTATTTTCACTTTTTACACACTTTTACGGAGTTATAAGAATGGATATATACTTTTTTTTATTTTTCGAGTATTTCGATTTTCATTTAAACTTTTGCTCATTTAATTTTTCCATCTTCTTTTTATGCATTTCTACCGCATTCTAGCGGTAGAAATGTATTCGTTTTAATTTTTCGAGCACTTCATTTTTTGTTTATTTGCAAACCTCTTTGCTCGTTTGTTTTTTATTTCTGCTTTTTATGCATTTCTACCGCATTCTTGCAGTAGAAATGTAGTTACTTTAATTTTTAGAGCACTTTGTTTTTCGTTTTTTTGTACGTGTGCGTGCGTGTATGAGATATTTTTCATAGCTTTTTGTTCACTTATATTGAGTGAGTGTGTGTGTCTTTCTTCATGTAGAGTGAGTGAGTGTGTTTAATTTTCTTTCGTGTGTGTGCATTTTACTTCCGGTAGGGTGTGTGCGTTTTTAATTCAATAGAGTGAGTGTGTGATTTCATTTTTGTCGAGTGTGTGTGGGTGCATTTATTTTCTCCTACTCGTTTGAGTAGGACTCGCTTAGTTTTCCTTCTTGTAGAGTGCGTGAATTTATGAGTTAGATTTCATTTCTGTTGCGTGGGTGAGTTTTATTTTATGTTGTGTGCGTGTGTTTTACTTTCCGTAGAGTGGGTGTGTGTGTGCATTTATTTCCCCTTACTCGTTTGAGTAGAACTCGCTTTTATTTCCCGCCCACTCGTTTGAGTGGGACTTGCAATTTTCTGCTTTCTGTACAGCTTTCCTTTACTGCTTTTCTTTTCATCTTTCATTTTCTGCTTTATTTTATCGCTTTCTATCGCAAGCCGTCCCCATTCTGATGAGTTGTTAACCGCTTTTAGTCCTCAGTATCGAAGAGCATTGGGACACATAAAATGGCTTCAAATAATTAAAGGTCCTGTTTTTCTAATAATTAAATTAACTTAAGGTTTGTCCCGGGTTTACGAAGCGTAGAACCACATAATCGATGTGTGAGCTCTATTTACGTAGTGCATACGCTATCTAGCCACGAGGGTGATGCGCAGGATGCCCGACTCTAAATTATCTGGGGAGCACGGCGGGTCCGGATTACGCGCGGCGAATCATAGGCAAGTGCACCTATTGCAAGTAATACAGGATATTCGGGAGAATATCCAGATCGTAAATTTCCCGGGAACAGGTTGATTATCCCTACTGCTCCGAAAGCACTATTATTTTACCTAAATATTAAAGTTATTTATTTTAACTAGAGAGCAAAAAACTTAGGAGTAGATTCGATGAAGAGATAACACTTAGTATCGAGTTACGTTAGGATTAAAAATAGATTTAAATAACTAGAGATCTAAGGTTTCAATTCAATTAAAGCGGAAACTTGGTCGTGGAGATTCAAAAAGAATGAGCTTACCTATCTCTAGGAATGTCGCTCACCTGGACATTAAGGCTATTCGACCGGGCTCTCGTCCGACGAACGAATCCTCTTAATGCCCGCAGTATGCTAAGAACGCCGCTACTGGGTGGGGAACCCAATCCGGTAGAGTTAGCGCGCCTCCTCACTCGAGTGTTAGTACGGAACTCTCTTTACCTGGGGGTGATCAGTCCATACGCACGGCCTCTCGGCTAGCTAGCGTATGTGTTGGATCCCTAGTTTGGATTTGGGATAGGTTCACTGAGTTAGGATGTCTTTGACCCACCTTGTATAGTCAGGGTCATTGGTTGTGTCCTAGAGTCTAGGGTTTGTCCTTAGAACATCATCCTGTGGACCAGCCATCCTCCAGACTGTCAGAGAAACTCAAGACTTAGAGATATCTTCAGCTCAAGGAAATGTGTTCGACGTTGGTCGATCTCAGCTCAACGAACCATATTCCTTGGTCGACGATCTCTGGTCTACTATTTGAACTCTTCTCAGCCAGAGACTTCTCAGATTCTGTCTAAGTCCACAATCATTCTTCGGTCGACGAATTTGGATCTCTGTTCGACGAATGATGATTGTCAGTTCGACGAAGATTGTAGCAGAATTGACACGTTTCCCTTGAAGACTAATTGCTATTGTCTGGTCGACGAACTCATCAGCTCAGCTCGATGAACTGTGAACTCAGGTCGACAATTTCTGTTCTTCGTTCAACGATTCCAGACTTGGTCTTCTCCAGTTTTCCGTCCCCTTTCTTGGCAATGATTCCTGAATAATTAATGCTCAATCTTCTCGGAATGTTACCGTTAGAACGAGCATTGATCATGGATTATTACATGCCATTTTTCCACGGAACAGTTAGGGAATTCATTCATTGTCGCCTTCTTCTCAGGCCGACTGCATTTACTGCTCAAGGATTCAAATTTCGAATGTGTTTTTTAGTCAGCTTCAAGAAAAGAAAAGATTAAGCAGTCCTGCTGACATACATTACATTCAAGAAGTCTTATAGAAATCAAACGTTTTACACACTGCAATCAGCCTAGGCCAGAGAACATCATCATCAAGAAGAAGAAGAACATACAATCTCTATCAAGAGTCTTCTTCTTTCCACCCTACAGGACAACTTCAGAAGGACAACAATAACTCTATCTGTCGAATAACTTCCTGAAGCAATCTCTGGTCAAGGCAATCAAGTTTTTGAAGACCTGCCACCCTGAAGCAGAGCTCCAGATTTCCTTGATCCATTCAAGATCTCAGGGGGAGCAATCTGCTGAAATCAATCCACTAGTCTTCTCAGTTGTTATTGAGAAAGAGAGACACCATCTCCTTTTTCATCCTATGTACAGGGTTTTAAGTCCCTTCAAAATTATTCCTGGTTGCAAGTCTCCTACCAAAAGACTTGAGATTTTGGTTTTTGAGCACGTGAACAAAAGGTCATTGGTGTCAGGCACCTGATCAAAAATCTGAGTGGATTCCTACCCGGGTGGTAGAAGAGTGGATGTACCCAGGTTGTAGAACCACAATAATTTCTTGTGTCGTCTGGTTGCCCTTTTTCTTTTTTTTTTGCTGTGTTCTGTGATTTGTTAGGTTGTTGTGCTTATTACTTTGTTTGCTAGCCTGTTCACCTAGGATTACAGCAAAAGTTGTAAAGATTTTGTAAGAGACCACAATACTCTATTCACCCCCCCCCCCCTATAGAGTATTTCAGATCTAACCTTCACTTTCAATTGGTATCAGAGGGAGGTTGGTTATTGTTGGTTGCACAGGCTAACACCTGAACCATAAAGATCACTCTTGTTAGATCTGATTGTTTTGTTTCCGTTATTAGATTTATTTCTTCACAGAATGGCTCAAAATAAAGATTATGCAAGCATCAGACCTCCAGTAAGCAATCTTAGCAGATTTGTCATCTGGAAGCCAAGAATCAAATTATATATGAACTCTATTGATGAAGATATCTACAATTCTATTTTGACATGTCCCCCCCCCCCCCAACTCTTCACATTTTATGCAACATCTTCAAGCACAACAGCAGTGCCACCACCTGAGTGGACAAAAGCCCAGAGGAAAGCCAAAATTGTAGATGCAAAAGCAATGAACATCTTGGCTCAGACTATGTCAGATGATATATTTCAGAAGGTGGCTGAGTGCACCTCAGCCAAGGCTATTTGGGACTCCCTCAACCAAATGGTAGATGGTTCAGCTGATGAAAGGAAAGACAGGAGATCAAATCTCATATCCCTGTATGAGAATTTTAAGAAGGATGAGGCTGAATCAGTTGCTGAAATGTACAATAGGTTGAGCTCAATCATTAATGAGCTTAAAACCTTGGATAAAGATATCACCCTTACAGAGGTGAATGACAAAATCTTGATGTGCTTCCCTAGCTCTTGGGACTCAAGAATCTGGCCTATCAAAGAAGCTAGAAGCCTAAATGAGATATCAACTGAATCTCTACTAAGCAAACTAAAATCTTATGATCAGTTGATTAAATCAAGAGAAGCAGCTGAACAAAAATCAACAACTCCAGTGAGAAAAGATCACAGTATAGCTTTCAAGGCATCAGAGGAAAGTGAGACCTCAACATCCAATGAAGAACTAATGAGCCTCTTTGCAAAAAGATTTTATAAGATGGTTAGAAAGGAATTCAGAAGAAAATCATCCAGGCAGGATGATAAGCCCAAATATGACAAGACACCAACCAAGGAGGTTGTGTGCTTTGGATGTAGAAAGTCTGGACATTACATCTCTGAATGTCCAGAAAGCCAGAAGAAGGAGAAAAGCAGAGAAAAAGACTCCAGGAGAAAACACAGCAGCAGACCCTCCTTCAGCAAGTACAAAAAGAGAGACAAAGGCTTTGTTGCTGAAACATGGAGTGATACTGAAGAAGAATCATCCTCCTCCAGCTCAAGTGAAGAAGAGGAAGAAGCAAGAAACAAGGAGTTTGCCTTATGGCAATTGATGCCTCCAGGAGCAGTTCAGGATCAGAAGGGAAGATGAAGCAGCCTCAGAGTCAAAGGCAGATCCGGTTATTTCAAGTTTTGATTATAATTCTGATTCATTTAAAATTGAATTCAAGACTATGTGTTTAGATTTAATCAGTTCAGAGAAAGAAATAAAAGCTCTTAGAGAAAAACTAGGAAACCTTGAATCTGTTAACTCAGAAAATCTTAAACTAAAAGATCAACTAACTTTAGCAAATGAGCAGATAATTAAATTAAAATCTGATTTATGTGAGGCTAAACAACTTGAGCAATATCTCAATGGAAGAAGTCTCAAGCTGATGGACATAACAAGCACAGTAAATGTCAGATTAAATGGCAAGCTGGTCTTGGGTGCATCATCAGGTTTTCCCCCCATAATTAAAAAAATATCCTTGCGACACCCATTGAATTTGTTTTTGCCAAGGGAAAAGAGAAGATAATAAACAAACCAATGTCTGAAAACAATCCAAAACCCACAGATAAGAGTAATAAAAATCAGAAAACAGCTAATAAAAACAAGATTCAGCAGCATTCGTCGAACTCAGATCGATTAAATGTTGCCCGTTCGTCGAACCTAGATCGACGAATGCTGAACACAAACTTCAGTAATAATAATTCGTCTAACTGCGATCGACGAACTTTGTATGGTTCGTCGAGCAGAGGTCGACGAACATGGGGTGCAGAAAATGACTATTGTCATTCTCTGAGAAGAGATCGACGATCTCAGCCCTATTCGTCGAACTCTGTCGACGAACTTACAGAAACTCGTCGTACCCAGAAGGACCAAACATGAATCATTTCTCTTACAGAAATTCTAAGCCAGCTAATAAACCATTCACTCCAGTAGCTGATTGGGTTATTCCGTGGATGAAACTCCATAAAATACTTCAGTTGCTCGTCAGCTGTTTTCTCATCCACCACAACTTCGCCATGCTCTTACCTTGCACCAAACCGTACTGGCACCCATGCAGGCCTTGCCTGCCCAGTAGGCTGTGTATGTAACAATGCGAGCACTGTCCCAGTCACCACATGTATGGTCTCCACCGAGAGAGGTGTAGGCGCTTCAACTGGTGTCGCACTCTCATCAGACCGTTAGGGCTCAGACTGCCCAGCACCACTCCTCATCACCTATCAATGTACAAAGCACCATTAACAACCAGTCCATAACAGTAGATGTACATTGACTACACTCTCACGCTCCTCACGTGTATGTATTACATTCTTAGTGGACATTCTTGAGTTCAATTATGTTTTTTCCTCCCAACAATCTGAAACCTGGCTCTGATACCACTTTGTAACGCCTCTGTTCGTCATTTGGAATATAACAGTGGGTCCGGCCGGGGCCCCACGCCATATTTCACAGACAAACGGCGGAATTACGTGTGAATATCAAATCACGTTCTACTCGTATCCTAACTCAGATCATTCTAGCACAATATTTTAAGTTATAAGAACTCAACTGCATGAATGTCCACGAAATATATAAATCAAACAGTTATATATATCACCAGGAATGTATACAACTACACAACGCTCATAGAATTAAGTCCTTACAAGTTAATCTTTACAAATATACAGTTTCATACATCGGCACGGAGGCCGGCCACACATAAAATCCAAGAATTCTTCGCACGGCCTTCAAGGGCTATTAAGCAGCAAGGGCTCGTTCCGCTCACTTCAATTCAACTCATCAACACCTGCAATTATACATCCACCCCAAGAGCGGTAAACAAAGCAACGGTCAGCATTAGCTGACTAATTATAACGACCCTACCCCTTACCCGGGGCAGTGGTTCCTTCCCTGTATGCATTGCAATCATATCATCTACCAATCACAACAAGTACTCTCAGGCACAACAGTATCACAAACGCCGGCCTCCGCCAGACGCTCCGTGCACTCAGGGCATATTATTGGTGTACCGGATATACCAGTTGCCCCCCACCGAGCAGAGGTTTTTAACATGTTGGTTGGCTGGTCCTAGTCCACCAACACGCATGCTGGCGACATTCCACCCATCCCACTCAGAGGTACTAAACTCACGGCAAACTTGAGCATTTCCACTTCAGATTGACCCACCATTGTGGTGCAGCAAGCCAGGTCTGTCTCACGTCCCCCCAAGCCTTGCCACCAATCGATCTCCTAAAACAACCAGGGGCAGGTCAGCCTTTTCCCGTTGCTCAAACTGTTAGTAGCACACCACTTAACGCGGGTCGGCTTTCCCTCCTGATTTGCCGCAGCTTTCCGCTCTCTCAGAGCAAACAGTGCTCACAACACACCACCAACTCAACCCGAGCGGGACACGATCATGAGACACACCCTGTCGTGTATTTCATCTAGTGGAATTCGATGACCCCGAGGAGGACACGCCCTCTGACACGCCCGTGTCACAGGGCGTGTTCCCTCTCGAGAACTTCTCGAGTGCATTTCGTCGAGCACTCGAGAGGCTGCTCAACCCGAGCAAGACACGCCATGGGACACGCCCGTGTCCCAGGCCGTGTCAACCAACCTGAACCCAAATTGGGATTTGGGGTGTTATGTTTTCTGCTCAAGGCAGCAGCCACCAAATTAGCCTTGCCCGGATGGTAAAGGATATCAACCTCGTAGTCCGGGACATACTCTAACCATCTGCGTTGGCATAAATTCAACTCTTTTTGAGTAAAGATATACTTCAAACTCTTATGATCTGTATAGATCGTGCACATCACTCAATATAACAGGTGTCTTCACAGCTTCAAAGCATAAATGATCACAAAAAACATGTGTAGGGCAGTTCATTTCGTGAACATTCTGCTGTCTCAATCCATACACGGTCACCTTTCCTTCTTGCATCAAGACACAACCCAGTCCAACTTGTGATGCGTCCACATAAACAGCATACTCTACTTCTTCGGTAAGCAACGCCAAGACTAGGGCAGACATAACATCTTCCTCAACTCCTGAAAAGCTTCTTCGCAAACAATGCTCCAAATAAAAGTTGAATTCTTCTACGTAAGTTTGGTCAAAGGTACAGATAACACTGAAAATCCCTGCACAAATTTCCTATAGTAACCTGCCAACCCTAAGGAACTCTTTATCTTCTTAAGCGTTATAAGCCTCTCACAGTCCAAAACAGCAGCTATCTTTATTGGGCCCATAGAAATTCCTTCGCTGCTACGCTGCTCACCTCTATCGACCCTTCTTCTTTGCTATGATTCTTGCCTATCTATCACCGCTCTTCGTCGCTATCGCGACTCAGCTCTATCGCCCCTTATTTAGATGCCCCTTCTTTTCTTCCCGACCTTTATCCACGGTGTCCCAATAGTTGGGATGTCCTAAAGGTAACGGTTGAGTTTCCGTAGAACTCTCTCAACCCCCGCCCTTCATCCACTTCTCTCTCGATACGCGAAGCGCAGCCCAGCCAGGTTTACCTGGATTTTGTCCTGTTTTCGCTCGCTATTCAAAAGGCAGGTTGTAGCGGCAAGAGGAGAGATCATCCCACCAGCTTCCTAAACTGAGGGTATACTTCCTTCCTCTATATCATATCCCATGGGAATTAGTGACTCGAACAGGGTTAGCGTACCATCACTATTCTCACCAGGGAATTGCTCTAAAAGCTGAGTCTAGAACCAGCTACCCTTTCTCTTCGTATACGAAATATACCCTGACATAATGAATCTTTCTCTGGGAAGGCATGATTGGGAGCTAGCTCGAAATCCGAACTCCCTCACTTCGCCTAGCAACAAGCTTGACCCTTCAGAGCCTATATCTCCCCAACACTGAAGAATTCACACTTGCTCAGCTTTGTATACAACTCATGCTCCATTAAAGTAAACAACACTAAGTGCAAATGCAAAACATGCTCCTTAGCACTTTTAGAGTATATTAGAACATCATCGATGAAAACTACCACAAAATGGTCTAGAAAATCCATGAATACTTTATTCATCGTATCCATAAGAGAAGAGAGTGCATTTGTCAATCTAAAAGACATTACTAAGAACTAAAAATGCCTATATTGGGATGAAAAGTAGTTTGTGGAATGTCCGACTCATGGATCCTCCACTGATGGTGGCCTGAATGAACGTCAATCTTTGAGAACACGAAGCTACGCCGCAACTAGTCAAACAAATTGTCAATATGAGTCAACAAATATCTATTTTTGATAGTTATCTTATTCAGCTCCCTATAATCTATACATAATCTCATCGAACCATCCTTTTCCCATACAAAAAAACTAGAGCACCCCGGGGCGAAGAGCTAGGCCTAAGAATGCCACACTACAACAATTTGTCTAGCTGAGTACACAACTTTTCCAACTCATGTGGAGCCATATGGTATGGTGTCTTCGCAATAGGACGAGTGTCAGGCTTAAGGTCTATGACGAACTCTACCTCTCTCTCAAGAGGGAGACCAACAAGACTAATATGGAAAACATCAGAAAACTCTCGCACCATAGAAATATCCTCGATACGCAGCGAATCACGAGCAACTTACAAAATAGAAACAAGATAAGCATTACAACCGAACTCTACAAATTTCTAACCATGTACTGCATATATGATCATAGAGTACGTAAAACCAAACACACTCATGGGTTAGTCGTTGTCCAACTTGAAATCCAAGAGCATGACCTTGCATCGAATGACAATATCATATCTAGATAACCAATCCATACCCAAGATTACATCGAAGTCCTCCAAATCTAGCACCTTTAAATTGGCAAATGCTAGGAATCCATCTAAAAGAATAGGGAAATTCTGGATACCCTGATTTGACACCACTGAATGACTAGATGGAAACTTAACGCAAAGCGGATCACCCACTTGATTGACGGTTAAATGATGATGGTCTACAAAATTCCAAGCTACGAAGGAATGAGTGGCACCTGAATCGAAAATATCATGTGTCCAACAATTCCTTACCCTAAACTCACCTAAAAATTCATATACATAACTAATAGGGCATAAATTGAATTCCAAAATTGCACGTTAACAACTAGAGTTGAATCTAACCTGAGATCACCTAGGTGGAAAACTGAGCATCTCCCTTATTCACCACATTCAATTTACCCTTTCCCCTGTCCAGTTGTTGCGGTTGCGGTAGTGACAAAGTCTAAAGTGGAGTGGGCTGCAATGTGGGCTGGGACTGCGGGCACCTAGACTTCACATGCCCATTCTTATACTTTAAGGAATATTGGGCTACATTATGCCCCTTCTGCTGGCACAGGTTAGATCTCCCTTGGGAGTACTCTGGATCGCAAGCACTTGATGTTGCTTCTAAGCACCCAACCTCTTGAAGCATTTTTCAACAGGGTGGCTTGGACGACCACAAAAACTACACACCTCCTTACCCCCTTTATTCGGAGTAGGTCCAGATGCCTAAGGTATTCCATTATATTCAGTCTTCCTCTTTTCCTTACTCAACATCATGCAATGATTCTTAGAGTTATCAATAGCCTCGACCTTCAAGGCAACTTCCACTGCTTCTACATAATTCTTAGATCGGTAAGCGTTGCATAACTACTGGATGTCACTTCAAAGACCACCCGGAAGATGCTTAACTCTACCCTCCTCAGTGGCTACCAACTCTGGAGTAAACCTGCTCAACTTGTTGAACTCGATCTCATACTCACCAACTGTGAGTTTCCTCTGCTTTAAATGCATAAAATTATTCATCATCTTGTCTTGCTCGACCGACGATAAGTTCTTCAACAGCATCCCCTTGAACCCTTCCCACAAGCACCCATTGGTGAGTCCTTATTTTTCTCTAATCCGCCACCCTTTAGCAAGACCTTTTAACTGGTATGCAGCGACCATAACCTTTTGGTCAGCGGAAATTCCCGATTAGGAAAACATCTCCTCGATAGCTATAATAAAATCAACTAGCGCATGAAGTCAGTCCTCCCATCATAGGTCGAGGGTCCTAAACACTAGAAATGTGAGATGAAATTCATCTCAGGCGATAATAGAATAGGAGGTATCGGGGGAGTAGGCGGGTTAGGATCAGCTCGACCCACTGCAAGGTCTTGCACCCCAGGCTGTTGCGCTAAAGTGGCAGTCAACAACACCTGCATGTATGCTTGCATCGCAATCATCTGCCTTGACAGATTCTCATTACTCTGACTCAACTCCTTGATCATGGCATCACTATGCGCTCCCGAAGACTCACCCTCAGACTGGGGAGCCAAGCTCAGCGTATGACGCTTCAGAGACATTCTCTCTACAAATATAAACGAATATCTCCTCAAAACCCAGCCTAATGCTAGAATTATCCAACTCAGATCAAAACAGAAACGTCTAGACATTTGCTCTTCCCACTACCATGCTCTGGGATTTTCTATGAATGATTTTATGCTTAACTTAGGATGATATAGCATCATCCATCGACACTTGTGCATATAGTATGAATGCATGAAAGCTTAAGTTTTTGCTTCAAATCACATGTGTATGTGTGTCATCATGTAGATCTTAGCTTGCCATGTGTGTAAATGTTATGTTATAATGTGCATGTTGTGTTATGCATTCTAAATAAAATGCCATAATGAGTGTCATGAGTTGCGTACACATGAAATATTATGCATCTCATACTACATAATATCACATATAACGAAAAAAATAAAAATCTAACGAGCATCCAAGCGATAATGTTAAGTCAACCATTTCAACTTAACAGTCACATGTTCCTATGTCTATGAAAATCCATATACAAACACATATTATGCATCACGGACTACATAATATGCCTCATATACTTCTGTTGTGCTTCTGAGTGTAGTGTTCATGCTTCAACCAAGACATACAGATAACACTTAGGTGTGTGTATGCAATGAAGTTTGTGAGCATTTTTTCGTAACAAGTCATCGGATATCAGTTGGATTATGACGAATTTGTCGGAAGTTTCTGACGAATTAGTCGGAAGTGATTGTCAGATATTCGTCGGATATTTCCGACAAATTCGTCGGATGTATCAACAATTTTGTTGGGTTGACCGTGTTGGTTATTGGATACCGTGTCATGTGCTACATTCGTCTTGTTCGTGGTATGACCCTTGTAATTTCTTCAAATATGTCTAAGGCTTTGTTTGGCGTGGCTTATCGTGACCTATTTGCTCCAGTGAGGTTGGACAATAATGGCATTTTCATACCAAAATCTTATGCCTCCAACTAGTCTCTTTTTTGTAACATTTGTGATACCAAACATATATTCTATGACAATGACGTTTTTGTCCAACCTCACCGGAGCAAATAAACTGTGATAAGCTGCAGCAAACGAGACCAAAATTCGTCGAGTTACCTTAACATTTTCATCGAGTATGAATAAATTCGTCATGTCAATTGTTCTTCAAGTCGTCTGGATTGTCGCGTCGTTTCGACTAAGTTAATCACTTCGTTTGTTGTAAGCATCGTGTTTATAGTTGGAGTTTTGTATGTCGGGAGTCTGGTTGCCTTCTACCGTCTCGTTTGTTCGTTGTGTCGTGTGGATAGCCGTGTTGATTTGAACAAGTATTTCGCTTTGATCATCGTATTAGTTGTAGGCATCATTGAATCATTGCTTATATAATTTATCGTTGGAAATCACTGTTGGGTAGGCCTTGGGGTTTTGACGGGCTAATCTGTGGCATCATGTCGAGCGCATGTTAATGATTGGGTAAGTCTTTTTTGTCGATTGAATGAGTTTGAAATTGGATAATTTGCATATATATACATATATATATAATATTTATTGAGTTGTACATGTTGTGGACCTTTTCCCCGGCACAGTACTATAGTTGTTGGGTTGTGCGTGTTGTCGACCTTTTTCCTTGGCACAGTACCATATTCGTTGGGTTTGTGCATGTTGTGGTTGCTTCCCTGGCACAGTACCCCTCTTGTTTGTGGATCATACACCCAGGCTTTCACGGTGTTTTGATACCCTTCTCCAACTGATCAGTCTCATTTGAATTTGAAAATGAATATGAATTTGAATATGATATCTGATAAGATATGTATATATATATATATATATGCAACACTTTTAGCTCTTGATATTGAGTTTTCTTAACTTATACTGCATTGCTAGTTCTTTTGTCCTGTTTCTATTGATTCGTACTGATTTTTTCTACTATCTTGTCTATTACGCCCGACCTACTTGGAGATTTGTCAGGTTCTGTTACTTTTTTAGCACCACTTGTAACTTGCATCTAAGGTGTTCTTCTTTTGAATGCCTCAGGTTCAGAGCAATAATAGGTTTGGCTGGTAGAGCTCGTGGTTTCAGAGCAGCGACTACTTGATGTTGCTTGACTTTCGCCTCAATTTAGTGAGGTAGTTGTTTCTTTGTTTCAGATTAGACTACTTTCTTTTGGGTTCGTGTCAGTTTTTTGATGCCCATAGTGTTAGTTTCTGATGTTAGACTACTTGCTAGTTCTACTGCTGTTGCATACTATTAGTTTTATACTTGCTCTCTGAGAAGGTTTATGTTAGGGTACATGTTAGTTATTTTTAACTATAAAAGCAACATTTTAGCGTAGTTGCATAGCATGTCTTATAACTGATGAACTCATAATTTTTTTTAGAGTTATAAATTTTCCTTTTTACTTTTTAAAAAATTTAGAAGTCACATCTTTATTGTATTTTCAGCTGAGTCTTCATACTCATATAGGATAACAAATGAATCAACTTAAGATTTCTTGCTGCATAAACTTATAATTTCTCACTCGTGAACTAGTTGATTCACCAGACCGAGAGACACGGTCAGTAAAATCTAATAACATAACTATGTTTTAAAACATAATTCATAAGTCTTTTTTATAAAAATAAATGAAAGGATAGGATTGCTTGAACGTATGCAGTTGTCCCTTGCACAACATGACAACACGAACACGTATTTTCTCCCACTCTAATAGTATTTTAATATAGAGAAAATGTGTGTTGTGATAGTTGGTATCAGAGCTAGGTTTTGTAAAAGGGTTGGTTGGTTTGGCAAGTAAGTCAGACGACCATTTCCCTTAATCAAAACTCTAATCGCATCATTTCATTGCATACACACACCGATATGTCATCGTTATGTCTTGATGGAAGCATGAACACTACACTCATACGCATAATAAGAAGTATATGGGGCATATTATGTAGTATGGTATGCATAATATGTGTTTGTATATGGATCCTTATAGGATGCAACATGTGACTGTTATGTAGTATGAGATGCATAACAATCATCACATGAATGCCCATTATATTTTTATTTGTGTTACATGCGATATTATGTAGTATGGGATGCATAATATTTCATTTTTTTGTCATTCATAACATGCACTAAGGCCTTTTTATTAGAATACATAGCACCACATATATATCATAACATAGCATTAGCACACGTGACAAGTTAAAGATCTAAATGATGACATATGTACACACATGATTTGAACGAAAATATAAATATTTACGCATTCATATTATGAGCACAAGTGTCAATGGGATGATGGTACATCGTCCTACGTTAGGAGAATAACATCATTTCATGAATTCTTAGAGCAAGATAACAGCAAGAGCAAGTATTTTCCTCTCTGATCTGATTTGAGTTAGGACATTAGAGTTTGCTAGCTAATGTGTTTTAAGATAGGTCTTGATGAGTTGTTCGACCGTATTTGTAGAATTTGGTCCCGAAGAGTTTTACGTTGGGGTTAACTTCCTAGTTTGAGGGTGAGACTTCGAGTACTCATAGCGAAGCGGTGTTAGAGGAGCTGCGTCGGAGCATTGAGACTCTGTCGAGGTAGATGGTTACGATGCTAGCTCAGTTGCAGACATTGTTGGCTACCACCTTGGGGCAGCAGTATGGTGTGCAGACCGCTACGGTGGATGGATATGAGTGTGTGATCAGTAAATCGAATAGATTCACTCTTGAGTTGATAGCTGATTAGAAGAGTAAATTTAAAAAAAATTGGTGACCTTAAAAAGGACATTCAGCAGTTTGCCAGCATTTACCAATCCGAGACTAATGTGAAAACAGTGGAAGTTGCCCTGAAGTATGAGGCTATTTGAAATGCTAAGGATCGTTGTATGTCATCGTTAAAAGAAAAGAGGAATGTTGAGGATAGCAAAAGCCCTTGGGCACTAACCCTACCCCAAAGAAAGAATGAAATGAAACGTGTAATTTCTGTGATTGGTAAGGCCATCTCTTCGAAAAAATTTTCAAGAGACTAGATGTTTAGGAGCAGTCTCAGGTGCATGCGATCAAGGATGCACTTAAAAGAGATCTTGTTTGCACCCATTACCGAAAGAGAGGGCACGATGCAACCCATTGCTTTAGGAAGGCTCGAGCTTGTTCCGGTGTGGTCAGAGTGGGCATATTAAGGCTAATTGCCCGCGGTCCTAGCCCCCAATGCAATCAGTTCCTCCTCAAGCTCTGACATCGCCACAACTGCAGCATTTGGGATAAAGGAAAAGGTAAACTGATCACAGTAACTGATAAAGAAGCTCAGTCTTCAACCCGAGTGATCTCAAGTTAGATCCTGATCTAGTTAATAGCTTCTTCAATAATTCAATTTCTGTTCAGCTGATTACTCAGACGATGCATAATAAAGTTAAGGAGAAGAGTCATTGGGCACATGTCCTTTTTAATTTTAGGGCTACCTATTCGTTCATGGCTAGGACTTTTGTAGAATGTCATCGCTTGACTCCCAATCAAGTTGACGATTTGTTTCGTGTTAATTTTTTCCTCTGGTGATTCGGTGGTGTCGAGTTAAGGTAACCAGAGTTTTCTCATTCCTAAGATTAGATTTCTAGAGTATGCCAATTGAAAGTGCTAGATTTGGAAGATTTTAATATGATGTTGGACATGGGTTGGAGGTCTAGTTATGACGCGGTAGACCGATGTTAGGATAAGCATATGGACTTTACGATGGATAATGGCTAACCCATGAGTGTGTTTGGATTTCCAGAAAGAGATTCTTCGGTTATTTCTGCGGTGTGTGCTCGTCAATTCTTAGATCCTGGCTATGAGTCTTGTCTTGCTCTTGTTTCTATTCTGGAAACTGCTCGTGTTGTGCCGCGTGTTATGTGGGGCGAGAGTTTCCAAATGTTTCCTGCTAGTCTTCCTGGTCCCCCTCCCGAGAGAGAGGCTGAGTTTGTTGTATATATTGAGCCAATTACTTGAACTTTTACGAGAACACCTTATAGCATGGCCCCGCGTGACCTAGAAGAATTACGTACCTAGATGGAATTTCTATAGTGTGGTCTTAATAGGCCAAGTTCCTTACCCTAGGATGCCTAGTTTTGTTCATGGACAAAAGGAGGATGGCTCTGGAAGATTGTGAATAAATTATAGAAAGCTGAATGAGGTGACTCTCAAGATAAATATTCATTTCCTCGGATAGATGATTTGTTTGACTAGTTGTGAGGTAGTACCATATTCTCAAGGATTGATCTTTATTTAGGCTTTTATCGGTGGAGGATCTGTGAGTCGGGTGTTCCGCGGATCGTTTTTTGTTCCCGTTATGAGCATTTTGAGTTCTTCTTGACGACCTTTGGTTTAGCAAATGCCTCCTCTGTCTTTCTAGTTATGATGAATAATAGAGTATTAAGAGAATTCTTGGTCCACCTTGTGTCCATCTTTATAGATGATGTTTCGATATACTTTAAGAGTGTAGAGGAGCATGCTCCGCATTTCTGTTTGGTGCGGTCTACGTTGAGAGAGAGCGCAAGTTTGTTGGCTAATATAAGCAATTGTAAGTTTTGATAGTCGTAAGTTTCATTTTTGGGTCATGTTATCAATGAGGATGGATATTCGGCAGACCTAGTAAAGATTGTTGCAGTTTTGGTTTGGAAGAGATTAACAACGCCTAAGGAAATAAGAAGTTTCTTAGGGTTGATAGGATGATATAGAAGCTTATAGAATGATTCTCTGTGATTGTCGGCGCCCCTAGTTGGGTTTATATAGAAGAATGCAACATTCATTTGGGGTGATGAGTGCGAAGGAGTCTTTTAGGAAATGAAGAAGAGATTGCGCACTGCTCCAGTTTTGACTTTACCTACCTAAGGAGTGGAGTATATTGTTTTATGGATGCATTATACGTCATGCTTAGGTGTGCCTTGATGTAAGTAATAAAGGTGATTGTATATGGTTTAAGGCAACTGAAGATTTATGAAAAGAATTATCAAGCGTATGACTTGGAATTTGCAACAGGAATCTATGCCTTGAAGCTTTGGGAACAATTATGGTGTGGCACGTTGTGCAAGATTTTATGGACTATAAGAGCATGAAGTAAGTTTTCGCTTGGAAGAAGTTGAATCTGCACCAGAAAAGATGGATAGAATATATTGCGGATTAGGAAGATGACATTCCTTGCCATCCTGATTCTATAAAGATGTATCGATATTTGAAACAGACTATTTGTTGATGTGAGTTTTGTTAGTGGTTTGCTGAGATCTCCCCCAAGGGAGCAAATTCTAGGTGGGCTTTTGTGAATAGATTAAAAAGAAATGCCCAATTTGTACTTTTTTTGATTGTCTATTTGATGGAGGAATTGGCTATAAGTTTTAAGTCGCGTGGGGTTGCTTAGTGTGCCTATAAGTTTTATGTCACGTCGAAACTCAAGGTATATGTCGCATTTCGCGCAGAGTTTTGCACGAAGTTTAAAGTTCTGGCAATAGGTGTTCAATTGCTTTTCATCCGCAGACCAATGGTCAATCGAAGAGAAAGTTAATCGGGCTTTGGAAGAAATGAGTTTTTTTTGTAGCGCAACAGAGTTTCTGCTTAGGCTGGAATTGTCTGTTTCTTTCTCTGCTGTTCACGACGTGTTTCACGTGAGCTAGTTGCGAAAGTGTATTCGTAATGATCGGCATGTCCTTGACTCGGTACCCCAGTTGGAACCTAATTTCTCGTATGTCGAAGAGATTGGTTGTATTCTATAGAAGCAAGATCGAGTGCTGAGAAAGAAAATAATTGCAATGGTTAAAGTCCTCTGGCGCAATCAGGACTTCAGGAGTGCTCCTTGGGAATTTGAATCTGCAATGAGAAAGTTTTTTCCTCAGCTTTTCTCCTAGTCTTCTCTAGTTTGTATTCCTATCTAGAGAATTTTCATCTTGTCTCTCCCTATGTCCTCTTGTTTCGTTTCGCGTTCCAAGTTTCGGGACGAAACTTTCTTTTTGGAGGGGTGACTGTAACGCCCCAGTTTTTCCGGCAATTATTTTTATACTCTTAGTTACGTCATAATGGTGTAAGGGTGTTACATTAGCGTAGAGTTGACGGTGTGTCGCCGTTAGTGCATTTTCGCGCCCGTTAGGTCGAGTCGACCAAATCTTGGAATTTTTATCGAAATTATAAAATCTTGCGTTACGAAATTAAATCGATTAATTTTTGACTTATCCGCTAAGTTTTGTCGCGATCCAAACGATATTGGAGAATCGACGTATTTTTTTGTAGTTTTGTAGAATTTAGGTTCGTCTTAACCTTTGGAAATTTATATCTTGAGAACGGCTCATCAGATTCTCGTTTTGACTTCACCGTTGGATTCATAGCGTCAGTTTTCTCTTGGGATGTCAATTTCGCTCGAATCGGCGTGCGTTTAGCACTTCGTAATATATAATATCTAAATTATTATTACTATTAATATTATTATTAATAATGATATCATTATATAAATTATCTTATAGTCCGTAGGAACGGCACTCTCATCCGCCGGATTGTTACCTGTTCCGACGAATTTCATTCCGGCGAACCCCTCCTCTATTTGTTAGGCTCTGTTTTACATTTCGGGCCGGTGGGAGGCCAGTGAGGAGAGAGGAATCGGCTGTTTAGAACGATCGACTGGTGCTCCGCCTACCAGCGTCAAAACACCGGGCTGGCACCCTTTTACGCCAGCCGTTCTCGCCCGGAGCTCGGCAAACAGCCTTTCTCCGGCTCGTTCAGGCCGGAACGGCGCCCCACTTGAATGTCAAACAGAGCCTTAATTATACCTAGGTTTTCATTATAAGTATATTATATATATATATATATATATATATATATATATATATATATATATATATATATATATATATATATATATATATATATATATATATATACGAGTCACAGGCACGAGCCTCCGGCCCAATGGCTATGCGCCGCAGTACCTGGCCGCCGACGGCGGTGTACAACCCCGTATTCGCGAAAAGTGGACCCTAAATGAGGCGGGCTTAGTTTTTAAGCTTTTTGGAGATTTTGCACTCTCGGTGGCCAATTTTGGCTCTAGCTTGGAAACATACTAGTAGGGGGAGAAAATATTTCTCCCCCCAAGGCACCCTTGAGAAGCCGGCCCCAGGCTGTCCAAGCCGCCTCAGCCCGACTCCAAGCCGCCCCAGCCCGGCCCCAAGCTGCCTCAGCCCGGCCCCAAGCCGCCCCAGCCCGACCCCAAGCCGCTTCAGCCCGGCCCCAGGCCGCCTAAGCCGTCTTGCCAGACCGCAGGTCGCCCAAGCCGTCTGGCCAAGACCGCAGGCCGCCCAAACCATTTGGTCAGGCCGCAGGCCGCCAGCTCGTCAGGCCGCAGGTCGCCCAAGCCAGCTCGCCAGGCCGCAGGTCGCCCAAGCCAGCTCGCCAGGCCGCAGGTCGCCCAAGCCAGCTCGCCAGGCCGCAGGTCGCCAAAGCCAGCTCGCCAAGTGGGCCAGCTCACCCAGCCAGGCCGCGGCTCGCCTTGCCCCGTCTCGCCAGACCGCCGCCTCGCCCAGGCCGCCGTCTCGCCAAGCAGGCCAGCTCGCAGGCCGCCCAGCTCACCCAGCCAGGCCGCAGCTCGCCTTGCCCCGTCTCGCCAAGTAGGCCAGCTTGCAGGCCGCCCAGCTCGCAGGCCGCCAGCTCACCCAACCTTCTCGCCCCAGGAGGCTAGTCCGGGGAGGGTTCGCCCTCCGCCCCCTAGACCCAAGTGGATCCTGTGGTTTTACCATTTGGCCCTCGGGGGATTACCCCTTTACCCCCCCCCCCCCCCCCCCGGCGTGGTTGTTTTCTATTGGCCCGAGGTGTATTGGGCGTAAGGGTATTTCGGTCATTTTGGTCCATGGGATTTGGAAAACTATAAATAGACCCCCTTGGGTGCCTTGGAGAGGACCCCTTTTCTTGCTTCCTCCTCCCTTAGCTTCTTCTTGGTATAGTAGAGAGAGCTCCTCCAAGGCACCCTACCTCGAGCATTGGCTAGGGAGGGGAAGTGCTCAAGCAGCCTTCCGGGTGTGAGGTGGGACCTCCACGCTAGAGCCGAGGGTCTGTTCATAGTCTCCTAAGTCTCCGGTCCGTGACGTTCTCTCGAGTGTAGTAGGTGTGAGGTCACCCCTTTCAGGGACCCCGAACTCCACGAGAGACCAAGTTTTTGGTTTCAACATTTTGGTGCGGTGAGCGTGGAGAGTGACCAGCACAGAAGATCTCGGGAGAGTGTCATGACGGGAGGTCAAGGAGGTAGTGATGATCTCGGCGAGCTCCCCACCCCAGGACCCTTTGTGGGGAGGCAAGAGTTCATGGCCTCCATCCAGGGCATCATGGAGATGCTGCGAAGCATCGCTCCTCAGGGTGGCAGCTCCACCCCGACCCCCCAGGAGCTAGCTCCCCCTCTCGACGAGCCGACTCTCAGGGGTCTAGGCGAGATGACCCCAGCAGGGGGAGAAGGAAGTACAATAGGAAGAAGGCCCGGGAAGGAGAGGATGGGCGATGGGGTCGAGCGAGACCTCACCGGCCGGGAACTGTTCTCCAGCCCGGCGAGTGCCAACCTCCCAGGCGAGCAGGTCGCGCGAGTGGAGGTGGCGAGACCACCCCTTAGGGGGTCACCCTTCAGCGAGCTGATCATTTCAGCTCTCGTTCCCGAGGGGTTCAGAGAGCCAGACATGGCTTACTATACGGGGAAGGATGACCCCGTCCAGCATCTGCAGTGGTCCGAGGATGTCGTCTCCATCAGGCCGATGACGGATGCCTTCAAGTGTCATCTCTTTGCGATCACGCTGAAGGAGAAGGCAAGGGACTGGTTCCATCAACTCCCTCCGAGGTCGATCTATGGGTTCGAGGACTTGAGCCGAAGCTTCCAGCTCCGCTTCTCCACCTCCAAGAAGCGGAAGAGGAGCCCTGAGTCCATCTTCTTGATAAGGCAGGGGGCCGAGGAGTCGCTGGCCCGCTACGTAGACAGGTTCCAAGAGGAGATCTTGGAGGTCCAGGAGATGTCAGGGTATGCTCTCCAGATGGCCTTCACCGTTGGGCTAAAGGAGGGCTTCTTCAAGATGAGCTTGACCCGGAAGGCCCCCCTTTCCTTCGAGGAGCTGATGGAAAGGGCGGTAAAGGAGATTGCCATGGAGGCAGCCAACCCGGCATTTGTCAAGAGGCTGGAAAAGTTGACGGAGGTGGAGTCAAAGGAGCAGGGTGGCTCAAGGCATCAGGAAGGAAGAAGGAGAGAGGAGCAGAGACCTCAGGGGTTCCAAGGGCAGGAGGGTCCGGAACCAGGCTGGAGGCAGCAGGGAGGACCTGCCCAGGGTCCAGGAAGAGCTCTCATCCAAGGAGGGGGGAACTTCCACGGGGGCCAAGGGAGGTACAACTTCCAGAGGCAGGCCCCAAGGCAACTCTTACCCCCGCCGCAGCAAGCCTTGGCAATAGGAGGGGGAAGAGGTAACAGGAGAGAGCGCCCAGCCCGCCGAAAGAGGGGAGAAAGAGCGCTGCTGTACTGCGACTTCCACCAGGTGGAGGGGCACGCCACGGCTACCTGCCCCGAGTTCTTGGAGGTGAGGGGGGAGAGAGGCCCTGACCAGCCGCAGCCGCCGGTGCGGGTAGGAGGGGTTCTACCAGGAGAAGGGGGTGATGATATATGCGAGGATCGGGTCGACGTGGGAACCCGAGGCGGTATAGGAGTGATCCACGGTGGAGTGGGGGTTGAGGCCACTCGGAAGGCAAGCCTCCATGTCATGTACCGAAGGAGCGTCGCCTCAACCTCCCAGACCCCGCCCCCAGAGGAAAAGATCACCTTCTCGGTGAAGGACCTACCGGATCATGAGGATCCGTTCTATGATGCACTGGTCATCCAGACGGCCATCGAAAGCTACACCGTCTCCCGGATCCTGGTTGACAACGGAAGCTCCGTCAATGTCATTTTCAAGAAGGCGTTTGACGAGATGAAGGTGGAGCCAAGGAGGGTGTTGGCCTCGGACGGACCCCTGTTCGGATTCTCAGGAGAGAGGAAGGAGGTCGAGGGTGGCGTGGGGCTCCAAGTGAAACTGGGAGGAGTCTCGAGGAACTGTCGGTTCGTCATTGTTGACGCTCCAAGCAGCTACAACGCCATCTTCGGAAGACCCCTCATCAGCGCCTTCCGTTGCGTGCCGTCTTCGTTCCATCAATGCCTCAAGTTCAACTCAGGGGGAATCCAGGTCAGAGTCAAGGGAGACTCCATGATGGTAAGGCAGTGCTACGTCACGGCCGTCAACATCATCTCTTGGTTAGCCAAGGCAGAGGAGATGGAGAAGATCATGGAGAGCCTGAGCAGGATGGAAGTGTCCGGCGAGGAGGAAGCGGATGGCGACCACCGGGCCCAGACCCCCTGAAGAAGCCTCGTCCCGGCAGAGTCCTGTATGTATCTTATCTTGTAATGAGTCTAACCCCCGACCAACTGAGCCGCGGGGATCATGTAACCCATCTATTTTCCCCGTTTGAGGATGTAGGATTTGGTAAGGTTTGATTGTGTAGCTCAATTCCTTTGCTCCGTTGACGATTCCGCTGCCAGGCTCCCACTAGCTGGCTGGGTAGCTTGATCTCTCGTGGTAGCCTAAGTCCTTTGCTCCGATGACGATTCCGCCGCCAGGCTCCCACTAGCTGGCTGGGTAGGTTGATCTCTCGTGGTAGCCCAAGTCCTTTGCTCCGATGACGATTCCGCCGCCAGGCTCCCACTAGCTGGCTGGGTAGGTTGATCTCTCGTGGTAGCCCAAGTCCTTTGCTCCGATGACGATTCTGCCGCCAGGCTCCCACTAGCTGGCTGGGTAGGTTGATCTCTCGTGTTAGCCCAAGTCCTTTGCTCCGATGACGATTCCGCCGCCAGGCTCCCACTAGCTGGCTGGGTAGGTTGATCTCTCGTGGTAGCCCAAGTCCTTTGCTCCGATGACGATTCCGCTGTCAGGCTCCCACTAGCTGGCTGGGTAGGTTGATCTCTCGTGGTAGCCCAAGTCCTTTGCTCCGATGACGATTCCGCCGCCAGGCTCCCACTAGCTGGCTGGGTAGGTTGATCTCTCGTGGTAGCCCAAGTCCTTTGCTCCGATGACGATTCCGCCGCCAGGCTCCCACTAGCTGGCTGGGTAGGTTGATCTCTCGTGGTAGCCCAAGTCCTTTGCTCCGATGACGATTCCGCCGCCAGGCTCCCACTAGCTGGCTGGGTAGGTTGATCTCTCGTGGTAGCCCAAGTCCCTTACCCCGAGGCCGT
The DNA here is from genome assembly GCA_039583875.1 of Platanthera guangdongensis. Lineage (NCBI taxonomy): Eukaryota > Viridiplantae > Streptophyta > Magnoliopsida > Asparagales > Orchidaceae > Platanthera > Platanthera guangdongensis. The sequence continues at coordinate 84,707,466 of CM077156.1, forward strand.
CTCGTCACCCAGGCTCCCATTAGCTGTCATGACAGGTTGACCCCTCCGGGAGGCCAAGTGTTTTCACCCAGAGGAGGTCTCGCCACACAGGCTCCCATAGCTGGCATGGCAGGTTGACCCCGAGGGGAAGTTACACTCCGCAAATACGTTGGGTTGGATGTTTCTTTCCGAGCTTATGCCAACCTCGAAAAGAGCGGGGATTGTGTACAACCTCGTATTCGCGAAGAGTGGACCCTAAATGAGGCGGGCTTAGTTTTTAAGCTTTTTGGAGATTTTGCACTCTCGGTGGCCAATTTTGGCTCTGGCTTGGAAACATACTAGTAGGGGGAGAAAATATTTCTCCCCCCAAGGCACCCTAGAGAAGCCGGCCCAGGCCGTCCAAGCCGCCTCAGCCCGGCCCCAAGCAGCCCCAGCCCGGCCCCAAGCTGCCTCAGCCCGGCCCCAAGCCGCCCCAGCCCGGCCCCAAGCCGCTTCAGCCCGGCCCCAGGCCGCCTAAGCCGTCTTGCCAGACCGCAGGTCGCCCAAGCCGTCTGGCCAAGACCGCAGGCCGCCCAAACCATTTGGCCAGGCCGCAGGCCGCCAGCTCGCCAGGCCGCAGGTCGCCCAAGCCAGCTCGCCAGGCCGCAGGTCGCCCAAGCCAGCTCGCCAGGCCGCAGGTCGCCCAAGCCAGCTCGCCAGGCCGCAGGTCGCCCAAGCCAGCTCGCCAGGCCGCAGGACGCCAAAGCCAGCTCGCCAAGTGGGCCAGCTCACCCAGCCAGGCCGCAGCTCGCCTTGCCCCGTCTCGCCAGACCGCCGCCTTGCCCAGGCCGCCGTCTCGCCAAGCAGGCCAGCTCGCAGGCCGCCCAGCTCACCCAGCCAGGCCGTAGCTCGCCTTGCCCCGTCTCGCCAAGTAGGCCAGCTCGCAGGCCGCCCAGCTCGCAGGCCGCCCAGCTCGCAGGCCGCCAGCTCGCCCAACCTTCTCGCCCCAGGAGGCTAGTCCGGGGAGGGTTCGCCCTCCGCCCCCTAGACCCAAGTGGATCCTGTGGTTTTACCATTTGGCCCTCGGGGGGATTACCCCTTTACCCCCCGGCGTGGCTGTTTTCTATTGGCCCGAGGTGTATTGGGCGTAAGGGTATTTCAGTCATTTTGGTTCATGGGATTTAGAAAACTATAAATAGACCCCCTTGGGTGCCTTGGAGAGGACCCCTTTTCTTGCTTCCTCCTCCCTTAGCTTCTTCTTGGTAGAGTAGAGAGAGCTCCTCCAAGGCACCCTAGCTCGAGCATTGGCTAGGGAGGGGAAGTGCTCAAGCAGCCTTCCGGGTGTGAGGTGGGACCTCCGCGCTAGAGCCGAGGGTCTGTTCATAGTCTCCTAAGTCTCCGGTCCGTGACGTTCTCTCGAGTGTAGTAGGTGTGAGGTCACCCCTTTCAGGGACCCCGAACTCCACGAGAGACCAAGTTTTTGGTTTCAACAGGCGGGCTTCGCCTGCCCCCCGCCGGGCTTCACCTGTCCTATTTATTTTAATTTTTGGATTTTTTTTTATTTAATTTTTTTTTTAATGTTTATGTATTATTTTAATATTTGGTTTTTTTTATTTGGTTTTTTTAATTTTTTTAAAAAAAACGGGCGGTCTGCTCCGCCGCCGCCAACCTGACCGGAGACCCTCGTCGGGTTCGTCGGGAGCCGGCAAACCTGCCGGGGGTATTCCGGTGGCCCGCACGACAGTACCCTCCGCCCCTACGGCTAAGCGCAACAGTACCCGGTCGGCGACGGCGGGCATCGTCCCCCCCCCCGATGGCCAAGCGTGACAGTACCCATCTCCCGATACCGCCTCGCCTGTACAGGGTTCTGCTATGCCGCTGGTGGTAAAGCCTTCGGCGGCCTACCCGCTGCCAACCGGCGGGTTCGCCGAACCCCGGTGAACCCGACGGGGGCTGTCTAATATACTTATGTTTGTATATTTTCTAATTAGGAAATTAAAATGCAAATAATTTTAAAAAATATTAAAACATGCAGAACAGAAGCCGGTTTTGTTTTTAGAAAAATCGGATTTTTTTATAATAGCATTAATGAATGGAGTAAATAACCAAGCTTTTAAAAACCGGACCGGACCGGTCGGTCGGACCGGTCCGACCGCCGACCGGGCACCTATCCGGTCCGGTCCATGTTCAAGAACCGGATTACACATGAACAGCCCGAAAACCGGGAAACCGGGCGGGTCGACCGGAAACCCGGGAACCGTGACCGGTTCCCCGAAACCGGGCGGGTAAAAATCCGAACTTAAGCCCGGTAAAAATCTTAATTTAAATGAAAGGTGCTATGATTTGAACCCGCAAACTCTTAATATTTTCTAAATGCCTCATCCACTAGGTCAAATTGACTTTGTTAAAAACACAAGAACTATATTATATATATAATATATCTATTCATATTTATTAGTAAAATACATCTAACATTTTAATTTAAAAACTATTATTCATTTTTATTAATATAATATTCTTAATTATTTTTATTAACTTATATAAGTGTTAACTATATATATTATATTTAATTTTGATTTCAATTATTTTTAAATATTTATATTTATAAAACAACAACAACACTCAAGCCTTTATCCCATTATAATGGAATCGATTATATGGTGCTAATGAATATATTGTTTTTATTTATACCAGAATATAATAATGATAAATAACAATATATATGCAAAAATTTATTATAATATTATTTTTTTTATTTTCTAATATATAAGGGTGAATAATCCTTTGGTGCAAGAGCAAAATTGAAAAGACCAATATTGCACCAAATAGTGTTTTTTCCTTATAGAATAATATATATATATATAACGGACAAACGGTTCGACTCCGGTCCGACCGGTCCAACCGGTCGAACCTTGAACCTTTGAACTCACCGATTCGATCTCCGGTCCAGTTCTCAAAACCTTGTAAATAACTATATATAATAGCGGTTCTGAATCGGGTTCTTAATATTTGTATATTTGGTGGATATTTGGCATTAATGATTAAGAATAATAATACTTAATGGGGCAGTCGGCGGGACCCAGGGCATGGGTAAAAGCAGAATAGTCTATTCAGAATTTATATTTTATTCGCATGAAAAGTATTTGAAATTTTGAGATTCGAGCGGGCCGGTTGCACAGCAGTGCTGGCGCTAGCGAGTTTGTCCAGTGGGATTCTACAAAATTTTAAAAACTCACCTGTCTTTAGCCCCACATCGTGGGATACAAATGCTTATCCTATGTGGGCTGACCAATTGATTAAATTTAATATAACTTTAGGATGCTCATTCTAGGTTTAGGAGATCTCGAAAAAGTGGAGAGAGAGGGTGGGGTTCGATCAAATGACTGATGAAAAATCATGTCAAATGTGATAACTGAAATCACTCCAATGAGTTTTAAATTCAAAGGTTTTATATTTCTTTTATAGTGGTATATATATATATATATATATATATATATATATATATATATATATATATATATAGTAGCATGTTCGAACGGGCTTCGCCCGTTCTCGATGCGTCGCTGTGGGCTTCGCCCGCCCCCCGGCGGGCTTAAAAGTATAATAATTATACTTGGTTGAAAGTATAATTTTATTAATTATAAAAATATAATAATTAATAAAGTAATTATTAAATTAAAAAAAAAGAAAAAAAAAACCCTCCCGCTGTCCCGCATCCCGCGCCCCCCAGCCTCACATCGCCGCCGGCGGCCGCCGGCGGCCTGCCCGCCGCCCACCGGCGGGTTCGCCGCCCTCCGGCGAACCCGCCGGGGGTTGTCCGGCGGCGAGCGGGCAGGGCCACCGCCGGCGGTGGCCCTGCCCGTGAGCTCCAGTTTGGATAAATGTAGGACACCTTGTTTTGATCCAACGGCCCGAAGCAATTGTTTGGAGATCGGACGGTTCAGATGCGTTTCATGATGTGATCCAAATATGCATATTGTATTATAATATATATATATATATATATATATATATATATATATATATATATATATATATAGGAATTGTATCATATACGTGCAATTTTGTGTGGGCGTACGGACAATGAAAAAAGGGGGTCAAGATAGCTTCAAATCGAAAAGTATCATATATTTCCAACCGTCCTGTTCCGACTTCGGACGAACCGCGCGCTCACCAGAACTCTCCAAGCTCCTACCTTTGATTAATCTAGTGTGATGTTATATGTAAATCAATAATGATATATACAAACTTTTACTATATATAAACCAATACAAATATTTTTTTTGTTATACACAAACCTATTGATTATATACAAACCAATTTAAAATTAAAAAAAATTTAAATTTGTTAAATCAACCAAAAAATAAATTTAAAGACTAGCTCTAAAGATTGGGTCAGATTTAACTCATTAATGCCAAAATTGTGAAAGAAATTTAAGTTCTAAGATATGCTTAGTTATTCATCCACCCAGTAATTGACAAATAACTTACAGCTCAAAAAAAGATTAATCACAAGCTCATCATCTTAACAATTTAGATTGGGTCGTATCCCTTTTCGATAGAAGAAGAAGAAGAAGCTCGACATTCTTTGTCGAGCAGTCGAGCTCGAGGAAGAATGTCGAGCTCGACAATTGTCGTCGTGCAGTCGAGCTCGACGAAGAATATCGAGCTCGATATTTTTCGTCGAACAATCGAGCTCGACGAAGAATGTCGAGCTCGACATTTTTTGTCGAGCAGTCGAGCTCGACATTTTCGTCGAGCAGTCGAGCTCGACGAAGAATGTCGAGCTCGACATTCTTCGTCGAGCAGTCGAGCTCGACAAAGAATGTCGAGCTCGACATTTTCGTCGAACAGTCGAGCTCGACATTCTTCGTCGAGCTCGACGAAAAATGTCGAGCTCGACGAAAAATGTCGAAGAAGAAGAAGAAGAAGAGATACTAGCGGGCAGGCGGGCAGCGGGAGCGGGAGTTGCGGAAATGGCGGATGTGGGAGTTGCGGTGGATGAGGGCATTGCGGAATTGGCCTGATGCGGGCGGCGCGAGCAGGGAGGAAACGAGCCAGATGCGGCCGGCGCGAGGGGGAGGATCGTGGCTGGAAATGAAGGATGTAGGAGACGCCGGAAATGGAGATGCGGGAATGACGGATGCGGGAAGAGGAAGACGGACGGCCAGACTGGTTTGACTGAAGATGAGGAATAAGGTTAGTTTTTAGGGTTTTATTTGGTTTATGTATAGTGTTTTAAAACGCGTAAAATTTTCTAAAAAAATTGGTTTGTATATATCGCATTACCCTTAATCTATCATAAGTCCTAAGTTAGATTTTTATAATAATAATAATATTATAATTAATATATTAATTATTAATATGTATATACATATGATTTTAACTCCCATCTTCTCTGAATAGAACCCCTCCTCCCTTGTGCACCTTTTTCCTCGGGCTGACAATCAGAGCGAGAGACGCCTTTTCGGGGATCTTTCAACCGCCGTCGCGAGAGCATCAGAGCTCGAAATCTTCACCCGAGCATAGATCCGAAAAGCTCTCTCCGAGAGCTACGCGTGCACGGTAAGTGTTTTTCGTTTTGCTTCAAAAAGTTTCAGAAAACGAAGGCGGGTAGACACCAGTTCTTGCGGCCGATCCTCAAAGCAAAGCGCATGAGAGGTCATTTTCCGGAAGATTAGAGGCAAGTGGTGTTTCCTCCTTCGTTCCCCTAGCTTAAATCTTTGAGTTTTCATTATTTATTTTTCCTGTCTAGAGTTCGAGTAAAGCCCTTACTGTGTTTTTTTTTGTGTATAGCGTGTTGTCGAAGTTCGTCGGCGGTTGTTCATCGCAAGTCGTCGGATATCGGTAGGATTCCGACGAATTAGTCGAAAGTAGTGCAGTGGTTCGTCAGATATTTCCGACGATTTTGTCGGAAGTATCGACGATTTTGTCGGGTTTACCGTGTTATTCGTTGGATACTGTATCATGCGCTACGTTCGTCCTATTCGTGGTGTGACTTGTAATTTCGTCGAATATGCCTAAATTCGTTGAGTGACCTTAACATTTTCGTTGAGTATAAATAAAGTCGTCATGTCAATTGTTTTTCATGTCGTCTGGATTGTCACGCCGTCTCAACCAAGTTAATCACTTTGTTTATTGTAAGCATCGTGTTTATCGTTGGATTTTTGTATGTCTGGAGTCTGATTGCCTTCCACCGCCTCATTTGTTCGTTGTGTCGTGTAGATCTCTGTGTCGATTTGAACAAGTATTTCTCTTTGATTGTCGTATTAGTTGTAAGCATGGTTGAATCATTGTTTATATCATTTGTCCTTGTAAATCACAGTCGAGTAGGCATTGGGGTTTTGACGGTCTAATCTATGGCGCCATGTCGAGAGCATGTTAAGGGTTGGGTAAGTCTTTTTTTGCTGATTGACCTGAGACATGGTTGTTGGGTTGTGCGCGTTGTGGACCTTTTCCTCGGCATAATACCATAGTGATTGGTTCTGTGCGCGTCGTGGTTACTTCCCCGGCACAGTACCCCTCTTTGTTTGTGGATCATACACACATGCTTGCACGGTGTTTTGATACCCTTTTCGAGCTGATCAGTCTCATTTGAATTTGAATTTGAATATGATATTTGATAAGATATGTATATATATACAACACTTTTAGTTCTTGGTATTGAGTTCGCTTAACTTATACTACATTGATAGTTCTTTTGTTCTATTTCTGTTAATTCGTACTGACTTTTGTTGCTAGCTTGTCTGTTGTTTTCGGCCTACTTGGAGATTTGTCATGTTCTTTTACTTCTTTTAGCATCACATGTAACTTGCTTTTGAGATGTTCTTCTTTTGAATGTCTCAGGTTCAAAGCAGAAGCGGGTTTGACTGGTAGAGTTTGTGGTTTTATTGCTATGTCTAGTTGTCGTTGCTTGTCTTTCGCCTCAGTTTAGCGAGGTAGTTGTTTATTTGTTTCAGACTAGACTGGTTTCCTATGGATTCGTGTCAGTTTGTTGACGCTTATAGTGTTAGTTTCTGATGTTAGAGTACTTGCTAGTTCTACTACTATTGCATACTGTTAGTTTTATACTTGCTCTCTGGAAAGATTTTTTGTTATGATGCATTTTAGTTATTTTTAAATATAAAAGCAGCATTTTTAGCATAGTTGCATATCATGTCTTATAACTGATGAATTCACTATTTTTTAGAGTTATAAAATTTTCTTTTTACTTTTATTAAATTTAGAAGTCACATCTTCATTGCATTTTCTACTGAGTCTTCATACTCATATAGGATAACAAATGAATCAACTTAAGATTTTCAGCTGCGTAAATTTATACTTTCTCACACGTGGACTAGTTGATCCACCATACTGAGGGACACGTGTTGGGTTTTTGGGGAAGGCACAACACTTGTGCATGCATAATAAATAAGAACAAGAAAAACTCAAACGAGTTCGGATCTAGTAATATTCATGATTCAAGAAGTAAAGCATGTTGTAATAAAAATTACCTTTGAGGGATTGAGTCAGAACTCAACCTAGATGCTCCATAAAAATCGGACCGGCAACACAGCGGCTAGAGTCTTGAGCGCAGAAAGTATATCCATGTATCTATAGTAATCCACACGATCGGGAGAACTCGCAGCAACTTGTCACACAAGCGCTAGGTCGGGAGAGGACACTCAGTGTAATGCCCCGAAACTCAAATGAGGGACGGGCAGTGTTTAGAACCAAGTTTGGTGCTTGGTAGGGGGTCACACAGCCTGGGACACGGGCATGTCCAGGGCCATGCCGTGCTCGGGTTCGACGATCTGGTCGTGTTGCCGATGAATTTGCAGTCGACGATCGTCGAAACAGCGAACACGGCCTGAGACACGGGCGTGTCCAGGTCGTGTCCTGCTCGGGCTATTAGCCGAGCTGTGTGTAACAACCCCATCAGTTCATATGGTATATTCTAGAAGGTCCGGCCGGGGCCCCACAGGATATATCACAAAACAGGCGGTGAAGGTACAGGATGATACCAGAGTAGCGCATCGCACCTATCACACAGCATTCTAGCGGAAGCCTAGACTCCAACTTGAACTCCTCATGAATGTCCAAATATAAACTCCACATTTTATATAATATAGGAATGTCTTACAACAAGTCAACATAGTTGGCCTTATGGCCTTACATGAATATCAAACAGTGGCCTAAACAAATTGGCGCGCAGGCCGGCCACAATAAAAGAAAACACAAAACAACACAGATAGCCTTCGAGGGCTAACAACAGTAGCAGCAACACCAGCAGGAACATCAACCTCTATGCGTCCCGCTCGGCTCTCCAGCACCTATATAGGGACAATCCACCCACCGGTGGCAAACAAAAGCAACGGTCAGCGTTCAGCTGACCAAATTATAACGACCCTACCCCTTCTCTCGGGGTAGCGGTATTCTTCCCTACAGGCATATCATATCACAAGTATGGCAATATATCATCAAAATGTTCTTTCACGCACACAAGCCATCACAACCATTCGCCACCCGGCCCAACGGTCCGTGCACTCAGGGCACATTCTTGGTGTTCTGGCAAATCTCTTGCCCACCACCGTATCAGGGTCACAACCCAACGGTAAATCTCTTGAGCATTTACTCCATGGCGTGCAGCCGGAGTTAGTCTTCCTACACCGGGATGGCCCGTAGCCCCCCATTATGTCATGGCGCGCAGGCCGAAGACTCTTGCTATGCGCTCCAACAGACCGCACCTTTTGGTCTCACGTCGGACGAACATAGCGCAGGTCGGATCCTCCACCCCCCGTTACTCAAATCGTCTTGCCTTCTCCGAGTACAGCGTACTCATGGCTATATCAAAGGCGCGGGTCGGTCTCACCAATCCTGTTCTTGGCACACAGCCTGGGTATTTCTCGATACCCATTTCCTTAGCACAACAGCGGGTCTTTCCTGGGCCTCCCAGTACTTCCTGTGACTCTCTCCACAGGTGGACACCGCAAAAGCACAAATGTCAGGGGTCTTTCCTGGCGACCATGCCAGTACTTCCTGTTACTCTCTTCATAGGTGGACACCCTACGACATCAAGCATCACAAAGGGCCTTTCCTGGTCACACCAGTACTTCCTGTGCCTCATTCACATGTTGGACCCAAAACCATCACATGGTTATTTTTCCTGGGCTACCACTCCAGTACTTCCTGCTACTCCTTTTCGCAGGCATAACCCGTAGACTCCTTAAACTACACGTTATCACGGAGTCTCCTCCGGTTTGTATGCAACATCACCAATCCAGACCAACCTGTCCAGATGGGCTTCACACAGCATGCCTATTCCGTACTCCATTTCCGAATTTATATGCTACCAAAGGGGATTTCAAGCATCCACCCAAAGATTCCCAAAATCAGCCACCTCTTGGTGCGGGAAATCACAAGATATGCCAAAAAGAAGCCTTCACATGGCTAGGAAGAAGAGTCGTTACCCTTGACGACCGCTTCGGTGCCATGACCTCAAAGCTTGCTTGAAAGACTCGCAAGAGCGTTTCCTCCGCAACGCCGGCTTTGGATTTCTCGTTGGTAACCTACAGCACCACCAGCAGCAGCCCTTCCCCTTCTTCCTCCTTCTTCCTCTCTCTCTTTCTCTCCAACTTGAAGAAAGATCAAGGCCAAATAAAATGAGAATCACTTCTCAGATTTCGGCCTTTAAGAAAAAGAGGAAGAAGCTTCAGCCCTTGGATCCCAGCTGAAGGAATGGACGGCCACAAAACTACCAAAAATGCTAAATTTGACCTGACACGGCCTGTGACACGGTCGTGTCCCAGGCCGTGTGCCTCAAGCGGTGGTCAACCGACCTATCCAAACCAGTGACACGCCCATAGGACACGCCCGTGTCATGGGTCGTGTCACCAACACGCCTTCAGACACGCCTGTGTCTGTGGCCGTGTGCCTGGGCGAAAAAAATCCCAAAACATCCCGAGACTTCACACGGCCTGTGACACGCTCGTGCCCCAGGCCGTGTGCCCAGACACGACACAAAGACACGCCCTGTCGAAATCCTTCGGCGGGCTGAGTTCGCCGACCCGATTTGACATGCCCTGTGACACGCCCGTGTCACGGTCCGTGTTCAACCTCTCGACACTCAACACTCACGTCTCGACACTCGACGATCGTCAAGTAAAAGTCGTCGAGCACACGACACGGCCTTGGACACGCCCATGTCCTAGGCCGTGTGCCTCCTCTCGACACATCGTCGAGCGAAAAATCATCGACACAAAGGCCGATCGTCGACACAACCTCGACACGCCCTGCGACACGCCCGTGTCGCAGGCCGTGTCAGCTGACACGCCCTGGGACATGCCCGTGTCTCAAGCCGTGTCACCCAAAAATTCCTGTTTCAGAAATTTGGACTGTTACAATCCTCCCCTCCTTCAAGAACTTTCGTCCTCGAAATTCAGACACAGGAAGGTAATCAGTAATTAGCAAGAAAAATGTTACAACATGCAAAATTTTATGTTACAACATCCTCTCTCCAGATTACAAAAACAGCTCAGGGAACTCTTCTCGCATGGTTTGCTCTCGCTCCCATGTCAGTTCTTCACGGCCGCAGTTGTCCCACCGGACTTTTACCATGCCGATCGTCTTGTTCTGCAACTGTTTCTCGCCTCGATCTTCGATCTGAATGGGTCTAACTCTCGTTGTTAGCCCATACTCCACCGGCACACGATCGTCCGCGATTACTTGAGCTGGATCTTTCACGGCCTTCCGAAGCACCGAGATGTGAAAGACATCATGTAACCCACCCAAGTCTGCCGACAGAGCTAGCCGATAAGCTGCTTCGCCAACTCGCTCAACCACTTCAAAAGGACCCAAATATCTTGGACTCAACTTTTTCAATCGTCGAATCCTGGAGACACCTTTGAATGGCTTGATCTTCAAGTAGACCCAATCGCCAACCGCAAATTCCACGTTCCGGTGCTTGGCGTTGTAGTACTTCGCTTGTCGATCTTGAGCAATAAGCAATCTCTCTCGAATAGTCCGTATGGTTGAGTTTGCATCATCAACCTCATTTGGTTTAAAAACCCGAGCTTCGCCCGCTTCTACCCAAGCCAAGGGAGTACGACACTTCCTTCCATATAGCGCTTCATATGGTGTCATCCCAATGCTCGTCTGGTAGTTGTTATTATATGCAAACTCTACCATATAGAGATGATCTTCCCATCTCTTTCCAAAGTCAAGGGTGCACATTCGGAGCATGTCCTCCATTGTTCTGTTGGTACGTTCAGTTTGGTCATCCGTTTGGGGATGAAAGGCCGTACTAAAAGTCAACTTCGTGCCCAACAGTCGGTGAACTAGTCTCCAATCATTTGACGTGAATCGCCCATCTCGATCACTTACGATGCTCCGAGGAACACCGTGAAGCCGCACAATCTGGTCAACATATAACTTTGCCAAACTTTCAACTGATTTATCCCGTCTGTTCGGGAGAAAATGTGTGACTTTCGTTAGCCGGTTCACAATGACCCAAATGGAATCATTTCCTCGCTGCGATCTTGGCAACCCATGCACAAAATCCATGGAAATATCATCAAATTTCCACTATGGGATCGGCAATGACTTCAAATAACCGTCTGGCTTTTGGCATTCCGCCTTCACCATCGCACATGTTTGGCATTTGGATACATAAAGGGCAACATCTTTCTTGAGCCCTGGCCACCAGAAAAGCTTCTTCATATCGTTGAACATCTTTGTGCTCCCGGGGTGAATGGAATATTTTATATAATGCGCTTCATACATCAGTTCTTCCCTCAGTTTCCCCACATTTGGGACGCACAAACGGCCCTCTTTTCGCAAAAACCGTCAATCTAGGTGAATTTGCCCTCTGGCCCTTCATTCACATAGCGTAAGAGATCTTCATCCAACTTCGTTGCCCGTCGAACTCGGTCCGTAAGGTCACATTGCACCTCGGTCCAGTTCAAACATGCAGTGGCAGTGGAACTCTTGTCAACACAATAGATCTCTAATGCTTCCAACTCCTGGATAAGACGTTCATCATGCCTTTGTAACCAATTCGCTCTAGCCGGAACTCGCCGACTCAAGGCATCCGCGACAACATTCCCCTTCCCGGGCGTATAGTGAATCTCGAAAGTGTAGTCCCCAAGGAACTCCAACCACCTTCGTTGTCGCATGTTCAAATCTTTCTGCTCCAAAAGATACTTTAGGCTCTTATGATCAGTATAGATCTCCACCTTTACTCCATAAAGGTAGTGTCGCCACAATTTGAGTGCAAAAATCACCGCCGCTAGTTCCAAATCATGGACGGGATAGTTTTGCTCGTGCACCTTCAGCTGGCGTGAGCCATAAGCAATAACCTTTCCATTCTGCAGAAGAACGCAGCCTAAGCCGCTCCCTGAGGCATCACTATAAATCACAAATCCGTCGGTTCCACTGGGCGAAGACAACACCGGCGCCGTGGTTAACCGAATCTTCAGCTCTTCAAAAGCTCGTGCGCACTTTGGCGTCCAAACGAACTTCTGATCTTTTCGCGTCAGTGTGGTTAGCGGCAAAGCGATCCGCGAGAATTTTTCCACAAATCTTCTATAGTAGCCCGCAAGTCCAAGGAGACTCCGGACCTCGGCCACGGAAGACAAGATTGGCCACTCATGTATGACCCTTATCTTCGCTGGATCCACTGCAATGCCCGCTCCACTCACCACATGACCCAAAAATGTCACTGATGATAGCCAAAACTCGCACTTCGAGAACTTGGCATAGAGTAGATTTTGCCTCAACGTGTTCAACACCAACCGCAAGTGAATCTCATGTTCAGCTTCTGACTTTGAGTACACCAGGATGTCATCAATGAACACAATCACAAACAGATCCAGATACTCACGAAAAATATGGTGCATCAAATCCATAAACACCGAGGGTGCATTGCATAGTCCAAATGGCATGACTGTGAACTCATAGTGCCCATAACGCGTTCCAAATGCGGTTTTGGGAATGTCACCTTCCCGAATTCGTAACTGGTAATAACCAGACTTCTGGTCCAACTTCGAATAGACGGTCGAGCCCACCAGCTGATCGAATAACTCATCAATCCGGGGTATCGGGTATTTATTCTTCTCGGTCAGCTTATTTAGTTCACGGTAATCAATACACAATCGCAACCCACCATCTTTCTTCTTTACAAAAAGCACAAGCGCGCTCCAAGGTGACATACTTGGGCGTATATAACCTTGCTCCAACATTTCTTATAGTTGAACCTTCAATTCAGCCATCTCTTTTGGCGCAACGCGATATGGCGAGCGGGCCACAGGTTTCGCACCTGGCACCAACTCAATTGTGAAGTCAATCTCCCGCTGGGGTGGTAGCCCAGGGAGATCCGTGGGAAACACATTTGTAAATTCTACCACAATCGGAACCTCGCACATATTGGCCTTAGGCTCAACAGCCTGAATCAGAGCAAAATAACATTCCGCACCCTTCCGAACAGCCTTGACTACCTGGAGTGCAGACATCAACGTCCCGCCTACTCCTCGCATACCCGCGAACTTGGTCTCCTGTTCGGTATTCTGGCCCAATGTGATTTCTTTGGACTGGCAATCAATCATAGCATGCTGCTCCGCAAGCCAATCCATCCCAAAAATCACATCGAATTCCGATATTGGCAAAACAAATGCAGTCAAACGAAAATCCCGACTTCCTAATTGAACCGCCACATCGCAAGCTTGATCCGCAAGCATCCAACAGCCATTCGGCAACACCACTCTGACGCTATCTGTCTTTGCACGACTGGGTATTACAAGCCGCGTAATAAACTCACTAGACAGAAAAAAATGTGATGCACCTGTATCAAACAGTGCTCGCGCCAACGTGTCCCGAATCATCACAAATCCTATGACAAACATGTCACACACACAAACCGCAAACCTAGGGGTACTAAGCAAACCATACAAACAATAGCATATGCACAACTAAACTCATACCTGTGACCACGTAACTCTGCTTGATGGCCTCCTGTAGGCCAAGATTGTAGACCCGAGGTTGCGCCTGCGAGGCAGAGGAATCCACCACTGCCTTTCCTTTTTCCACATAAGATGCTCCCGCCTTCTTTTCACTCTTTGGCGGCATCCGACAATCTCGCGCAATATGCCCCATTCGGCCACAATTGAAGCAGATACGAGTATCTGGCTTGGAGGTAGCCCCTGACGTTGCTCCCGTTGCAACTAATGAAGGAGCTTGTCCACTACGCTTGGACTTCTTGCCCCATCTCTTCTTATAAAAGGGTTTTCCCGATCGGGGCGCCTTCCACTCCGGCTGCGACACAGCCAAAGCTCTCTTCCCTTGCACCCTTTTCATATCCTTTTCCAACGCACTCGCAGTGTCAACCAATGCTTGGAAACCTTGGTTCACAGAACTTGACACAAGTAACCTCAGCTCGTCCCTCAGTCCTTCATAGAACCGATTAGTCTTCCTCTGCTCATCAGCAAAAATAGAACCCGCATACCGCCCCAAGCGAGTAAATTCATGCAAGTATGCGTCAACACTGCCATCACCTTGTGTTAACCTTTGGAATTCATTTTCCATGGCTATCCGTTGAGCCGCAGGAAGGTGCTTCGCTAGGAAGAGCCGGGAGAATTCTTCCATCGATACTTGGGTTAACGGATGACCCGCCAAGTGATGCAACTCCATCTCATCCCACCATAATCGAGCTTCTCCTTCAAGCAAAAAGGTAACTAAAGTAACTTTCTGATGCTCCGCTGTTCCTATCGCCGTCATCACTCGCTTGACACGCGATAGCCAATCCTCAGCCTGCGTCGGAGTTCCCGCTCCCGAGAACGTAGGCGGATGGAAACTCATAAACCGCGTTAGCTGCTTCTCAGCCGCTCGAGGAGCCACATCCACAACAGGTTCGGGCCTTGCCGCCACCTGTTCTGGCCTCACAGTCGCTTGCTCCTGCCTAAGGGGCTGGCCTTGGATCATGGTAAATAAAGCCTCCACAACTAAACGCACATGTTCCGTAGACGGTGGAGGTGTAGGCACCGCGGCTGGTGCCGTACTTTCATCAGAACGCTGGGACTCAGATGGCCCAGCTCCAATTCGTGTCACCTAAAGGTGGACAAGACACACACATTAGCGGTCATACCCAAGCAATCAACACAAAATCAGAACACACAGGTTCCTCAAACACACCAATTTGCATTCCTATCATGGACATTCAGGAGTTCATGCGTAGACTTTGGTTTGCACAAACATGTGCTCGCCACCCCACAAAAGAAGTCGGTCACGACTTCGAGAGGGAAAGACCAAGACAACCGATACCAAAAATGTAACAACCCCATCCGTTCATATGCTATATTCTAGAAGGTCCGGCCGGGGCCCCGCAGGATATATCACAAAACAGGCGGTGAAGGTACATGATGATACCAGAGTAGCGCATCGCACCTATCACACAGCATTCTAGCGAAAGCCTAGACTCCAACTTGAACTCCTCATGAATGTCCAAATATAAACTCCACATTTTATATAATATAGGAATGTCTTACAACAAGTCAACATAGTTGGACTTATGGCCTTACATGGCTATCAAACAGTGGCCTAAACAAATTGGTGCGCAGGCCGGCCACAATAAAAGAAAACACACATTAACATAGATAGCCTTCGAGGGCTAACAATAGTAGCAGCAACACCAGCAGGAACATCAACCTCTATGCGTCCCGCTCGGTTCTCCAACACCTGTATAGGGACAATCCACCCACCGGTGGCAAACAAAAGCAACGGTCAGCGTTCAGCTGACCAAATTATAACGACCCTACCCCTTCTCTCGGGGCAGCGGTATTCTTCCTTGCAGGCATATCATATCACAAGTATGGCAATATATCATCAAAATGTGCTTTCACGCACACAAGCCATCACAACCATTCGCCACCCGGCCCAACGGTCCGTGCACTCAGGGCACATTCTTGGTGTTCTGGCAAATCTCTTGCCCACCACCGTATCAGGGTCACAACCCAACGGTAAATCTCTTGAGCATTTACTCCATGGCGTGCAGCCGGAGTTAGTCTTCCTACACCGGGATGGCTCGTAGCCCCCCATTGTGTCATGGTGCGCAGGCCGAAGACTCTTGCTATGCGCTCCAACAGACCGCACCTTTTGGTCTCACGTCGGACAGACATAGCGCAGGTCGGATCCTCCACCCCCCGTTGCTCAAATCGCCTTGCCTTCTCCGAGTACAGCGTACATCAAAGGCGCGGGTCAGTCTCACCAATCCTGTTCTTGGCACACAGCCTGGGTATTTCTCGATACTCATTTCCTTAGCACAACATCGGGTCTTTCCTGGGCCTCCCAGTACTTCTTGTGACTCTCTCCACAGGTGGACACCGCAAAAGCACAAATGTCAGGGGTCTTTCCTGGCGACCATGCCAGTACTTCCTGTTACTCTCTTCACAGGTGGACACCCTACGACATCAAGCATCACAAAGGGCCTTTCCTGGTCACACCAGTACTTCCTGTGCCTCATTCACATGTTGGACCCAAAACCATCACATGGCTATTTTTCCTGGGCTACCACTCCAGTACTTCCTGCTACTCCTTTTCGCAGGCATAACCCGTAGACTCCTTAAACTATACGTTATCACGGAGTCTCCTCCGGTTCGTATGCAACATCACCAATCCAGACCAACCTGTCCAGATGGGCTTCACACAGCATGCCTATTCCGTACTTCATTTCCGGATCTATATGCTACCAAAGGGGATTTCAAGCATCCACCCAAAGATTCCCAAAATCAGCCACCTCTTGGTGCGGGAAATCACAAGATATGCCAAAAAGAAGCCTTCACATGGCTAGGAAGAAGAGTCGTTACCCTTGACGACCGCTTCGGTGCCATGACCTCAAAGCTTGCTTGAAAGACTCGCAAGAGCGTTTCCTCCGCAACGCCGGCTTCAGATTTCTCGTCGGTAACCTACAGCACCACCAGCAGCAGCCCTTCCCCTTCTTCCTCCTTCTTCCTCTCTCTCTTTCTCTCCAACTTGAAGAAAGATAAAGGCCAAATAAAATGAGAATCACTTCTCAGATTTCGGCCTTTAAGAAAAAGAGGAAGAAGCTTCAGCCCTTGGATCCCAGCTGAAGGAATGGACGGCCACAAAAATGCCAAAAATGCTAAATTTGACCTGACACGGCCTGTGACACGGTCGTGTCCCAGGCCGTGTGCCTAAAGCGGTGGTCAACTGACCTATCCAAACCAGTGACACGCCCATGGGACACGCCTGTGTCATGGGCCGTGTCACCAACACGCCTTCAGACACGCCCGTGTCTGTGGCCGTGTGCCTGGGCGAAAAAATCCCAAAACATCCCGAGACTTCACACGGCCAGTGACACGCCCGTGTCCCAGGCCGTGTGCCCAGACACGGCACAAAGACACGCCCTGTCGAAATCCTTCGGCGGGCTGAGTTCGCCGACCCGATTTGACACGCCCTGTGACACGCTCGTGTCACAGGCCGTGTTCAACCTCTCGACACTCAACACTCACGTCTTGACACTCGACGATCGTCGAGTAAAAGTCGTCGAGCACACGACACGGCCTTGGACACGCCCGTGTCCTAGGCCGTGTGCCTCCTCTCGACACATCGTCGAGTGAAAAATCATCGACACAAAGGCCGATCGTCGACACAACCTCGACACGCCCGTGTCGCAGGCCGTGTCAGCTGACACGCCCTGGGACACGCCCGTGTCTCGGGCCGTGTCACCCAAAAATTCCTGTTTCAGAAATTTAGACTGTTACAATCCTCCCCTCCTTCAAGAACTTTCGTCCTCGAAATTCAGACACAGGAAGGTAATCAGTAATCAGCAAGAAAAATGTTACAATATGCAAAATTTTATGTTACAACATCCTCTCTCCAGATTACAAAAACAGCTCTGGGAACTCTTCTCGCATGGTTTGCTCTCGCTCCCATGTCAGTTCTTCACGGCCGCAGTTGTCCCACCGGACTTTTACCATGCCGACCGTCTTGTTCCGTAACTGTTTCTTGCCTCGATCTTCGATCTGAATGGGTCTAACTCTTGTTGTTAGCCCATACTCCACCGGCACACGATCGTCCGCGATTACTTGAGCTGGATCTTTTACGGCCTTCCGAAGCACCGAGATGTGAAGGACATCATGTAACCCACCCAAGTCTGCCGACAGAGCTAGCCGATAAGCCGCTTCGCCAACTCGCTCAACCACTTCAAAAGGACCCAAATATCTTGGACTCAACTTTTTCAATTGTCGAATCCTGGAGACACCTTTGAATGGCTTGATCTTCAAGTAAACCCAATCGCCAACCGCAAATTCCACGTTCCGGTGCTTGACGTTGTAGTACTTTGCTTGTCGATCTTGAGCAATAAGCAGTCTCTCTCGAATAGTCCGTATGGTTGAGTTTGCTTCATCAACCTCATTTGGTTTAAAAACCCGAGCTTCGCCCGCTTCTACCCAAGCCAAGGGAGTACGACACTTCCTTCCATATAGCGCTTCATATGGTGTCATCCCAATGCTCGTCTGGTAGTTGTTATTATATGCAAACTCTACCATATAGAGATGATCTTCCCATCTCTTTCCGAAGTCAAGGGTGCACATTCGGAGCATGTCCTCCATTGTTCTGTTGGTACGTTCAGTTTGGTCATCCATTTGGGGATGAAAGGCCGTACTAAAAGTCAACTTTGTGCCCAACAGTCGGTGAACTAGTCTCCAATCATTTGACGTGAATCGCCCATCTCGATCACTTACGATGCTCCGAGGAACACCGTGAAGCCGCACAATCTGGTCAACATATAACTTTGCCAAACTTTCAACTGAATCATCCCGTCTGTTCGGGAGAAAATGTGCGACTTTCATTAGCCGGTCCACAATGACCCAAATGGAATCATTTCCTCGCTGCGATCTTGGCAACCCATGCACAAAATCCATGGAAATATCATCAAATTTCCACTATGGGATCGGCAATGACTTCAAATAACCGCCTGGCTTTTGGCATTCCGCCTTCACCATCACACATGTTTGGCATTTGGATACATAAAGGGCAACATCTTTCTTGAGCCCTGGCCACCAGAAAAGCTTCTTCATATCGTTGAACATCTTTGTGCTCCCGGGGTGAATGGAATACTTTGTATAATGCGCTTCATACATCAGTTCTTCCCTCAGTTTCCCCACATTTGGGACGCACAAACGCCCCTCTTTTCGCAAACAACCGTCAATCCAGGCGAATTTGCCCTCTGGCCCTTCTTTCACATAGCGTAAGAGATCTTCATCCAACTTCGTTGCCCGTCGAACTCGGTCCGCAAGGTCACATTGCACCTCGGTCCAGTTCAAACATGCAGTGGCAGTGGAACTCTTGTCAACACAATAGATCTCTAATGCTTCCAACTTCTGGATAAGACGTTCATCATGCCTTTGTAACCAATTCGCTCTAGCCGGAACTCGCCGACTCAAGGCATCCGCGACAACATTCCCCTTCCCGGGCGTATAGTGAATCTCGAAAGTGTAGTCCCCAAGGAACTCCAACCACCTTCGTTGTCGCATGTTCAAGTCTTTCTGCTCCAAAAGATACTTTAGGCTCTTATGATCAGTATAGATCTCCACCTTTACTCCATAAAGGTAGTGTCGCCACAATTTGAGTGCAAAAATCACCGCCGCTAGTTCCAAATCATGGACGGGATAGTTTTGTTTGTGCACCTTCAGCTGCCGTGAGCCATAAGCAATAACTTTTCCTTTCTGCAGAAGAACACAGCCTAAGCCGCTCCCTGAGGCATCACTATAAATCACAAATCCGTCGGTTCCACTGGGCGAAGACAACACCGGCGCCGTGGTTAACCGAATCTTCAGCTCTTCAAAAGCTCGTGCGCACTTTGGCGTCCAAACGAACTTCTGATCTTTTCGCGTCAGTGTGGTTAGCGGCAAAGCGATCTGCGAGACGTTTTCCACAAATCTTCTATAGTAGCCCGCAAGTCCAAGGAAACTCTGGACCTCGGCCACGGAAGACAAGATTGGCCACTCCTGTATGGCCCTTATCTTCTCTAGATCCACTGCAATGCCCGCTCCACTCACCACATGGCCCAAAAATGCCACTGACGATAGCCAAAACTCGCACTTCGAGAACTTGGCATAGAGTAGATTTTGCCTCAACGTGTTCAACACCAACCGCAAGTGAATCTCATGTTCAGCTTCTGACTTTGAGTACACCAGGATTTCATCAATGAACACAATCACAAACAGATCCAGGTACTCACGAAAAATATGGTGCATCAAATCCATAAACACCGAGGGCGCATTGCACAGTCCAAATGGCATGACTGTGAACTCATAGTGCCCATAACGCGTTCCAAATACGGTTTTGGGAATGTCACCTTCCCGAATTCGTAACTGGTAATAACCAGACTTCAGGTCCAACTTCGAATAGACGGTCGAGCCCACCAGCTGATCGAATAACTCATCAATCCGGGGTATCGGGTATTTATTCTTCTCGGTCAGCTTATTTAGTTCACGGTAATCAATACACAATCGCAACCCACCATCTTTCTTCTATACAAAAAGCACAGGCGCGCTCCAAGGTGACATACTTGGGCGTATATAACCTTGCTCCAACATTTCTTATAGTTGAACCTTCAATTCAGCCATCTCTTTTGACGCAACGCGATATGGCGAGCGGGCCACAGGTTTCGCACCTGGCACCAACTCAATTGTGAAGTCAATCTCCCGCTGGGGTGGTAGCCCAGGGAGATCCGTGGGAAACACATCTGTAAATTCTACCACAATCGGAACCTCGCACACATTGGCCTTAGGCTCAACAGCCTGAATCAGAGCAAAATAACATTCCGCACCCTTCCGAACAGCCTTGACTACCTGGAGTGCAGACATCAACGTCCCGCCTACTCCTCACATACCCGCGAACTTGGTCTCCTGTTCGGTATTCTGGCCCAACCTTATTTCTTTGGACTGACAATCAATCATAGCATACTGCTCCGCAAGCCAATCCATCCCAAAAATCACATCTAATTCCGATATTGGCAAAACAAATGCAGTCAAACGAAAATCCCGACTTCCTAATTGAACTGCCACATCGCAAGCTTGATCCGCAAGCATCCAACAGCCATTCGGCAACACCACTCTGACGCTATCTGTCTTTGCACGACTGGGTATTACAAGCCGCGTAATAAACTCACTAGACAGAAAAGAATGCGATGCACCTGTATCAAACAGTGCTCGCGCCAACGTGTCCCGAATCATCACAAAGCCTATGACAAACATGTCACACACACAAACCGCAAACCTAGGGGTACTAAGCAAAGCATACAAACAATAGCATATGCACAACTAAACTCATACCTGTGACCACGTCACTCTGCTTGATGGCCTCCTGTAGGCCAAGATTGTAAACCCCAGGTTGTGCCTGCGAGGCAGAGGAATCCACCACCGCCTTTCCTTTTTCCGCATAAGATGCTCCCGCCTTCTTTTCACTCTTTGGCGGCATCCGACAATCTCGCGCAATATGCCCCATTCGGCCACAATTGAAGCAGATACGAGTATCTGGCTTGGAGGTAGCCCCTG
Organism: Platanthera guangdongensis; assembly: GCA_039583875.1. NCBI lineage: Eukaryota > Viridiplantae > Streptophyta > Magnoliopsida > Asparagales > Orchidaceae > Platanthera > Platanthera guangdongensis. The sequence continues at coordinate 84,728,971 of CM077156.1, forward strand.
ACGTTGCTCCCGTTGCAACTGATGAAGGAGCTTGTCCACTAGGCTTGGACTTCTTGCCCCATCTCTTCTTATAAAAGGGTTTTCCCGATCGGGGCGCCTTCCACTCCGGTTGCGATACAGCCAAAGCTCTCTTCCCTTGCACCCTTTTCATATCCTTTTCCAACGCACTCGCAGTGTCAACCAATGCTTGGAAACCTTAGTTCACAGAACTTGACACAAGGAACCTCAGCTCGTCCCTCAGTCCTTCATAGAACCGATTAGTCTTCCTCTGCTCATCAGCAAAAATAGAACCCGCATACCGCCCCAAGCAAGTAAATTCATGCAAGTATGCGTCAACACTGCCATCACCTTGTGTTAACCTTTGGAATTCATTTTCCATGGCTATCCGTTGAGCCGCAGGAAGGTGCTTCGCTAGGAAGAGCGGGGAGAATTCTTCCATCGATACTTGGGTTAACGGACGACCTGCCAAGTGATGCAACTCCATCTCATCCCACCATAATCGAGCTTCTCCTTCAAGCAAAAAGGTAACTAAAGTAACTTTCTGATGCTCCGCTGTTCCTATCACCGTCATCACTCGCTTGACGCGCAATAGCCAATCCTCAGCCTGCGTCGGAGTTCCCGCTCCTGAGAACGTAGGCGGATGGAAACTCATAAACCGTGTTAGCTGCTTCTCAGCCGCTCGAGGAGCCACATCCACGACAGTTCGGGCCTTGCCGCCACCTGTTCTGGCCTCACAGCCGCTTGCTCCTGCCTAAGGGGCTGGCCTTGGATCATGGTAAATAAAGCCTCCGCAACTAAACGCACATGTTCCGTAGACGGTGGAGGTGTAGGCACCGCGGCTGGTGCCGTACTTTCATCAGAACGCTGGGACTCATATGGCCCAGCTCCACTCCGTGTCACCTAAAGGTGGACAAGACACACACATTAGCGGTCGTACCCAAGCAATCAACACAAAATCAGAACACACAGGTTCCTCAAACACACCAATTTGCATTCCTATCATGGACATTCAGGAGTTCATGTGTAGACTTTGGTTTGCACAAACACGTGCTCGCCACCCCACAAAAGAAGTCGGCCACGACTTCGAGAGGGAAAGACCAAGACAACCGATACCAAAAATGTAACAACCCCATCCGTTCATATGCTATATTCTAGAAGGTCCGGCCGGGGCCCCACAGGATATATCACAAAACAGGCGGTGAAGGTACATGATGATACCAGAGTAGCGCATCACACCTATCACACAGCATTCTAGCGAAAGCCTAGACTCCAACTTGAACTCCTCATGAATGTCCAAATATAAACTCCACATTTTATATAATATAGGAATGTCTTACAACAAGTCAACATAGTTGGCCTTATGGCCTTACATGGCTATCAAACAGTGGCCTAAACAAATTGGCGCGCATGCCGGCCACAATAAAAGAAAACACACATCAACACAGATAGCCTTCGAGGGCTAACAACAGTAGCAGCAACACCAGCAGGAACATCAACCTCTATGCGTCCCGCTCGGCTCTCCAACACCTGTATAGGGACAATCCACCCACCAGTGGCAAACAAAAGCAATGGTCAGCGTTCAGCTGACCAAATTATAACGACCCTACCCCTTCTTTCGGGGCAGCGGTATTCTTCCCTGCAGGCATATCATATTACAAGTATGGCAATATATCATCAAAATGTGCTTTCACGCACACAAGCCATCACAACCATTCGCCACCCGGCCCAACGGTCCGTGTACTCAGGGCACATTCTTAGTGTTCTGGCAAATCTCTTGCCCACCACCGTATCAGGGTCACAACCCAACGGTAAATCTCTTGAGCATTTACTCCATGGTGTGCAGTCGGAGTTAGTCTTCCTACACCGGGATGGCCCGTAGCCCCCCATTGTGTCATGGCACGCAGGCCGAAGACTCTTGCTTTGCGCTCCAACAGACCGCACCTTTTGGTCTCACGTCGGACGGACATAGCGCAGGTCGGATCCTCCACCCCCGTTGCTCAAATCGCCTTGCCTTCTCCGAGTACAGCGTACTCATGGCTATATCAAAGGCGCGGGTCGGTCTCACCAATCTTGTTCTTGGCACACAGCCTGGGTATTTCTCGATACCCATTTCCTTAGCACAATAGCGGGTCTTTCCTGGGCCTCCCAGTACTTCCTGTGACTCTCTCCACAGGCGGACACCGCAAAAGCACAAATGTCAGGGGTCTTTCCTGGCGACCATGCCAGTACTTCCTGTTACTCTCTTCACAGGTGGACACCCTACGACATCAAGCATCACAAAGGGCCTTTCCTGGTCACACCAGTACTTCCTGTGCCTCGTTCACATGTTGGACCCAAAACCATCACATGGCTATTTTTCCTGGGCTACCACTCCAGTACTTCCTGCTACTCCTTTTCGCAGGCATAACCCGTAGACTCCTTAAACTACACGTTATCACGGAGTCTCCTCCGGTTCATATGCAACATCACCAATCCAGACCAACCTGTCCAGATGGGCTTCACACAGCATGCCTATTTCGTACTCCATTTCCGGATATATATGCTACCAAAGGGGATTTCAAGCATCCACCCAAAGATTCCCAAAATCAGCCACCTCTTGGTGGGGGAAATCACAAGATATGCTAAAAAGAAGCCTTCACATGGCTAGGAAGAAGAGTCGTTACCCTTGACGACCGCTTCGGTGCCATGACCTCAAAGCTTGCTTGAAAGACTCGCAAGAGCGTTTCCTCCGCAACGCCGGCTTCGGATTTCTCGTCGGTAACCTATAGCACCACCACCCGCAGCCCTTCCCCTTCTTCCTCCTTCTTCCTCTCTCTCTTTCTCTCCAACTTGAAGAAAGATCAAGGCCAAATAAAATGAGAATCACTTCTCAGATTTCGGCCTTTAAGAAAAAGAGGAAGAAGCTTCAGCCCTTGGATCCCAGCTGAAGGAATGGACGGCCACAAAACTGCCAAAAATGCTAAATTTGACCTGACACGGCCTGTGACACGGCCGTGTCCCAGGCCGTGTGCCTCAAGCGGTGGTCAACCGACCTATCCAAACCAGTGACACGCCCATGGGACACGCCCGTGTCATGGGCCGTGTCACCAACACGCCTTCAGACATGCCCGTGTCTGTGGCCGTGTGCCTGGGCGAAAAAAATCCCAAAACATCCCGAGACTTCACACGGCCTGTGACACGCCCGTGTCCCAGGCCATGTGCCCAGACACGACACAAAGACACGCCCTGTCGAAATCCTTCGGCGGGCTGAGTTCGTCGACCCGATTTGACACGCCCGTGTCACACGCCGTGTTCAACCTCACAACACTCAACACTCACGTCTCGACACTCGACGATCGTCGAGTAAAAGTCGTCGAGCACACGACAAGGCCTTGGACATGCCCGTATCCTGGGCCGTGTGCCTCCTCTCGACATATCGTCGAGTGAAAAATCGTCGACACAAAGGCCGATCGTCGACACAACCTCGACACGCCCTGCGACATGCCCGTGTCGCAGGCCGTGTCAGCTGACATGCCCTGGGACACGCCCGTGTCCCATGCCATGTCACCCAAAAATTCCTATTTCAGAAATTTGGACTGTTACACTGTGTCGGGGGCAGAACAAGGCCTGGAGCCCAGACATGTTCGGGTTAACACGGGCATGTGAAATGTGATACGGGCGTGTCGAGTACCCGTGTCCTCTTCGGGGAGTTCTTGGTCCTGTGTCGATTGAGGAACATGCCCCACAACACGGGCGTGTACTGATTGACACGGGCGTGTCAAGCTTGACACGGGCGTCTCGAGAGCCCGTGTTCTTTTCGGGATGCGACGGTTTCGGCGTCGATTGAGGCACACGGCCTTGGACACGGGCGTGTCGCAAGCCGTGTTCGGCCTAGACAATTGATTTTAAGTGTGAATCGTGGTTGTCTGTTTCCTTTTTTTGGGATCCAAGGGCCCATGCTGGTTCATGCTGGGTTAAATCCGCGAATAGAGTTTGAAACTCTCATTCCACTTCAAGCTTTCTCTTTCTAAAGCTTTAGAGAGAGGGGAGAGCAAGGAAGAAGGAGGAGTAGAGTTCCGACTGTCGGTGGAGCTTCAGAGCCCCAAATCGCAAGCTAAGTTCGGATCTACGGAGGCGAGGCCGTTGCGGTTATTTTCATCCATCTAGATCTTCATGGCGCCAAAGAGAAACGCAAGGGTAACAATTCTCTTCTGGGACATGTGAAGTCCTCTTTCCTTTTGCATAGGAAGCCCGCTTTCGCGAGTATGCGGCGAGTGTGAGGTGTTCCTTCGGGTAGACATGAATAGTCCCTGTTGTTTTGCATGTAGAGTCCAGAATCGAGGTACGGACATAAGCATGGTGTGTGAAGCCTACTCGGACAAGTTGGTCTGGATCGGTGATGTTGCATTGCATGAATGACCGGAGAAGACTCTGCGCCGATGATTGTTTTTGGGTTTTCTACGTGGTAGATTGCAATAGGGAGCCTTGGGGACTAACCTCAAGGTGCACCCAGAAAATTGGACAGAAACATAGTTCTGCCATCTTGGTGGCCTGGGAGCCAACTTGTACATAACTGGATTATGTAGTATTATGTGTTCGATGCACGGGCTTCGGTGAATCTTGACCCGCGCCGATGACTTAAATTGTCGTGGCGACGTGAGGAACGGGTTGAGTAGAACCGTACCCACTCTATGTGGTTCGGTTTTAGGGGCCTACCGATGGCATAGAGGGCAGGTCTTAGGCTGTCGATGTCTTCAATTGATGTGACTTCTGCCGAAAAGACTCAAATGCTCACGAGTTTGCCGTCTTAGGGGCGGTGGTGGACCGAGTTCACCGTATAAGTGCCCTGAGAGCACGAGGTGTGTGGTTGTGTGTTCCTACGCCTGTTGTGAAGTGTGCTTAAATTGTACTTTCACTATCTTGTTTGGTTTTACTAATGCACTGCAGGGAAGGAGCATCGCCGCCCCGAGTAAAGGGGCGAGGTCATTATAATTTGGTCAGCTTTACCTGTCCGTTGCTTTTGTTTGTCACCGCTTCGGTGGATTATGCTTGCAGGTGCTGCGGAGCCTAGTGGCAAATAGCGGGCAAAAGCCCTGGTTGCTGAACCGGCCCTTGAAGGCCTAAAGCGAATGTTTACTTATATTCTCATTTGTGACCGACCTGCGTGTCGATGTTTGGAAGACACTATTTGTTTAACGTAAACTCTTGTAAGGCCATAAGGCCAAGTACTTGTGTATTTGTACGTTCATTCCTTTTGGGTTTTTGTTAGTGGACATTCATGTTGTTGGTTGGGTTCTTATTTTTGCAACATTTAAAATACTTCCGATAGAATGTGCTCTGTGTAGGATGTTGGTTTTTGGGAGGATGGTTTCATTGCGTAACCCTTTGGTCTGTCAGTAGTATATGACGTCGGGCCCCGGCCGGACCTACTGCTATATGCTATGTGACGGATAGAGGGTGTTACAATTTGGTATTAGACTACCGGTTTCGGTCATGCTTAAATGAATTCGTGGACGAATTCTTTTAAGGGGTGGTGAGAACATGTGTGTGCGTCATCGTTATAACATAAAAGAACACATGAATATCCACTTATGAATGAAAATACACATGTTTGAGGAACTTGCTATAACGTCCCCTGGGTCGTCCGTGGGCCTCAGCCCACTAGGCCTCCGTTAGACCATTATCGGGTTGTAGCCCAAGCACCCCAACCCCTCTCCCTCCACAGGCGGGTTGTTGGTGCCAACATCCTCCCTTTGATGAGTGAAATTCTCCCGTTAAGCGGACAGTACGAGGACTTCCCAGGAGGTCACCCATCCCAGAACTTCTCCAGCCCGAGCACACTTAACTATGGAGTTCTTTCAACTCTCATCACCAATTGATCTGCATGTCCCCTAGGACGTCCGTGGGCCTCAGCCCACTAGGCCTCCGTTGGACCGTTACTAGGCTGCAGCCCAAGCACCACAACCTCTCTCCCTCCACAGGCGGGTTGTTGGTGGTCATAGCCTCCCTTTGATGAGTGAAATTCTCCCGTTAAGCGGACATCACGGGGACTTCTCTAGCCCGAGCACGCTTAACTATGGAGTTCTTTCAACTCTCATCACCAATTGAGCTAAGACGGTCTGACTTTCTGAACGTAAGGAAAATCGGGAGACCCGCAACACTTGCGATTTTTCTGCTTTATTCTCAACAATAATAGCCAAAATGAAGAAAAATTCAAATAGAATGAAAAATTCAAATAAAATGAAGAAAAATTTTCACTCAATCTCTTCAACACTATCAAATTAAGGGTGTGTTTGGCTAAGCTTATTGCCTTCGGTGCGGCAGCCTAAAAACAGAGTTTTGCTCATAAGCTGTGTTTGGGAATCAAAAGCTCAAAAATGGAGTTTTAAATTATCCGCTACTTTATACTACGCCTCCACCGCGGTTATTATCTCCAATCGAATCGCATCGCTGCTGCCGTGCTGATCCCGTGTCCTAGATCCCTTTCCAATCACGCCGCTGCTCCCGCCCGCTCCCTGCTCGCCACTCTCCCGCTGCTCGCCCGCCCGCTCCTCTGCTCCCGCCCGCTCCTCTGCTCCCGCCCGCTCCCTGCTCGCTGCTCCCGCCCGCTCCCTGCTCGCCGCTCGGTAATCTCTTCTTCTTCTTCTGAGTGTGTATGGTTGTGAGTGTGTATGTTTGTGTGTGTGTGTGTGTGTTTATATGCATTTGTGTGTGTGTATGCTAGTGTGTGTGTATATATAGTGTGTGTGTGTGTATGTTTGTATATATGTATGTGTGTGTATTTGCATTTGTGTATATGTGTGCATTTATATATGTGTGTGTTTGTTTGTATTTTTTGTGTGTTTGTGTAAGTGTGTGTGTGTATTTGTGTGTTATGTTTATTTTATATGTGTAATTATATTTTGTGTGTGTGTATGTTTGTATATATGTATGTGAGTGTGTGTGTAGTTGCGTTTTTTTGTTTCTATTATTTATAATTTTCAAAATCATTTAGATGGGAAAACCAAAAGATGGAGGGGTATCAGCTGTTTAGGATCAAACCGATATCTTCCTATTTTGTGACTTGTACATCACTGAAATTGGTCTTGGAAATCGGCCAACGACCCATTTCAATAAGGAGGGGTGGAACAATCTGGTTTTAAAGTTTGAGGAGAGAATAGGTAAGAGGTATGATAGAATTCAGATGAATAACAAATGAGATCACCTAAAAAAATAGTGAAAATTGTGGATGGAGCTTAAAAGGGGGGAGACTGGTCTTGGGTGGAATGCCTCCAGGAAAACAATCGATGTGATCGACGAATGGTGGGACGAGAAACTGTCAACTGAGGAATCAGATACAGATTACTCGACTGAAGAATATGAGATGATTAGGAGACGTCATGCTGCTGCTTATCAACAAACTCTTAATTCAACGTTGTATGTGATGACTCAGCATAACAATTTCTTAAACAATAACTCCCCTTGCATGACGTCACGACAAATAGGGGATAAATGGTTGGGTGAATTGCTTGGTGGGCATTCGGTGCCATGTCATAATGCCTTCAGAATGCCTCAACAAATCTTTTTTGATTTACTACGTACCTTATAACAGAACCATGGATTTCAAGGTTCACGAAGGACTGCGAGCAGGGAGGTCCTAGGCATTACGTTATATGTGTTGTCTCACAATGAGTGTATCAGAACAGCAAGTGAGCATTTCCAACATTCCACCAAGACTGCAAGCAGATATTTTAGCGTCGGGATTCGTGCTTTGCTACGTCTAGCAGAGGTTATTATAGTTCTGGAAGAAGGATACTTCGCTTCTACTCCACCAGAGATTGCTGAAGATAAGCGGTACATGCCATTTTTTAAAGATTGCATTGGGGCAATAGATGACACACATGTTCATGCAAACGTACCGGTAAGAAACAAAGTACCTTATATTGGACGTCATGGAACAACTACACAGAATATAATGGCGGTTTGCGACTTCAACATGTGCTTTACTTTCGCCATGGTCGGTTGGGAGGGATCTGCACATGACAGTCAAATTTTCAACTTTACAATAAGCGATCCAAAATACCGCTTCCCGCACCCCCCAAGAGGTAATGAGGTTTATATTTACTTATTTTCTTACTTTTATGTTTTCATATAATTATACATTTAGCTTTACTTTTTATGATTCAGGAAAATTTTACTTGGTAGACGCTGGATATCCACAACAGCGGGGATACATAAAATCATTTCCAAATACACGATACCACCTTCCAGATTTTGCACGTGGTAATCGTCCAGTTAAAGGACTACGGGAGATTTTCAATCAATAACACTCTTCCCTTAGGAGTGTGATTGAACACACATTTGGCGTATGGAAGAAGAAATGGACAATACTTCGTGACATGCCGAGCTATAGTTTTAAGAAGCAGACACAGATTGTCCTGGCGACCATGGCCTTGCATAATTTCATCCGGAGGCATCCTTCACGTATAGATCCAGATTTTACAGAAGGTGAGATAATGGGTACGGGAGCCGGAGTAGACACACAGCGATAGTCCGAGGCATGCATTGACATGACGGGTCGCATGGACGAGATGATAGCATTGCGAGATTCAATTGCACAACAACTCTATGAGTCAAGAAAGTAATATTCATTACTGAAATTTTCTATTTTCAATAATTTAAAACGATGTTTTAATAAAAACAATTGCTCACATGTAGGTGATACAAGACACTACTGGCAAGCAACCGATGAATCAGAGCTTTGAGAGTTTTAGCATAATTTTGATATTTGTTGTCTGAAAAACATGAAATTTGTATTTGGTATTTCATGTAGTAGTAATTTTAAACTGCTTTTAAATATTTAAAATTCAAAAAAGAATATTATATTTCATTTTTAAAAAAATAGCTGCCAAAACTCCATTTTATCCAAACAGTTTTTACAAAACAGCTTATGGGTAAACTCTGCAAATTCCATTTTATCCAAACAGTTTTTAACAAAACTCTATTTTTAAAAAACAGCACTTTTTCTGTCAGCAGCTTTCCGTCAGCAGCTTATCATCAACAATAGCTTAGCCAAACGCACCCTAAATAAAAATTTGCTTGAAAAAGAACGATGAAATAGTTTCTCAGCAGATATGGAGCATCCAATAAAACTGCCAGACATAAACCACAAATTCTGAATCACCCCGTGCTTAAAACCGTTGGCATACAGAAGAAGATGCTTGCAAAATTAGAATAATTGTTTGGTTGAAGAATGCAAACAAAAGAAAAAAATCATCCCACCGTTTTGCTGTTACGTTCCGGTGAACGTAACTTATCTTTTTATTTGATTTTGTTGTTATTAGTATGTGGTAGAAGGGGTATTTTAGTCCTTATGTGTTTAGGGCTTCTTCTTATTGAGAAGGAGGAGTTTTGGGGTCGGGTATGCTGAAAAATATTGTTCGTGATTTCTGTCGGTGAACTGCTGCTTCGGGAGGATGTTCCCTGCACTGTTCAAGGGTCCGTTCAGGCTATGCCTTAGGATTCCCGTATCGTATGCAACTCTTCATCTTGCTTGATTATTATTGTGTTGTTTGGGAAATACTGCACTGTAACAGGTTGCCGGAGGAATTGGTTGTTGTCAAGGGATTGAAGTAGTCGGCTTCCATCAAGGTATCAGAGCTTCCTCGTGGCCGTATCACCATCACGGTGTCGGACACCACGCGATCCAAGGATCAAGGGATCGATCTGGACGTTCTCAAACAAAATCAGGCGGATTTGGCTCGCACCGTCAACGCCCTCAGCGATGATGTTCGCATGCTTGTGGCCGCCTGGAAGACAGAGAAGAGTGGGGATTCCGCGCGCGGGGGTGGAAGGGGATCCGCCGACAGTCATTCCAGAACTCCTCACGCATCGCATGTCGCTACTCGCTTTCCCCGGCTGGACTTTCCAAAATTTGCGGGAGACGACCTCATGGAATGGATCTATAAATGCGATCAATTTTTCGACGTTGACAATACACCATAAGAAATGAAGGTTAAGATGGCATCAATTCATTTGGAGGGGAAGGCACTGTTCTGGCATCAAGCGTATATGAAGGCGCGCCTTACACGTCAGTGGCCAAATTGTGAGGAGTACAGCCAAGCGCTGCATAGCCGCTTCGGCTCCATTTTAGGGGATGACCCCATTAGCGAATTGAAGAATTTAAGCCAACGCGGGTCAATACAAAGTTATTTGGATGACTTTGAGTTGCTCTTGCATCGGGGGGCGTTGCCAGAGGACCACGCGATCAGTTTTTGCCTCGCCGGACTGCGGGATGAAATTGAGTTCGGGGTCCGTATGTTTCAACCGAAAACATTGCGGGATGTCTTCTCCCTTGCCCGACTACACGAATAACAATTCGTAGTATGGGGCAAGAAGAGCATGACCAACCACAAAGAAGAGTATAAATGGACAGAGACACGTATCCAAAGGGGGCAACAATCAAGGGGCAGCAACCTTCAAGGAGAAGTCCGGGCCGACCGGCACTCGCAGACTTACTTCCTCAGAGATGGATGATAAACGACAACGAGGATTATGTTTTTGGTGCGATCAAACTTACATGCCGGGTCACAAATGCCCAAACCGACGACAGGCTTATGCTTTGGAGGTCACGGTGGAGGCTGTTACGGATAACGAAGTGGAGGAGGACGATGTCACAGTGTTGGACATGGCGGGACAGGAGGAGGAACAACAAACACCACATGTTTCGGTACATGCGCTGACCGGAATCACACATTTCAACACTATGCGGGTGACGGCGTCGCACCAAGGACAACCTATTCACGTTTTGATCGACTCAGGCAGCACGCACATTTTTTTAGATGAAACAGCGGCAAGGAGATTGAAGTGCAGTTTGACCCCTATCACACCATTTTCGGTGGCTGTAGCAAACGGAAAAATAATTTCAAGTTCTCACAAGGTGGATAACTTCGAGTGGGTCATGCAGGGCGTGGAATTTATGTCTGACATGCTGATATTACCTCTTAGCGGCTGTGATGTAGTACTGGGAATTCAATGGCTGATCACATTAGGCATGGTAAATTGGAACTTTTGTGATTTACACATGGAGTTTAGTAGCGGTGGGAAAAGAATCGGTTTACGGGGAGCACAACCCGGTAGTTTGGCATGGGGAAAAGAGAAACGCATGCAGAAGCTCTTAGCCAAAGAGGGGCAACTCAACATGTTGGCGTTGTGTGAAATTCATGAAGAGGTTCCACACCGGCGAGCCACTGATCACCCGAACAGCCCCACGTGCTGCAGGGATTGGCACGTGCAGGGAATTAATCAACAACCAGCAGCGCTACGACAACTTCAGGACTTTTTGGAAGAATTTGGGGAGCTATTTCAGGAACCCCAAGGGCTACCGCCAATCAGGGGTCAAGAACATCGTATTGTACTAAAGAATGAAGGGTCAAATGTCAATCTCCGGCCTTATCGGTACCCCCCACTGCAGAAAGCGGAAATCGAACGTCTTATTGGAGAAATGCTACAAACAGGCGTGATTCGACATAGTTGCAGCCCCTTTGCTTCGCCAGTGGTTTTGGTGAAAAAAAAGGACGGTTCGTGGAGGCTTTGTGTCGATTACAGACAGTTAAATCAAAATACCATTAAGGACAAGTTCCCCATTCCTCTAGTGGAAGAACTAATCGCCGAGCTGCATGGGGGCACTCTATTTCTCCAAACTAGACTTGCGGGCGGGCTACCACCAAGTACGAATGATGGAGGAAGACATCCAAAAGACGACATTCCGCACCCATCAAGGCCACTATGAGTTTTTGGTGATGACCTTTGGGTTAACCAACGCTCCATCGACGTGCCAAAGTTTGATGAACCGCATCTTTTAAGTTCACCTCCAAAAATTCATCCTCATATTTTTTGACGATATTTTGATTTTCAGCTCAACATGGGAGGGGCACTTGGAGCATCTACATTTCGCATTCAGCACACTTCAGGCTCATCACCTTTTTCTCAAACGTAGTAAGTGCGATTTTGGGCTACAACAGATTCATTATTTGGGTCATGTCATCTCCGGGCAAGGGGTGTCCACCGATCCGACGAAGATACAAGCAATGTTAGATTGGCCAACACCCACATCTATCAAAAGGGTCCGTGGTTTTTTGGGCCTCACCGGTTACTACCGCCAGTTTATTCAAGGGTATGGGGTCATCGCGCAACCATTGGCGGAACTGCTTAAACGGCGCACATTCACATGGTCGGCTGCGGCTGAGACAACATTTCAAGCTTTAAAACATGCAGTGACACATCCACCGGTCTTACAGCTACCGGATTTTCAGCAACAATTCATAATAGAGATGGATGCCGCAGAAACGAGAGCAGGGGCTGTATTGTTACAAAGGGAACGGCCGGTCGCGTTCTTTAGCAAGGCTTTAAGACTAAAAAATGTCGGGCTATCTACTTACGAGAAGGAGTTATTGGCAATTATCATGGCCGTACAGAAATGGCGACATTATGTGATGGGGGAGCTCGTTTATCATACGCACCGACCACCATAGCCTGAAGTTTATGCTTGACCAAAAGCTCGCAACACCGGCGCAGCAACGTTACTTATCTAAATTAATGTGCTACGATTTCACCGTCCAGTACAAAAGGGGTCGAGATAATGCTTGTGCGGATGCTATTTCACGTGTGCATGAACTGCCAGATGGTGCCGCATACGCCATCTCTATGGTGCAGTCCGAATTGTTGCGAAGAATTAAAATATCTTGGGAGCACGATCCACACATACATGACGTTATTAAAGGCCAAGGAAGCTAATACTGGGGCTTTTCCGAAATATGTTTGGCGAAACGGGTTGTTAACATGGAAGGAGAAGATCGTGGTGGGAAGGGAACCAGCTACGCGGATTCATCTGTTAGAGCTGTACCACACCGGACCTATGGGCGGGCACTCGGGTGTTACAGCTACATACAAACGCAAGAAACACGTCGTTTATTGGAAGGGGCTGAAAGCTGATGTGTACGCATTCATACAACAATGCACGACGTGTCAACAGTGCAAGGCTGATAATCAGCGTCCCGCGGGTTTACTTCAACCGCTTCCGATTCCGGAACGGATTTGGCAAGATGTGGGAATGGACTTCGTGGATGGGCTACCTTTGAGCCATGCAAGTCAACCATCTTCGTGGTGGTCGACAGACTTAGCAAACAAGCACACTTTACTGCCCTTACTCATCCATATACAACAGAGACAGTGGCCCGTGCATTTTTGGACACAGTCGTGCGGCTACATGGACTGCCTTCATCAATCGTCAGTGATCGCGACACAATCTTTGTTAGCGACTTTTGGCAAGAGCTTTTCCGGGTCCTTCAAGTACAGCTTCATACCTCCACCGCATATCACCCGCAATCGGATGGACAAACGGAGGTGGTCAACCGATGCATGGAAAGCTACCTACGATGCATGTGCTTCGAGAAACCCCGAGATTGGGCAGAATGGCTTCCGTTAGCGGAGTGGTGGTACAACACATCGCACCACAACGCCATCCAAATGACGCCGTACGAGGTGGTGTATGGGCAGGAACCGTTAGCAATTCCGCCGTATGTGGACGGCTCGGCCAAGGTGGAAAGGGTGGATCGCTCGTTAGTGGCACGAGATAAGGTGATGACAATGCTGAAGGCTAATTTAGCACGAGCTCAAGAACGTATGAAGATGCTAGCGGACAAGAAAAGAAGAGAACATGTCTTGGAGATAGGAGACTTTGCTTGGGTTCGATTACAGCCTTACCGTCAAGTTAGCTTGAGGGAGCACCAACAACAAAAGTTAGCCCCACGTTTCTTAGGACCGTTTCCAGTGACCGAACGTGTGGGCACCGTGGCGTACAAGTTGGATATTCCAATGGGTACTAAAATTCACCATACATTTCACATCTCACAATTAAGGAAGTACAAGGGAAAACCCACAGGTATCATCCAACCACTGCCGACCTCAGTCAATGCAGTCGGTAATGTGCTCGTGGAACCGGTCGCAGTATTGGACAGGCGCATCACACACAGAGAGGGGCGCGTCGTGACTCAACTCTTGATTCAATGGACCAACGGCTCCAAGGCAACTGCAACTTGGGAAGATCTTTGGGCGCTTCACCAAAGGTGGCCAGACATGGTTCCTTGAGGCCAAGGAACGTTCGATGGTGGGGGTCTTGTTACGTTCCGGTGAGCGTAACTTATCTTTTTATTTGGTTTTGTTGTTATTAGTATGTGGTAGAAGGGGTATTTTAGTCCTTATGTGTTTAGGGCTTCTTCTTATTGAGAAGGAGGGGTTTTGGGGTCGGGTATGTTGAAAAATATTGTTCGTGATTTCTGTCGGTGAACTGCTGCTTCGGGAGGGTGTTCCCTGCACTGTTCAAGGGTCCGTTCAGGCTATGCCTTAGGATTCCCGTATCGTATGCAACTCTTCATCTTGCTTGATTATTATTGTGTTGTTTGAGAAATACTGCATTGTAACAGGTTGCCGGAGGAATTGGTTGCTGTCAAGGGATTGAAGTAGTCGGCTTCCATCATCTGCTTCTTAGGATGATGTGGACCCGAGGGTGCAACTTAACCTTGCCTTGTTCCCGGGAAGATGGAGTGCACTTCTGCCTCTAGTTTAGATTCAACGTTGATCCGGCGGAGCACTGGAAATGACATTTCTCCGTTAAATTTATAATTCTTGGGGAAGAGAACAACAACGCAGCACGAAAGCAACAGGTTCAAAAGAGTAAAGAAAATGGGGGAGATGGCAGGAAGAATATGATGGATCGGTTCGGTTTGGTCTTCGGTCTTAGGGACGATGGACTGAGAAATGGCCGTTAAGTCAAACCCTCGGCGCTGAAGGCGAGAAGCCTGCATGGGTGCGTAGCGGCGCCGATCGGGATCAGAACTCGGATGGTTTTAACGATCTTCGCTGTCGGCGTTATCTGCGGATGGGAGGCAGTTGATCGGCGTTGGCGGAGGCGGAGGGGACGGCCGGAGAAATTGGAGGCGGAGAAGACGAAGGGGACTGGTCGGCAGTTTTTTCCGGGAGGATGAGGCGAGGGAAGGGACGGAACGGGCTTCTTCCGAGTTCACTGCGGATCATCTCCTCGTGTCTGAAGACGGTGTCGGCGAACGCCGGAAACGTCGCCGCCAGCGTTCGGTCTGCCGGGGCTTCTGTCGCTTCCTCAATCTCGGTGTTGCCTGAGGATGAGAAAGACCAGGTTCTCTCTCCCTCTCTCTCTTTCTCGCGCTGCCTCTCTGATGATTTTTTTGTCCTGCTGTTTCCAACTGGTTGGGTAGCTAGAAGTGCTTTCATATGGTGTTTGACAGTTTTGGTATATTGATACATTTTGTTTAGAGGTTGTTAATGTGTTCTGTTTGCGGTTCAGAAATAAAGTATAGGCGTGTCCTTACAATTGATTTGACCGGATCGATTAAATTGCCTGCTACAGCAGAAAGAGTGAAGACTATCCAAATTTTTTCTGCAAAAATGTTCCATAATGGAGGCCATAGGCCAGTTTCTCGGTACATGTCAACATCCATGGCTCATCAATCATCACAGTGCCACTTCTCAGAATATTTTGCAGTGATAGCAGGAGTCAGGTAATAGAGGTGCCCGCACATTTGAGAAGCAAGGCGAAAGAAGTTCGCCTACTGAGGGTAGTCGTCTCGGCCAATAAGGGAGAGAGTGGAAATATGATGATCCTCACGAGGATTGAGTGAAGAAGGAGACAATGGTGCCGGAGTATTGCTAGAGGAAGTTGTTAGAATTTCCAATAGAAGTATCCAAGAAAGTTCTCATAACAATGAGAGAGAAGTCATGGACGCGAATTGTCCAATCATGGTCTTGGTCAGGCTAGAGAAAGTAGGTTGTATGGTTTCAAAGACTACTAGGAACCCGCCCGCCCGATATGTAGATCGAGGCTTTGATAAGGACATTGCAGAGGTCTCGATTTAAAAAATTTCTATTGTTGGGGGTAGGTGTGTAGGGGGCGAATGGTCAGGTCGGGGTATTGATACAAATAGAGAATCCAACCGGGACGTGAGCAGAGTCATTCGGGTTTTGATAGAGTTGATCAGGGGTTGTTCACTATGAAAGCAAAAAAACATTGCTTGAGGCATCATAAGTAGCAAATGACTGAAGCGAGAGACGCAATTATGCTTCAAACTCAAGACATCAAGCCTAGATGTCGAGCAAAACCTCCACCCAAGTGATGATGGAAGCACTAATTCCATAGGAAGTCCTCAATGCAAAGAGGGAGTAGCGGGGTTTGTCTCAATGATGAACCCCGTTCTTGACGTAGGAGGGAATAGCCTTGAGTCCTCGATGCAGGAAAGGGAGGAAGGCTAGACCTCAACAACTGAGGGAGCGGTGGACAAAGGTGGCAATGGTGTTTTGTCTAGGTCAAGGACCATAGATTCTCGGATGCTATGAACATAACTTTGGTATTTAGAGATTGAGTATATTATTCATCTTATGAAAAAGCATATATATTCAAAGGTGCAGTCACCCATGCTCTATAATTAATATGAGACTAAAATACAAGAAGTACAATAAGTAAATAAAGGTGAAAATTGAAAACACGAATGCTTGCTATAGTTTACTTCAATATTTAAAGGCGCAAATTATGAAGAGTTTTAAAAAAGTGGCTAGAGAGTCTACTGTGTTTGTGATCAAGTGACCAAGAACAACACTCAAGCTTTTATCCCACTATAGTGGGATCGGCTCTATGGATCCTTTGTCGCCATTGTGCCCCATCTTTTGTCATAATCTCACTAATGCCTAAGTACATCATGTCTTTCTTTATAGTTTCATTCCAAGTCTTTATTGGTCTACCCCTCCCTCATTTAACATGTCTAGTGACTAACTCTCACAACTCCTAATAGGTGCCTCTAATGGTCTCCTTTGTACGTGCCCAAACCATCTTAGTCGAGCTTCTCGTATCTTCTCTGCAATTGGTGCTCCTCCTGTCTTATCCCTGATACATTCATTCCTAATTTTATCTAGTCTCGTGTGTTCACACATCCACCTAAGTATTATTATCTCCGCAACTCCCATTTTTGCTCATGTACAAGATTCATTGCCCAACATTCAGAATCATAGAGCATCGCTGGTCTAATTGTAGTACGGTAAAACTTGTTCTTAAGTTTTAATGGTACTTTACGATCACATAATATCCCCGACGCGCCTCTCCACTTCAACCAACCCACTTGGATTCTGTGTCACATCTTTATCAATACCTCCATCGTTTTGAACTATCGATCCAAGATATTTAAATCACTCACTACGAGAAATATCCTGATCACCTAACTTAATAGCGAAGTCATCTGTCCTTTTTGTACTGCTAAATTTAAGCTCCATATACTTCGTCTTTGTCCCGCTCAACCTAAAACCTTTTTCTAAAGTGTCTCGCCAAGATTCAAGTTTTGCGTTTACACTCTCGCGCGTCTCATCGACCAAAATGATGTCATCCGCAAACAATAAACACTAAGGTATTACTTGTTGAATATGTCGGGTGAGCTCATCTAAGAGATAAGGTCTTAAAATTGAATCTTGATGTAAGCTGATAGTGATGGAGAATTCATGTGTTAATCCTCCAGATGCCCTCACCTTTGTCACTGAATTTGTATATATATCTTTGATTATGTCAATGTATGATACATTTATACCTTTTTTTAAGACTATCCATAAGTTCTCTCTTGGAACTCTATCATAAGCCTTCTCAAGATCGATAAACATCATATGCAAATCTTGTTTTTTTCTCGGTCGTTGTCAATGAGTCTCTTCAAGAGATGTATAGCTTCCATGGTCGACCACCCTGGCATGAATCCAAATTCATTCTCCGAGATGTTAGTCTCACGCCTTACACTTCTTTTTATTACTTGTTCTCATAGTTTCATGGTATGAATCATCAATTTAATTCCTTTGTAATTAACATAATTTTGTATAACTCATTTGTTCTTATACAAAGGTACCAAAATATTTTCTCTTTATTGACCTGACATTCTCTTTGACTTTAACATCTTATTGAAAAAATATGTAAGACAAAATTTCTTCATTACCAAGACATTTCCATATTTCAATGAGTATGTCGTCTGACAACCGACTTTCCATTTTTCATCTTCTTTAACATCATTTACCTCTGATATTTGAATTTTATGATAAAATGTTATGTTTTTTTACTTCTCTGATTTACTTAATTTTTGGAAGTTCAATTCATTGTCTTTTGTTTCATTATAGAGTTGATAAAAATATCTTTTCCATCGTTCTTTAATATCCACATCATCCTTCAAAACTGTATCTGTTTCATCTTTTATGTATTTCGGTTGACTTAAATCTCTTGTTTTATTTTCTAGCTGGAGCAATTTTATATGTCACACTCTCCATCTTTGGTATGTAGTCGCTTATAAAATTCTTTATAAGTTTGATTTCTTGTTTCACTTACTGCATGTTTAGTTTCTTTTTTAACGACTTTATATCTGACTAATTTTCATCATTCCTATAAGCGTAGAGTGATTTATAGTCGTTCGTCTTTGCCCTCACTTTGTCTTGCACTTTCTCTTTCCACCACCAAGATTCTTTATTTGGGGGCACTCGAAGTTTTGATACTCCAATTATGTTCTTTCCACGTATCCTTAAATGTGAAGACATAATTTCTCATGAGATACTAGAATCAACATAAAAGTCATCAACTAGTTGTTCCCTAACTGTTGTATTGAAAGCAACTAGATCTGACTGTACTTTCTTAAGGCATGTGGGATTTCATATAGACATATAACACCTATTAAACTATATGAAAGAGTTCGAGTATAATGTACTATGAGATGCTAATACAGTTCCATGTGCTTTGTGTTTTGCAAGGGTTAACTTCAAAAGAGCAATATTGTTGATAACAGTTACTTATATTTATAAATTATAGATTTTTGTTCTTTTAACTAAATCCTTAATTTGATTAAAAGAATGTTATATTATTATTTCTCTTTTTAGCCTCCTTCTTGGATATCTTAAATATAAGATGTGAATATGTTATCTTTACTTTATTATGAAGCCCAG
This sequence comes from Platanthera guangdongensis, assembly GCA_039583875.1. Taxonomy (NCBI): domain Eukaryota; kingdom Viridiplantae; phylum Streptophyta; class Magnoliopsida; order Asparagales; family Orchidaceae; genus Platanthera; species Platanthera guangdongensis. The sequence continues at coordinate 84,747,973 of CM077156.1, forward strand.
GCTGCCCAACTAGATCTTTGGGGTCAGATGATCTTAAAGGATTGAAATTTATGATATCTATTAACAAAATGATATGCAAATTACACTACTTATTTTCTATCATTCGCAGTACCTGGCTGTAATGAGACCTGACATTGCATATTGTTTTTCTCTAGTTGGCTTGAAATCTTCTGGATTAGAATTAAAATTGAAACCTAGTTGACTCTATTTTTTTTTGTGCAAGCCCATCTAGGCTCAAAATTTGTTTCAAGTTAGTTTGAATGGCTCAAAATTGGCTCAAATAATTTTGATTCAAATCTAATTCTAGCAAATTATCGAGTGATTTTAAAGCTATTTTTGCATTTTAGTTATTATCAGGGGCGGACCTACTATAAGGCGAGTGTGGGCGGCTGCCCACACAGAAATAGATTTTTTTTAAAGTAGTATTTGCCATGATTTACAATCGTGACAAATACTATTTACCACGGCTGTAAACCATGGTAAATACTTCTGAATGGAATAAAAAAACACGTTAAAGTTAAAGTTGTTAAAAGCCCAAGTAAATTATCGTTCTCCTGTCTGCCTGACTACTAGCAGCCCATGCATCCTTTTGTCTCCTTGCTGTTCGTCGACTACCAGCAGCCCGTGTCATCGTGCCGTCCTTCCATCTCTATGTGATTATAACATTCGGCCCGCACGTCGTTTACTACTCTGCCACTCCTTTGCAAACTTTTCCCATCCTTTCATTAATGGGTTCATATTTAGGCTCTATTTGTTTGGGCGTTTCACAACTTCGTTTTGGGCAAATGTCACCGGAAGGAGGGTAAACAAATGAACCTCCGGCGGCGTTTTCTCCATTTCCACCCGCCCGCCTTGAGAAACGCCCCAAAAAGCTCCGTTTGGAGCAACCACCTCTCCCCTCCAGTTCGAACTCTCCGTTTCCACCTACCGGATCGACCCGCCACCGCTAAAACAAATGAAGCGTTAATCGATCTATTATCCACTTGCAAGCTCAAGTTTTGTCTGACCCTGAAAGTGTCTGTGGCCTCGTTGCCCCTCTTTTGTAATTTGTACAGTTTTTATAATAACTTGCAGAGATTGAGGCTTCATTTGTTTTAGCGGTGGCGGGTAGATCCGGCGGGTGGAAACGAAGAGTTTGAACCGGAGGGGGGAGGTGGCTGCTCCAAACAGAGCTTTTTGGGGCGTTTCTCAGGGCGGGCGGGTGGAAACGGAGCAAACGCCGCCAGAGGTTCATTTGTTTACCCTCCTTCCGGCGGCGTTTGCCCAAAACGGAGTTGTGAAACGCCCAAACAAATAGAGCCTGAATATGAGATACTAATAAATCCAGTTTTATTAAATACTGAGCATGCATAAGTCTCCATATTTCTGATTTTTGAGATACTATAAGAAAGTTTGGTAGGTTTGTTTTTTCATGCTATGAGTACTTTATGTAGCGATGTTCCAACATATTTCGTATCCATTTGAACAAGCTCAGATGGATTATCAGATACACTTAGAAGCATCAGTGGATTGCATTAGGTTTCTTTTAAGACAAGGAATGATTTTTCATGGTCATGATAACAAATCCAACACATCAAAGTTTGCTATTTTTTAGTTTAAGTATAATTATAACAAATGTTGTTAGAGCATCATGCAAGTAGTAGAGATATTCTCCGAGAGAAGCAGTTTGAAAAGGTTATTGAAGAAATTTACAGTGCCGAAGCTGTAGCAGGAAGAGGTTTGAATAAAAAAGAATATTTAAATGGGCATGGGATACACGGTGTAACTCTCACTATAAAACTCTATGAAGTTTAATTTGCTTGTTCTCTTTGGTCATTGATGTGCTTGAAATCATTGAAGATGATGGAAACCTTGTGGAACATAAAGCTGAAGTAAATGATTTGTTGAATGCTATGCAATGTTTTGAATTTGTGTTCTTGACTCACTTAATGAAAATCATTTTAGGGATCATCAATGAACTATCACAGGCATTGCAAAAGTACAATCAAGATCTTGTAAATACTATGACTCTAGTCAAAGTTTCTAAGCAACGACTACAAACAATGAGAGACAATGAATGAGATTCTCTGCTAAATGAAGTAACTCTGTTTTGTATATACATGATATTATTATTCCAAAAATTGAAGACAATTTTGTAGCTCGAGGGTGATAAAGACGCAAATATGAAAATAATAAGAATGTTAACTTTTATCGTTTAAAATTATTTTATGCAGTTATTGATCTCCGACTTAGGCTTCATTTGGTATCACGTTTACTTGCTGTTCCGTTTACAAGAACCGCAACCCCGACTATTTTTTGTTTGTTTTTCCGCCTCTCGTTCGGAACGCTAGTGCTATGCTTCTTAATTAATTTTTGATTTAGCAACCGGCGGCCCCGACCTCCAGTCAGAGGTGTTTTCATTTTTTTTTGGAATTCCACAGATTGCCCTCCCGCCGTACCCCGCACTGGAACCACCCTTCGGTACTAGATTTTATGGGGTTGTCGCTGACGGCCTGCGCTGATCCCACCGGCTGGGTCCCCGGACCCCGGCGAGCCCGCCAGAAGTATCCCGACGGATATCTGGCAGGGTCATCGCCGACGGTGGCTCTGCTGGAGCCTCGTCGGACTACCCAGAGGGTTCGCCGGTGACCGGTGACCCCCGGTGGGCTCTGGGCAGGCCGCTGGTGGCTACCCCGCCAGTGGAGGCCTTTACCGTCGACCTCCGCCTCCAAACTTCAGCGCCTCCTCCTTCACCACCGGTTAATTAAAAAAATCTTAGGACATATGAAAGTTAATAAAAAATATTTTATTAAATTATAATATATAAAAATAATGGTATAGTATATATATCTTTATATATATATATTTATATTTATATATATAATTAATCATAATCACTGTTTTATTAATTGGTTTTCTGTTCTGAACAGCTCTGCAAATACATAGTATTCAAACAGTTCTTCATTTCCTGCGACCGATTTCCAACAGCTCCATTTTCAAACTTGCATTTACAACAACTCTTTTTACAACCGCAACTGCTCTCCCAAATAAAACCTTACTGTGTGAAATTGTTTTTTTGATAAGGTGAACACTGAATTGCTTCTATGTATGTCATGTTTAGATCCAATTAATGACTTTTCACCATTTGATAAGCAAAAGTTAATTCGATTCACCAAGCACCGCTGATGCAACCTGAGTCACACTCGTGTCTCATGCATTTTTATTGAGTATTTTGTAGCGCATATATTAGCGCACATACATTTTACTTCACACTCATTGTATGACTTACTGAGGTGATCATCCAATAAGACCCTAAATACAAAGATCCGTCAAATTAGGTAATAAGTTAAGTAAGACACTCTCTAAAATGATTAATTAAAATTAAGCATATTTTATTGTAGGCAACATTGGAATTAAAATTAAATTCTAATTTGAGAAATAATGTGATGAAAAATAGTTTTGAAAGTCACATATTCCCTTCTTTATTCATTTCCTAAAGTGGTGCCCTCATATTTGATTAAATATTAGGAAACATGTGGCCCCTCTTGTAATAACCAATTAAAAGGATTTATTTCCTTTTTTATGTTTCTTGATGTGCATTAAAAACGGCCTCCCCCTTCCCCATTGGTAGCTTGGAAAATTTTGGAACAGAGAATTTAATTCTCTATTCCCCAAAATCCTGCCCCACGTGACCCGTCCTCCCCGTCCCGTCTCCGTCTTCCTCCCAGCAACACCCTGGGCTTCCATCGGTTTCCACCTCTTCCATACCACTGTTGCCCCCTGCTCCGTCGACTACCGCCGGCGTGCCCCAGTCGCTGTGCATCGTCGACTTCGACAAACTCCTCCCGATGTCTAGAAATCTCCGGTGACCTGTGCCCAATAATCCCCAGCCGCCTCTGTTTACAGGCATCGACCACTCCGATCAGGGCGCTGTCGACTTCAGCACTCCCGTCCGGCGTCCAGGGAGGCTCCTCCCCCGTTCGCTGCCCGTGCCACCACCGTCGTCGTCAGCCCCCCTCGGCGTCAGCCTCTGCGGGCTGCGACGAACAGTCGTCTTCCAGCCCTCCTCTTCCCCCTCCACTTGTGGATCCCGTGCCTACTTCCTCATGTGCCGAGGGTGACCTCCATCTCGTTCACCTAATGTTAGCTTAATTTCATGCTTTATTTTAGTAGGTTTAAAAAATCAGAGAAAGCTTGCCTTTAATTGCTGAATATGCTCGATTGCCAGATTCATAAACACGTTTGTGAAGCTAAGATCGATTGTCACTTTCCGTTTGCTTGAGAAATTCACGCTAGCGCGGCCTTTTTAAAAGAAAAATTCCAAGTTTATTTATTTAAAATTATCTCGGGAACTCCGACCTACATCAGCTTGGTATCAGAGCGATTCGATTCACTTCTACTGTGGATTGGTCGATCTGTTGTTTTTAATAATAATAATAATAATAATAATAATAAAATTTAAAATATATTTTATTAAAGTTATTTCAATCTTTGAATAATTTTTTTTAAAAAATTACTTTTAAATCCTTAGTTAAAAAAAGGAGAATCTTGAAGTGCGCTTGAAAATCCTAATGAAAAATATTGAATACGTCACTGCAAAATTCAAACACAATCTGACTGGGTTGTGCATCGATGTATACAATCTAAAAATGACAATGCACAAACAAAATATTTTTCCTGATTACGTCCCAACTACGTATCAACTAGTGGAACCCGGACTTCAAATTATTAATAGTTCTCTTTCTAGACTCGTTATTTTCCCCACGAGCACCTTGGCCCCATTAATCTCCACTACAACACTCCCTTCAGTCGAGAAGTTCCTTCTTGAGCCCAGCTCCAAGAAGAGGAATTTCACCATCCTCATCCTCCCACCCCAACTGAAGAAGTGTTTCCACGTGCTCACACTGAATCACCACACTTAGCCATCAAGTTTATCCCTGAGCCCAAAAACATGTTGTTTGATGATCACTTATCATTCACATTAGAGTCACCATCATATATTGTTTTTATATTTGGAGAACATCATTTTATATCTTTACATTATTACATAAATTTAAACGTGTCCCAAAATATTTATTATCAAGTTGTCGATGTATTTAAGAGAATTTGTGTTTTAAAGATAATGAGAACTCCAAAAATTTCCACGCCAAATAATGATACTAGATTTAAAAGATTTCTCTGGAAAATTTTAAATACTAAATTTGGGATTAATTTTAAATTTTGTGACGTTAGCAAGATTCAATCGGGTGATATATTTAGGATAGTTGATTTTGGTCTAGTAGACGCTCGTATGTGTCTGACAGAAGAGTGTATGATGCGATGTGATTTAATGATTTCACAAGTCGAGCTTGTTTGCTTCCCACCCCATTTCTTTAATCTCCGCTCTCTCCTATTTTGTGGTACCATTCCTTTTTATGCTTTGATTTTTGCTGATCATTTAAATAAAATGCATAAGATTATGTCTAACAGTTTGTGAGCATATTTGAAAATTTATAATCTTATTGTTGATTTTATCATTGGGACTTGTATTTTTTTCGAAGGAGATTGGTTTCCTACATCTTTCAGGAAAAGGAGTTTGCCTACCGATCATGAGTTGCAGTGAAGGGTCCTCCCGTTGCCTCACTACCTGATGAGTTGTAAATATACGTATTTTTATATACATAAATTTAGTCCTTTTTGTTTATTTCCTTTATTTTTAATTAATTTTCTTTAATAAATTATTCCTTTTATGTAAAAATAATGGTAACTTAACTTTATTTTTGTTTCCTGAAATTTTCAGGAAAATTGCCAAAAAAGCATAGTATATGCCCGCGTACTTTGGGTCACGCCCGTGACCAGGGCGTGATACTTCATTTCTCGTGAAATCAACGCATTTGAAGAAGAAAAGCGTGACACGCCCGGCGACACGCCCCGTGACCCTAGCCCGTGTCATTTGCGCTCGACGAAAACGCGCTCAACGTTCTTCGACCCGACCCGACACGCCCGTGTCAAGATACGACACGGGCGTGTACTCCACCTGGCCGACAAGACGCGCCAGCGACTTTTCGACGCAACGCGCGCTCAGTTCCACCTCCCCGACACGCCCAACGTCACGACCGTGACCTAGGGCGTGACCTCCACGTTTTTCGCAGCGAAGTCAACTTTGCAGTCAAATCGCCGATCGAATCTTGTATAGTAGTGACACGCCCCCCGACACGCCCGTGTCAGAGGGCGTGTACTTTGAAATTTTTTTCCTATAAATACTCACTCTCTGTATGAACTCTTGTTCTTTTTCTGGAACAATTTTGCCTTAAGGGATGCTGTTCTAATGTAATTCCAAATGGTATGTAAGAGATTTTTTCCTCTTCTCTTTTATTTTCGTTTTAGCTTTGTAATCGTCTTTTAATATTAAAAAAATTTATAGTTTTTCTCCCATTATATGATTTTGGAATGCATCTATGAGCCCATCTCTTAGGCAATCTTATTTTTCGTCTTTTAAAATGCGTGTGTGTATGAGATAGTTTCATGCTTTTATACTTAGGTATTTTTACTTAGTTTTGTTAGATTTAGAATTTTATCGCTTTTTCAGTCATTCCTATAGATCCGTAAAACTGTTTTCAAAGTGGTCTTCATCTTTTTTTTAACTTAGATTTTCTTATTTAAGTTGTAAAACTTTTCGTTTTTTTTACTTTATTTTCACTTTTTTTGCACTTTTACGAAGTTATAGGATTGAATATATAATCGTTTTAATTTTTCGAGCATTTCAATTTTCGTTTTAAACTTTTGCTCGTTTAATTTTTCTGTCTTCTTTTTATTCATTTCTACCGTATTCTAGCAGTAAAAATGTATTTGTTTTAATTTTTCGAGCACTTTCATTTTGCGTTTATTTGCAAACCTTTTTGCTTGTTTAATTTTTATTTCTGATTTTTATGCATTTCTACCGCATTCTAGCAGTAGAAATGCAATTGTTTTAATTTTTCAGTAACTTTATTTTTTTTGTCTTTTTTGTACGTGTGCGTGCGTGTATGAGATAGATTTTACCGTTTTATTTCATTCCTGTAGAGTGCATGCATTTTCAATTCAAGTAGAGTATGTGGAGTATTTTCATTTCTGTTGTGTGAGCGTGTATTTCATTTCAAGTAGAGTGCGTGAGTGAGTGTGTTTTATTTCATGCAGTGTGTGTCCGTTTTATTTCAGTAGAGCGTGTGCGTGTGTTTTAATTTTCTGCAGTGTGTGTGTGTTTTACTCTACGTAGAGTGTACATTTATTTTCTCCTACTCATTTGAGTAGGACCCGCTTTATTTTTCTCCTACTCGTTTAAGTAGAACTTGTGTGTGTGTGTTTTAATTTTCTGCAGTATGTGTGTGTATTTCATTTCATATCGAGTGTGTGCGCGAGTTTTTCATTTCAGTAGAGTGCGCGCGTGCGTGTATTTATTTTCTCCTACTCGTTTGAGTAGGACTCGCTTTAATTTCAGTGCTACTCGTTTGAGTAGGACTTGTATTTTACTGCTTTCATTTCCCCCATACTCGTTTGAGTAGGGCTCGCAATTTTAATGCTTTCTTTCCTGCTTTATTTTACTGTTTTCTTTTATCGCTTTCATTTTCTGATTTATTTTATTGCTTTTCCCGCAAGCCGTCCCCATTCCGATAAGTGGCTAACCGTTAGCCCTCAATATCGAAGAGCATTGAGACAGATAAAATAATTTTAAATAATTAAAGTTCCGGTTTTTCTAATTAATTAAATTACTTAAGGTTTACTCCGGGTCTTCGACGCGTAGAGCCACATAATCGATGTGTGAGCTCTATTTCCGTAGAGCATACGCTAGGTAGCCGAGAGGCCGTGCGTATGGACCGATCACCCCTGGGTAAAGAGAGTTCCGCACTAACCCTCGAGAGAGGAGGCAGACAAACTCTACCAGATTGGATTCCTCACCCAATAGCGGGGTTTTTAGCGTAATGCAGACATTAAGAGGAATCATTCGTCGGACGAGAGCCCGGTCGAATAGTCTTAATATTCAGGTGAGCGATCCTAGAGATATATAAGCTCATTTTAGTGGAACCTCCACGACCAAATTTCCGCCTTAATTAATTTGAAATTTAGGATCTCTTTTTATTAAAAGTTTATTTTAGTTCAAATTTTATTCGATACGATTGCGCTAAGTTTTTCATCGGCTCCATCTTTTAAAGCTTTTTTTTACTGCCTTTTTGTTTATATATAAAAAATTAACCTGACAAGTTAAATATCGGTAAAATAATAGTCCCCTCTAGGGAAGAGTAAAAATAATCAACCCGACCCCGAGAACAATACGACCTCGATATTTCACACCGGAATATCCTGTACTACACGCGATAGGTGCACTTGCCTCCTTTCGTTAAAACTCGATATCACCTGTTTTATATCCAAATAATAAATCCGCGCGCCCCGTTTTCTAAATAAAATCAAATCCGCTTTTCTCAAATAAACCGCCCGGGGCGCCGCAAGCTCTTAATAATTTTTGGAGTTTTAACCTGCATCAAGTTTTTGGTGCCGTTGCCGGGGAATTTTCGTGTCGTTATTTCGAACTCTGGAGATCTATTAATTTTACCTATTTTTATATATATCACAAAATTTAACAAAAATGGTCAACAAGAAAATACTAATACTAATAATAATAATAACTACTTAAAAAAAAACTAAAAAACAAAACTAAAAAAGAAACTAAAAACTAAAAATCCAAAAACCGAAAAACTATAAAACTAAAAACTCTAAAAATCTAAAAAATCCAAAAAGCTTAAAAAACTAAAACCATACAAAAATCTAAAAACTACAAAACCAAAAAAATCTAAAAAACTTCAAAACCACAAATCCCAAAAAGAAAACAAAAAAAAACACATACGTAAAAACACCAAACTATATATATATACTAATTTGTTATTTAACATATATATATGTATAGCAAAAAAATCCTCTCCTAAAAACTACAAAAAAAATCTCGTTTATATTTTGATTTCACTTCTTTTATTTTCTTTCAAAAAACCAATAAATTTTTAACCTAAAAATAATAAACACTGGATATAAATAAAAAAAATTTTATTATTAAAAATTATATGTCTATTTTTCGCACTTCGGCGTACGTCACACTCTTGTGCGCACTAGGGGAACGCATTTCTGTCCACGCTCAAAAGCTAAGAAGTTAGCTTCGAGTCACACACTCACTTGCCCCGACCACCCGCATCCTTTTTGCCGAATTTTTCTTTTTCGTTTTTCTGTTATAGTTCTGCTTTTTCTTCTAAATAATGCAGAGTTTCAACCCGAGCCTCCCCGAACTTGTCTAAGGGAAGCTTCTACCCACCTTTTTTCTTTTTATACATACTATATTGTCTATTATCGTTCCGCTTACTTAGATTGAAAAATTGAGAACAATGTTGGATTTAAGTATGATGGTGTTTTACTAATTCTGCACTTTTTATATTGTGCACTTAGCAAAACCTTACAAAAAGAAAAAAAATTGCAAAAATTAAAACCTCAAAAAAAAAACAAAAAAACTTTTTCCTTGTTTTTATAATCAAAAAATCCTAAAAAGTTTTTTCATAAAACAAAAATTTTAAAAAATTATAGAACAAACAACTCAAAAAATCATAAAACACAAAATCACAAAAAATATAAAACAAAAAGTTCAAAAAATTGTTGTTTTTAAGTTGTAAATTTTTGTAAAAAGATTTCTCTTTCGCCCTCTCTTATTCTTTGTAAAAAATCTCTCTTTCCCCCCTCTATTCTTCTTTGTAAAAGATCAATCTCTTTTCCTCTTTTTTTCTTTGTAAATAATACTTCTTTCTCTCTCCTTTCTTGTACATAACTTGTTACAACCTAAAAAAATAATAAAAAAAACTTATTTTAAAAAATCCAAAAATCACAAAAAAGTGAATAACGCTAAAAAACCAAAAAAAATAATAATAAAAAAAATAAAAAGATAAAAACCCTATAAAATTTCAAAAAGCTGATAATCAAAATTCCCAAAAAATGATAAAAACCCTAAAATCCCCCAAAATTGTAACCAATAAATCGAATATCTCATGCTTAACTCTTTTTTCGCTCTTCAAAAATCTAGTTGCGAGTTAATTTATAAGCAAATTTTATTCATTCTTTGTTTACTATTCGTTTACTAATTGAAGATCAAAAGATTTATATATCTGAGATTAAGTTTTAATGAATTTCATATGCTTTTTTATTTAGATAAGGTACGTATTTTCAGCATTACTTCTAATTTATCTAAATAGCTGCATATTTATTTTGTTAGAAAATAACAACCTTAGATTTCATATTATGTTACGCCAAGCTTTTTTTGGAATATAGAAACGTTTAATTTATAAAGGTTGCTCTCAAAAAGTTTTTATTAAATCTAATTTTCTTTCTGAAAAACCTTTCCACCTTTTTTTCATGTCTTACTTGACATGATTTTGATCCTTAAAAGACTCTATGTCAATGAGAATAAAATTTCGTTCCGTAAACATATGCATCCAATATTTGAAAAGATTATATGTTATAGAGTAAGAGGACAAAATTCATTACTGCTATACATATACATTGGATTATTATGAAGTTATTAAAAAAATATATTATATGTTATGAAATATAAGATTTCGTTTTCCTAACATGCATATTCGAAGCAAAAAAAATATTTATTAGAGGTTTGAGCGAAAAAATATACTCCCGCCTCTAAACCTAAGCCTTCTTCATATACCACGACATCCCACGACATCGCACTCCGCCAATCTCAAATAATTCTAGATTTTAATTTTAAATATTTTTTGAGAGCATAATTTGTAAATTTTATTATTTCCTATAATTCTTATAAGCCAAAGTTTTCATAATCCAATATATTCTTTTTAACTTAACAAATAAAGTTTTTTGCTATCTGTTTGATTATATCATAAGTTTTTGCTGAAACTCTTCTTTTATTTAAATTTTTGTCAAAATTTAGGATTTAACTATTATACCCGGATAACTATTTAGATCTTTTCTTTTAATTAATTCAAGCGGTAGCTAAACTTAGAATTTCTTTAATTCATTATAAGTTTATCTTCAACTTTTGCTCTGGAATAACAAAACCTTAAGTATGAGAGTATTTGATGAGTTGTAAATATACGTATTTTTATGTACATAAATTTAGTCATTTTTGTTTATTTCCTTTATTTTTGAGTTAATTTTTTTAATAAATTGTTCCTTTTATGTAAAAACAATGCTAACTTAACTTTATTTTTGTTTCCTGAAATTTTCAGGAAAATTGCCAAAAAAACATAGTACACGCCCATGTACTTTGGGTCACGCCCGTGACCAGGGCGTGATACTTCTTTTCTCATGAAATCAGCGCATTTGAAGAAGAAAAGCGTGACACGCCCGGCGACACGCCCGGCGACACGCCCGTATCATTGGACACGCCCCGTGACCCAAGCCCGTGCCATTCACGCTCGATGAAAACGCGCTCAACGTTCTTCGACCCGACCCGACACGCCCGTGCCAAGATGCGACACAGACGTGTACTCCTTCACCTGGCCGACAAGACGCGCTGACGACTTTTCGACGCAACCCGCGCCCAGTTCCACCTCCCCGACACGTTCACCGTCACGCCCGTGACCTAGAGCGTGACCTCCACGTTTTCCGCCGCAAAGTCAACTTTGCAGTCAAATCGCCGATCGAATCTTGTACAATAGTGATACACCCCCCGACATGCCCGTGTCAGAGGGCGTGTACTTTGAATTTTTTTTCCTATAAATACTCACTCTCTGTATGAACTCTTGTTCTTTCTTCTTGAACCATTTTGCCTTAAGGGTGCTGCTCTAATGTAATTCCAAATGCTATGTAAGGGATTTTTCCCCCTCTTTTATTTTCATTTTAGCTTTGTAATCGTCTTTTAGTATTAATAAAATTTATAATTTTTCTCCCGTTATATGGTTTTGGAATGCATCTATGAGCCCATCTTTTAGTCAATCTTATTTTTCGTCTTTTAAAATGCGCGTGTGTGTGTATGAGATTAGTTTTCATGCTTTTATACTTAGGTATTTTTACTTAGTTTTGTTAGATTTAGGATTTTATCGCTTTTTCAGTCATTCTTATAGATCCGTAAAACTGTTTTCAAAGTGGTCTTCATCTTTTTTAACTTATATTTTCTTATTTAGGTTGTAAAATTTTTCGTTCGTTTTACTTTATTTTCACTTTTTTTGCACTTTTATGAAGTTATAGGATTGAATATATAGTCGTTTTAATTTTTCGAGCATTTCAATTTTCGTTTTAAACTTTTGCTCGTTTAATTTTTCTGTCTTCTTTTTATTCATTTTTACCGCATTCTAGTGGTAAAAATGTATTTGTTTTAATTTTTCAAGCACTTTCATTTTGCGTTTATTTGCAAACCTTTTTGCTCGTTTAATTTTTATTTCTGCTTTTTATGCATTTCTACCGCATTCTAGCGGTAGAAATGCAATTGTTTTAATTTTTCAGTAACTTTATTTTGTCTTTTTTGTACGTGTGCGTGTGTGTATGAGATAGATTTTATCGCTTTATTTCATTCATGTAGAGTGCGTGCGTTTTCAATTCAAGTAGAGTGTGTGGAGTATTTTCATTTCTGTTATGTGAGTGTGTATTTCATTTCAAGTAGAGTGCGTGAGTGAGTGTGTTTTATTTCATGCAGTGTATGTGCGTTTTATTTCAGTAGAGCGTGTGCGTGTGTTTTAATTTTCTGCAGTGTGTTTGTGTTTTTCTTTCCGTAGAGTGTGTGCATTTATTTTCTCCTACTCGTTTGAGTAAGACCCGCTTTAATTTTCTCCTACTCGTTTGAGTACGATTTGTGTGCGTGTGTTTTAATTTTCTTCAGTGTGTGTGTGTATTTCATTTCATCTCGAATGTGTGTGTGAGTTTTTTCATTTCAGTAGAGTGCGTGCATGTGTGCATTTATTTTCTCCTACTCGTTTGAGTAGGACTCGATTTAATTTCAGTCCTACTCGTTTGAGTAGCACTTGTCTTTTATTGTTTTCATTTCCCCCTACTCGTTTGAGTAGGACTCGCAATTTTAATGTTTTTTTCCTGCTTTATTTTACTGTTTTCTTTTATCGGTTTCATTTTTTGCTTTATTTTATTGCTTTTCCCGCAAGCCGTCCCCATTCCGATGAGTGACTAACCGTTTTTAGCACTCATTATCGAAAAGCATTGAGACAGATAAAATAGCTTTAAATAATTAAAGATCCTGTTTTTCTAATTAATTAAATTACTTAAGGTTTACTCCGGGTCTACGACGCGTAAAACCACATAATCGATGTGTGAGCTCTATTTCCGTAGTGCATAGTCTAGCCAGTCGATAGGCCGTGCGTATGGACCGATCACCCCTGGGTAAAGGGAGTTCCGCACTAACCCTCGAGAGAGGAGGCACGCAAACTCTACCGGATTGGGTTCCCCACCCAATAGCGGAGTTGTTAGCGTAATGCGGACATTAACATGAATCTTTCGTTGGACGAGAGCCCGGTCGAATAGTCTTAGTGTTCAGGTGAGCGATCATAGAGATAAGTAAGCTCATTTTAGTGGAACCTCCACGACCAAGTCTCCGCTTTAATTGATTTTAAATTTAGGATATTTTTTTTATTAAAAGTTTATTTTAGTTCATATTTTATTTCAATACGATTGCTCTAAGCTGTTCATCGGCTCCATCTTTTAAAGCTTTTATTTTTACTGCGTTTTTGTTTATATATAAAAAAATTAACCTGACAAGCTAAATATCGGTAAGATAATAGTCCCCTACAGGGAAGAGTAAAAATAATCAACCCGACCCCGAGAACAATACGACCTCGATATTCCACACCGGAATATCCTGTACTACACGCGATAAATGCACTTGTCTGCTTTCGTTAAAACTCGATATCACATGTTTTATATCCAAATAATAAATCCGCGTTCCCCGTTTTCTAAATAAAAGCAAATCTGTTTTTCTCAAATAAACCGCCCGGGGCGCCGCATGCTCTTAATAATTTTTGGAGTTTTAACCTGCATCACTACCCACCACCATCCACAGCATGACAAAAGCGAAGCAGTTCTAGTTTGACGTTTGAATATTCTAGTAACAGGTCCAATCACATTCTCGCCGGGGTCGAGATCTTTCAACACCAGGAGAATTGATGCAACCTGAGTCGCACTCGTATTTCATGCATTTTTATTTAGTATTTTGTAGCGCATGTATTAGCGCATATGCATTTTGCTTCACACTCATTGTATGACTTATTGAGGTGATCGTCCAATAAGACTAAATAAAAAGATCTGTCAAATTAGGTAATAATTTAATTAAGGCAAGCTCTCTAAAATGATTTATTAAAATTAAGCATATTTTATTGTAGGCAACATTGAAATTAAAATTAAATTCTAATTTGAGAAATAATGTAATGAAAATAATTTTGAAAGTCACATATTCCCTTTATTAATTTCCTAAAGTGGCGCCCTCATATTTGATTAAATATCAGGAAAATGTGTGGTCCCTCTTGTAATAACCAATTAAAAGGATTTATTTCCTTTTTTTATGTTTCCTGACGTACATTAAAAACGGGCCTCCCCCTTCCCCATAGATTATTTGTTCCCAAAAACCTCCTCGTCTTCCCCCCAGCAACACCCCTGGCTTCCTTCGGTTTCTACCTCTTCCAGACCACTGCTACCTCCCTGCTCCATCGACTACCGCCGGCGTGCCCCGGTCGCTGTGCACCGTTGGCTTCAACAAACTCCTCCCGGTGTCCAAATATCTCCGACGACTTGTGCCATATAATCCCCGGCCGCCTCTGTTTATAGGCATCGACCAATCCGATCAGGGCGCCGTCGACTTCAACACTCCCGTTCGGCGTCCAGGGAGGCTCCTCCCCCATTCACTGCCCGTGCCACTGCCGCCACCGTCAGCCCCCTCGTCGTCATCCTCTGCGGGCTCTGGCGAATAGTCGTCGTCCAACCCTCCTCTTCCTCCTCCACTTGTGGATCCCATGTCTATTGCCTCATGTGCCGAGGGTGACCTCCTCCATCTCGTTCTCGTAATGTTAGCTTAATTTCATGTTTTATTTTAATAGGTCTAACAAAATCAGAGAAAGCTTGTCTTTAAATTAACATAGAATCTTTTTGCCGTTAAATTTAAACGCCATTGTTCTTCCTTTGCCAACGTACTTGTGGAAAAATTATTTTATAATTGCTGAATATGCTCGATTGCCAGACTCATAGGTACGTTTGTGAAACTATGATCGATTTTCATTCTCCGTTGCTTGGGAAATTCACGCTAGCATGACATTTTTAAAAGACAAATTTCAAGTTTAAATCATCTCAGAGACTCTGATCTACATCAACCGCCCATTAGACTTTTTTCTAATTGACCTAATGGAACTTGATAATCAACTTGAATGTTACATATTAGACGTTTGCTCAAGCAGAGAATTCTTAGATGCGAAAGAACTTGGAGGATTTGCTTGGAAGTTAGTGAAATTGAAGAAGAATGTTCTTTACCCGTTGGTGTATTTGCTCAAAAAACTGGTACTGCCCTTACCTGTTGCAACTGGAAGTGTAAAAAGAGCCTTTTGCAATGAAGATTATCAAAGCAACATTACACAATCAAATGAGAGATGATTTGATGAATGCTTGCCTAGTGACATACATTGAAAAAGATGTATTTCTACCATCAAAAATTAAGATATAACAAAATACTTCCAAAACATGAAACATCAAAAAAGGGAAATTGTAAGCAAATAAGCAATTTATTTAGTTATTTTGTTCATTCAAAAGGTCCAATTTGCTATTGTAAGTTTATAACATTGTAGTCATTTTCTTTATATTTGCCAAAATATAATTTATCGTTATCTTAATTGTACAACCCCGTATCCTGCGAGTGAGGTCGCCAGAAACCAGACCGGCCGGTTCAGATCGCCCAGGCAGCAGGCGAGCTCGACAGGGAAATCTAAAGGCCGAGCTCGACATTCGTCGATCCCGAGCTCGGCATCCGCAGAGCCAAGCCCGGGTTTCGTCGAGCTGAGCTCGACTAATAAAGGAAGATCGAAGGGCGAGTACAGTAGCCAGCTCGCACTCGCACTATGGAGCTCGACAGACAACAGGCGAGCAGGACCTTCAGGGGTGGCCGAGCTCCCCAGCTCGCCCAGGTCTATGAGGTATTTTTTACTATTTTGCCCCCGCCGGCCTGCCCATAGCCCTTCAGAACAGTGGAGTTACGCTGTTGGCAGGCCAACCTGGACTGCACATAGCCGTTCAGAGCAGCGAAAGTTGGCTATTTGCAGGCCATTTTCAGAAATTTATAAATAAGACCCAAGGGGTACCTCAGAAAGCATGCTTCTTGTGCTCTCTTGCTCCTCCTCTCAAGCGCTTTCTGAGGATACCTTAGCTCGGCCTATGACTAAGGAGGTAAAGCGCTCTAAGATCTTCCGGGTGTGTGGTGGGTCCTCCCCGCCGAGCCCTTGGATCAGTCCTTCCTTGTTTCCCATGTTGTTTTGCTTGCAGGAGCGAAGTAGGTGCGCGATCACCCCTTCCCCAAGGGTGACCTTCACAAGAGACTGAATTTCGGTTTCAACATTTTGGTGCGGTGAGCGTGGAGCGTGGTCAGTACAGAAAACCTTCAGTGAGCTCGATGACAAGAGGACAGGGATCTGACAAGTCGGACTCGCCGCCCCCCCACCTATGGCCATGGTGGGGATGTTTGAAGATTTTAGGAACGAAGTGCTGGGCTTCGTCAAGTTCGCACTCGACGCGCGTGCCGAGTGCTCGACTCCAGCTGCCCAGATCGCAGCCGCCCCCCTCTCTGCGCGAGGACGGCCCAGACAGGTGAGTTGGGAAGGAAGTGGCCGAGGAGGGCCGGGGGTGCGAGCTCCCCGGGCGCGTGCTCTTCCCCGGCTCGACAGGCGGAGGCCGGATCGGCGAGGCCCGCGAGATGCGCCAGCTCGCCCAATAGGGGGAGGCAGCCCCTTTAGCGAGTTGGTCTCTTCTGCTTCAGTTCCAGTGGGGTTCATGGAACCCGAGATGTCCTACTACACCGGGAAGGGAGACCCGGTCCAACACGTTCAGTGGTTTGAGGACGTAGTCTCGATCCGGCAGATGTCGGATGGGTTCAAGTGCCCACTCTTCGCCATCACCCTCAAGGAGAAGGCGAGAGAGTGGTTTCATCAGCTGCCTGCAGCTCCATCTATTGTTTCGAGAACCTGCATAGGGGGTTCGTGCTGAGGTTCACTCCCTCAAAGAGCAGGAAGAAGGAGTCGGAGTCCCTGTTCCACATCAAACAGGGAGTGAATGAGACGCTTGGGAGCTATGTTGACCGGTTCCAGGAGGAGGTCACCCAGGTCCAGGATATGCCAGGCCTTAGCCTGATGATGACCTTCACCCTGGGGCTCCAACAGGGATTCTTCAGGATGGAGCTGAAGAGAGTGCCCCCCTCTCCTACGAGGAGCTAATGGAGAGGGCAGCAAGAGAAGTTGACGGGGAGACGTCAAATCCGGAATTTGCCCGGAAGCTAGCCAGGTGAGACACAGAGGAAGAGAAGGAGCCGAGAGTCGGAAGGGGGCAGGAGGAGAGGAGAGTCGAGCCCCGGCAGAAGGAGCAGAGCCAGCCCCAGGGGCAGCAGCAGCCCAGGTGGGGGCGTCAGGAGCCAGACCGTCGGTTGGGCTGGAGGCCCGAGTGGCAAGTGCAGGGGCCACAGAGAGGGTACCAAGGAAGGGACCGCAATCAGGGGGGCAGAACCAATTCTACCCCCCGGGTTGGAGGCGGGAGCAGAGGCCCCCACTCCCCGATCAAGAACAGGCTATGGCCATAACCATAGGGGAGAGGAGGAGAGTAGCGAGGAGGAGGAGGAGAGAAGTTAGGGTGGAGTTGCCCTATTGCGACTTCCATCAGGAGGAAGGACACGCCACAGCCACGTGTCCAAAGTTCCTCGAAATGAGGGGAAACAGGGAGCAGTAGCAACAACAGCAGGGGCTCCAGGAGGTGAGGATCGAGGAGGTCCTGCCTCGGGCGGAGGAGGATCGTTGTGAAGATCGGGTGGATGTCGGGACCCGAGGAGGGATCAGAGTGATCCACGGGGGCGGGGGGGGGGGGGGGGGGGGGGGGGTGGGGGTGGGGTGGGGGTAGAGGCCTCCCGGAGGGCGAGCCTCCATACCATATATCGCCGGAGCGTTGGTTCCACATCCCAAACCCCACCCCCAGAAGAGAGGATCACCTTCTCGAGGAGCGATATGCCGGGTCATGAGGTTCCATTTTGCGATGCGCTGGTTATCCAGACAGCCATCGAAAATTTCACCGTCTCCCGGATCCTCGTTGACAACGGAAGCTCCGTCAACGTCGTCTTTAAGAAGGCATTCGACGCGATGAAGGTGCAGGCAAAGAGGGTGTTGGCCTGGGATGGGCCCTTGTTTGGATTCTCGGGGGAGAGGAAGGAGGTAGAAGGAGTGGGGCTCCACGTCTGAAAGTGCAGCTAGATCTGATATACTCTAAAGGGGGGGGGGGTGAATAGAGTATATGGTGCTTTAAAACTTTTTACAACAATTGTTGTAATATGAGTGAGCAGGGAAGCAGTAATAAATATAATCAAGGCCAAAAACAAAAATAAAGACAAGCAAAAGCAGATGACACAAGGAAATATAGTGGTTCCCCTAAACTTGGGTACATCCACTCTTCTACCACCCTAGGTAGGAATCCACTGCAGGATGAGTTGATCAGGTGTCCTGGGCACCAATGAGCTTTTGATAAGGTGCTCAAAAACCAAATCAGATTTTTTGATCAGGTGTCTTGCCACCAATGAGCTTTTGACAAGGTGCTCAAAAACCAAATTCAAACTTTTGAAGGGAGTTTGAGAAACCATTTACAGAGAGGGGGTGAGAGAGTGATGTAAATCTTTTCTTTCTCAAATAGCTGAGAAGACTATGTGGATTGATGGTGTCAAAGCTCCCCCTGAGTCCTTGAGATCTTCAGGAAAAGAAGCTTTGCTGTAGGGTGATAGGCCTTCACAAGTTGAGCTTCAGCAAAAGATGATTTCAGCAACAGCTGAAATGTTGGATGTCTGGAGTCTTGAAAGATGTTGACCTTGAACACTTGAAAAGTAAAGAGATCTGAAGATTTGAGAAAGTTTGATCTCCTTGGATGTGTGTTCTGAGAATTCTTTGAGACAAAATATTTTTGTTCTTG
Source organism: Platanthera guangdongensis (assembly GCA_039583875.1). Lineage (NCBI taxonomy): Eukaryota > Viridiplantae > Streptophyta > Magnoliopsida > Asparagales > Orchidaceae > Platanthera > Platanthera guangdongensis. The sequence continues at coordinate 84,767,098 of CM077156.1, forward strand.
TTCTGAAGATTACTAATGTCTGTCTGAGTATCTATGTTCTATCTGAGAGAGATTCAAAAATCCTTCTCTTTTATTCTCTGGTACAGAATAAAAAAACATTTTTTGTCAAGAATAGCCGTTGGTCTATATTAATTGCATCCTTAATTGCAAAATGTCTTCTGGAGGAAAGTCCATAAAAATATTCCTTGAAAATCCCTTGAAACTTGGTTCAGAAATGAATGAAAACGGCTAGTAAATCTTCAGAATTAATTGCAGAATAACTTCTTAACTGATTTGAATTTGAATCTAGAAACATCCTTGAAGTTATCTGAAAACGTCGAACTGAGCTCTGCTATCGTTGAACTGAGCTCAGTGATATGGATTTATACAGCAGCAAAATATCGTCGATCTGAGCTCACAGATCGTCGAACTGAGCTCAGAGATAGATTTCCAAAGCTGAGTCAAGATCGTCGAACTGAGCTCACCGATCGTCGAATGGAGTTCGACGATATGATGAAGTTGAGCTCAGCGATCGTCGAATGGAGTTCGACGATCTGTCGAAGTTGAGCTAGACGATCGTCGATCGGAGTTCGACGAATCGTCGTGCTGAGCTCGACGATATGACTTACTCTCCAAACAGAAAATCCTGGACTTGAGGGCAGTTTCCAAACTTAGACTTCTAACCCTTAGACTCAATTCTAATTGACCTTTTGAGCTATACAAGAGGTCAAACATTGGTTTTCTAGAGACATATTGATCATGACCCAAATTAGTAATAGGGTGTTCCAACAATCTCCCCCTATTTGGGTTAGGATTACTATTTACAGAGTTTGGAAAATTTAAATAACATACAAGCAGCAAAACAGAAAAGCAACAAGCTAGACATTGCAGAACCACAAATATATATATGACATCCCAGATAATAATCAGAAATCACAGAGATTGTCACCTTACATTGTCACTTCCTTTCCTTGCCTTTAACAAGTTTGATTTCTCTGTTGGGATTGAGGACTTCCTTCTTTGATCTGGTATCATCTGCTGCACCTAATGATGTTTGCTGTTTAGGCCTGAGAACTACAGCTTCAGGATGCAGTTCCATGTATCTATCTGAATCAAAAAATTTGCTTGATGCATATCTTTCTAGCTCTTTCTTTCTCTGTTCAGACATTGTGGAGATGTTGGAAGAATCTCTTCCTTGCTCTCTAGCCTTTTTGATCTGATCCAGTGCAGCAAGTTCCTTCATCCTTGCAGTCCAAGCAGCTGGATTGTTCTCAGGGTCCTCAAAAGGTACTGGTGGCTCATATCTGTTTGAAGGATTGTCCTGAGGAGCCCTGGATGACACAGTTTCCTTTAACTTATAGGGAAAAGGACCAGATGTGGTATCAAAAGAAATTTGTCCTTCCCTGGAGTATGTGTGTTGCCTTGAGTATCCTTTGGAGTAGACTTGGAAATCTTTTTGATTGCCTCTGTATCCTCCTCTCCTGGATTGAGAACCCCTGGATTGGCTTCCCCTATGGTAAGATCTGACATGTGGCTGATAGGGAGCTTGACTTCTGGCAGGGGGTTGAGCAGCATAACTTCCACCTGCACCTGCATCAGGAGGAGGTGATGGAGGAGGATGAGAGTGTTGGAATTGTGAATAACCCTTTTCATATTTTCTCTTCTTTTTCATTGCTTTCAGTTGATTCTTAGAGTACTGCATCCAGTGCTCAGTGATAGGGCAATCATGAAGAATGTAGTAAGGTATATCATTGTTATCTTTGACCTTGGCAGGAGGTACTCTCTTCATGGCCTTGCTCCTTGCCTTTCTTTTCCTGGCAATGATAGCAGAAGAAACATCAGAGTCTGTTCTGAACTCATCACTTTCAGAACTCTGATCATCATAAAGGGCATCAATTTTCTTCATCAGATCTTTCTTGAGCTGTATAGAGGCAGATGAGGCAGCAGAGGATGAAACAATGGCAGTGGTGACAGCAGCAGATATAGAAGTTGTTGCAATTGAAGTAGAAGCAGTAACAACAGCAGCAGATACAGGTTCTGGAGAAGTAACATCAACAACAACAGTTGCACTAACAGCAACATCAGCAGTAGAAATATCAGCAGAAAATTCAGAAGGCTCAAACTCAGGTGCCTCTGTCATAAGGATTTCCTTAGAAGGTGGTTCAGCAGCAGTAACAGAAATATCAGCAGCAGTATCAAAATGTTCAGCAGCAGGAGAGGCAGCAAGATCAGAAACCACAGCAATGCTTTCATCAGAAGAAGCAGCAGCATACACTGAGTGGACAAAAGAGGTGATGCTGGGGTCACAGCAAGAGAATGGCACAAGGGCCTTGGATAGATCCTCTGGGGGCTGGACAGCAACTGGCTCTGGCAGACATCTAAAGTATGCAGAATCAAATTCTGAGAGCAAAGCCCTGAGGTCTAATGCAAAGACTGCAACAGGAGGTTGAACTGAAGCTTGAGACACAGCAGCAGCAGCAGCAGCAGGCAGACTCACTGAGACAACAGCAACAGCAGGCAGACTCACTTCATAGGGCATCTCCCCCTGCCTAGATTCAGACAAGGCTGGATCAAGGCACACTGCAGAAGGGGCTGCCTGAGGGAAAAGAGATGAGAGCCTGTCAGAGAGGGCTGCCACTGACAGGTGTAATGGAGCCAAGGAGGTCTCCAAAAGAAGAGATAGCCTGGGGGCTAGCAGTTCATACAGCCTGTCAGCAAGGGCTGGAATGTCTACTTGCTCAGTAGTGACTGGAGCAGAGGTAGAGGATGGAGGAGTAGCTGTTGGTGAGGGTAGTGGAGAGTTGGTGAATGGGGGAAGGGATGACTGAGGTGTGGGTAAGGTGGATAGAAAGGACAGTGGGATGGAGATGGATGGGGTGAAGGTGGGTTGGTCAATGATCTCTTGTAGAAGATCTTGATAGGAAGTTGAGGAAGAGGGTAACTCAGGAGGAGAGGATGGTGAATCATCCATGAAGGAATCTTCAATGAGGGTGAAGGATGGAATGGAGGGTGATGAAGTGATATCTGGTTGAGGGTAGGAGAATAATGGATGGAATTGGTCTTCTGTTGTTGGTAGAATATGGACTGGAGATGGTGTAGATGTTGGAGAGGGGCTGGAGATGATGATGGTGGATGGAGTTGGAATGGTAGATGGTATGGGAAGGGATGGAATTGGAGGAGGAGGAGGAGAGGCAACATCAGCAGGCAGGTCATCTGCAAGGGCAGAGACCTGTGTGGAAGTGACTCTGAGAGTCCTGGTGCCTGAAGGAGTGCTGGAGGAGGGCCTGCTGGGCTTGATGATTTGTCTGTCCCATTTACCAAACAGGGCACAAGACAGTCTCTTTGATGCATTGATGTGGATTCCAGAAGAGACCAGCAAAGCAGGGCACCTATGCTGCAGAAACACCCCTATAATTCTTCCAAAATTTACAAAACTTTTGTTTATCTTCTTCTTGATAAGGTCAAAGAATACTTCTCCCCAATTCAAATTCTTCCTGTCTACTAGGGCTCCCATGAGGCAGAGCTGATACCTTGAGATTGTATCATGAGCAGAGTGCTTAGCCAGTAACACTTTTCCAACTACATCAGCCATGAATCTGTATTCCACAGAAAGGTTCTTTTTCAAGAGCTTGCTAGGGTTAGCCTCAGAATGACCCGTTCTGGCAAGCAGGTCAGTATACTCTTCTCCAGACAAGTCAGCAGTATCTCCACCAGTTCTTAACTCAAAAACCTCTGTTAAAATTGCTGGGGTTAAGGGTACCTGAGTGCCAGATATTGATCCAACAATGGTGGAGTTGTCTTGATTGTGGGCAGTGTAGACTCATTCCTTAATCTCATCAGATGCAAGCTTAATCCTTGTGGACATGATTGCAGTCAGGTTCTGCTCTTTGAATAGCCCCAAAATATCCTGAAAAACCTGGTTGGTTGTGCTGAAGGATTCCATGTCGATGTCGAAGCCAGCATCAAATTTCATGGCGGCGAGAACAACAACAGACACAGCCATGGGTACCTGCAAAAATTCAACAACCAAAACGACCAAGTGCAAAATTGTTTGGAGGGAAAGAAAATTCTTGCAGAGAAATCGAAAGCGCAAAGGAGAACGACGGCGAAAAATGAATTTTATATTATGGTTCGACGCAGAATTGGAAAGATCGTTGAACTCAGTTCGACGATCGAGGCTTCTAAAGGAATCTGAAGAGTCTTCAACATCGTCGATCTCCGTTCGACGATATTGGAGAGCGTCGAGCTCTGTTCGACGATCGTTCAGAGAACAAAAATCGTCGAGCGCCGTTCGACGATCGTTGACCGGAAGAGATAGTTCATACTATCTGAGAAACGCTGAACTCAGGTCGACGATCTCAGAAATCGTCGATCTCCGTTCGATGATCTGAGGGAAAATCGTCGAGCGCAGTTCAGAGATCAGAAAAACTCTAGACACTAAGAAAAAATCAAGATGTTTGCCTAATCTTGGTCAATTTTTAAGCTTTCAAAATCTTGGATATTATTTAAGACTTCCTCCATCTAACATTCCTAACTGATTTAGTAAGAAGTTGTGTTTTTTTTCATCCAAAGGCTTGGTGAAAATATCTCCCCTTTGCAAATCAGTTGAGATATATTGTAGTTCAATTTTATTCTTTTCAACATTATCCCTTAAGAAATGATGCCTAATCTCTATGTGTTTTGTCCTACTATGGAGGACTGGATTTTGAGCTATAGAAATAGTACTGGTGTTATCACAAAAGATTTTAGACTTCTCTAAGTTGTAGCCATAGTCTAGGAGTTGGTTTTGAATCCACAAAATTTGTGAACAACAACTGCCTGCAGCCATATATTCAGCTTCAGCAGTTGAAGTTGACACAGAAGTTTGTTTCTTACAAAATCAGGAGACAAGTCTATCACCAAGGAACTGACAAGTTCCACTGGTGCTTTTCCTGTCAATTCTGCATCCGGCATAATCAGCATCGGAAAATCCAGTTAAATCAAATGCTGAATCTTTTGGATACCAGAGACCTAGATTTGGACAACTTTTAACATACCTGAGAATCCTCTTTACTAATGTTAGGTGTGACTCTCTAGGACTTACTTGGAACCTAACACATATACATGTAACAAACATTATATCTGGTCTACTAGCTGTAAGGTACAGTAAAGAGCCAATCATTGTTCTATATGTTGTCTGATCAACAGGTTTCCCATGTTCATCAGCATCCAATACAGCATTAGTAGGCATGTGTGTTTTCATACAAGATGCTTTAGACATGCCAAATTTCTTAGCCAGTTCATTTGCATATTTGGTTTGAGAAATAAAGATGCCTTCAGCATGCTGTTTGACTTGCAATACTAGGAAGAAGGATAGCTCACCCATGCTACTCATCTCAAATTTAGAATGCATTAGGTTGGAAAACCTTCTGAACAGTTTGGAGTCAGTAGAGCCAAAAATAATATCGTCTACATAAATCTGCACTAGTAGGGTATGAGACTTATGGATTCTAATGAAAAGAGTTTGGTCTACTCTACCCCTCAAAAATCCATTTTCCAAAAGAAAGCATGCTAGGGTCTCATACCATGCTCTAGGAGCTTGCTTGAGACCATATAATGATTTGTTCAATCTAAAAACATAATCAGGATAAGTTGGAGAGATAAAACCTGGAGGTTGTCTGACATATACTTCCTCTTTGATGTCTCCATTTAGGAATGCACTTTTGACATCCATCTGATATACCTTGAAGCCTTTATGTGCTGCATAAGCTAAAAATATTCTGATGGTTTCCAATCTTTCAACTGGTGCAAAAGTCTGGTCGTAGTATATTCCTTTTTCTTGAGAATATCCCGGAGCAACTAGCTTTGCCTTGTTCCTTACAATTACTCCTTGATCATCCAGTTTGTTTCTGAATACCCACTTTGTTCCAACAATGGAGTGATCCTTAGGCTTTGACACTAGTTCCCATACTTTGTTCCTTTCAAATTGATGCAACTCCTCTTGCATTGCAATGATCCAGTGTGGATCTTGCTCTGCATCTTGAATCGACTGAGGTTCAATTTGAGATATGAAGCAGGTGTGCAACAGGTTTTGGTTGACCTGATTTCTGGTTTGCACACCAGCTGAGATGTCTCCAATTATTTGGGAAATTGGATGGTCTCTTGATGTTACTAAATCAACAGGGGGTGTTGATTGTTCACCAACCTGTGTTGTTGTTTCCTCTTGTGGTACAACAACTGGCTCTTCAAGTTGTTCTTCAATATGTTGAGCATTTTCTTCATCTTCACTGCTTTCATCCCTTTGAGTAACCTGTAACTTATTCAAGTCTTCAACAAGAGAATGTTCCTGCAAAGGTTCTATGGTAGAAGAGATCTTCTCTTTGAAAGACATGTTAGATTCATCAAATGATATATGAACAGATTCCTCAATTTTTAAAGATGATTTATTATAAACCCTATAAGTCTTGCTGATCATGGAGTATCCCAAAAACACTCCTTCATCAGCTTTAGCTTGAAATTTTGCTAAATATTTCTTGTCATTATTATGTATGTAGCAAATACAACCAAAGACTGTAAAATAATCAATTTTAGGTTTCTTCCCTTTGAGTAATTCATAGGGAGTCTTTCCCTTTAGTTTATGTATCAAACTTCTGTTCAGCACATAGTTGAAGGTGTTCACTGCCTCTGCCCAAAAGCATAGAGGAAGGTGAGCATCTGACAACAATGTAATGACAGATTCAATAAGAGTTCTATTTTTCCTTTCAGCTACCCAATTTTGTTGAGGAGTTCTAGGAGCTGAGAAAGTATGCCTGATCCCTTCACTCTGACAGAACTCTTGCATAAGAAGAGAATCAAACTCTGTCCCATGATCACTTCTGATCAAGACAATGTGAGTATTGAACTTAATCTGTATACATTTGAGAAACTCTGTCAGACACTTAAAGTTATCAGACTTTTTCCTTAGAAAGAACACCCAAGTGAATCTAGAGAAGTCATCTACAACTACTAAAGTGTAAGATTTCCCTCCTAGGCTTTGTTCTGTGATGGGTCCAAAAAGATCTATGTGTAACAGATACAATATCCTAGTTGAATCACTCTTATTAAGTGACTTAAAACTGTTTTTAGTTTGCTTGCCTAATTGACAAGCCCTACAGAGTTCTTCCTTCTTGTAGGGGCCAGAAGGTAGTCCTCTAACAAGGTTGTCCTTGGATAGTCTAGCAATAGTTCTAAGGTTTAGGTGTCCTAGTCTTTTATGCCATAAAATATTTGGTCTACAGACAGAATTAAACAGACAAATATCTACATCAGTTGAAAGAAAATCTACTAGATAGATGTTACCTTTCCTTTTACCTGTCAACACAGTTGTGTTATCCTCTGACTTGATTTTGCATAAGACTTTGCTGAAGGTCACCTGGTAGCCTTCATCACACAGCTGATTGATGCTTATTAAGTTGTGCTTCAGTTCTTCCACATAAGCTACCTTCTTGAATGTTACTGATCCAATCTGGACTGCACCATATCTTTTAGTCTGTCCAAAGTTTGAATCACCAAAGATAACTTTGGGTCCAAGCTTGGCTCTAAAGGAAGTGAGGTTGTCCTTGTTCCCTGTCATGTGCTTAGAGCACCCACTATCCAAGTACCATTGCTGGTTAGGTGTTGGATAGATCTTCACCTGCACATAAGACAATTCATTTGTTTTTGACCCAGTTTACCTTGTGCCTAGGTTGATAACCTTTAAATTCTGAAATAAAAGACATCCCAGGTTGACTCTTATAACCTTCAGGATGATATCTCCTTGGAGGTAAAATCCATTCAGTATAAGGGTTAAAGATTTGGGATGAAGGACCCTTAGGCAGAATTTTGATTTGCCTTTGAAAAAATTTCCAGAGCTCTGACCTCTGTTCGACGATCTTGGAGCTGCGTTCGACGATCTTGGGTCAGATCGTCGAGCTCCGTTCGACGGTCGACTATAGCAGAGTTCAGGTACTTGAGATCGTCGACCTGCGTTCGACGATTTTGCCTGAGATTGTCGATCTGCGTTCGACGATCGTCGATCTCCGTTTGGCGATCGTCGACCTCCGTTCGACGATTCCTGCTGGGACTTAGTTTTCTGGGGCAGATCAAAATTTTTCCTAGCAACCTCTACAACTCTCTTTCCTTTGTCAGAAATGAATTTGATTGGAGTAGTTAGAACTATGGGTTGACTGGATGAAGCACCCAAGCCCAGTGTACTGTTAAATCTGGAGTTCACTGTACTTGTGATGTCCATCAGCTTGATGCTTCTCCCATTGAGGGATTCTTCAAGCTTCTTGGTCTCAGACAGCTCACTTTTCAGTGAAGCTATCTGCTCACTACAGCTCACCAACTCCTGAGAGAGTTTGAGGTTTTCTGACTTTAAATTATTATGTTCAGATAAATGATTTCTGAGAGAGATGATTTTTTTCCCAGATTTTAGCAGATCTAAACATAATGCTTTAAATTCAGATTTAAAGTCCTCTGAATTAAAATCAAAAGAACTGATTACCTGATCTTCTTCAGGTTGAGTCTCTGAGTCTGACTTTGACTCCTCTTCATCTAAGTTATGTTGTGAGGCATTGATTGCCATCATGCAGAACTCTTTCTCTTCTGCATCATCCTCATCATCACTGGAGCTGGATGAGGCTTCTGACTCCTCTTCAGTCTCACTCCAGGATTCAGCAACAAACCCCTTTCTTGTATGTTTGTTTTTGCTTGATGAGGGTTTGCCATTGCCATTCCTCTTGCAGTCTTTCTCCTTTCTTCTTTCTTTCTTGTCCCTTCTGTCCTTGTTTTTTGTTTTCTGGACAGTCAGGAACTATGTGCCCTGGTTTCCTGCAACCAAAGCAAACAATTTCTTTATTATTAATTGACTTATCATATTTTGGCTTATCATGCTCCTTGTATGATCTCCTTCTGAAGTCCTTTCTGGGCATCTTGTAAAATCTTTTGGCCAACAGACTAAGCAGCTCATCATTGCCTGTGACTTTGTCTTCAGGCTGATCTTCAGTTGCCTTGAATGCTATGGTCTTCTCTTTTCTTGTGCCTGGTGAGGCATCCTTCTGTTCTTCTTCTCTATTCTTGATGAGTAGCTTATAAGATTTGAGCTTACCCAATAGAGCTTCAGCGGTGATCTCATTCAAACTTCTGGCATCCTTGATTGGCCAGATTCTTGAATCCCAAGTGCTAGGGAAGCACATTAGAATTTTGTCATTGAGTTCAGTTAGTGAGATCTCTTTATCCAATGTCCTGAGTTCACTGACAATTAGACTGAGCCTGTCGTACATATCTCCTACTGACTCAGTTTCTCCCTTCTTGAAATTCTCATATTGAGATATGAGGTGGGATCTCCTATCCTTTCTCTCATCAGCTGAGCTTGAGACTATCTCAGAGAGTTTGTCCCAAATTTCCTTTGCTGAATTGCATTCAGCCACCTTTTGAAATATGTCATCAGACATTGTCTGGGCTAAGATGTTCATAGCCTTGCCATCAGCTACCTTCCATTTCTTGATGTCAGCATCTGTTCCTGATGGAGGTGGAACATCATTTGTACTGGAGTTCTCTAGAGGTATTGGACACACTGTCAAAACAGAGTTAAAAATATTTTCGTTAATAGAATTCATGTACAGTCTGATCCTTGCTTTCCAAAGTGCAAACTTGGATAGATTGCACACTGGAGGTCTGGTGCTACCATAATCTTTGTTTTGAGTCATGATTTGTTAAAACAAAATCTAATAATAAACTACAAAAGAAAACAGATCTAACTAGGGATCTTTGGGTTCAGGTGTTAGCCTGTGCAACCACCAAGGTGTGGTATGTTTAACCAACCTCCCTCTGATACCAATTGAAAGTGCAGCTAGATCTGATATACTCTAAAGGGGGGGGGGGAAGGTGAATAGAGTATATGGTGCTTTAAAACTTTTTACAACAATTGTTGTAATATGAGTGAGCATGGAAGCAGTAATAAATATAATCAAGGCCAGAAACAAAAATAAAGACAAGCAAAACCAGATGACACAAGGAAATATAGTGGTTCCCCTAAAGTTGGGTACATCCACTCTTCTACCACCCTAGGTAGGAATCCACTGCAGGATGAGTTGATCAGGTGTCCTGGGCACCAATGAGCTTTTGATAAGGTGCTCAAAAATCAAATCAGATTTTTTGATCAGGTGTCTTGCCACCAATGAGCTTTTGACAAGGTGCTCAAAAACCAAATTCAAACTTTTGAAGGGAGTTTGAGAAACCCTTTACAGAGAGGGGGTGAGAGAGATGAAAATCTTTTCTTTCTCAAACAACTGAGAAGACTATGTGGATTGATGGTGTCAAAGCTCCCCCTGAGTTCTTGAGATCTTCAGGAAAAGAAGCTTTGCTGTAGGGTGATAGACCTTCACAAGTTGAGCTCCAGCAAAAGATGATTTCAGCAACAGCTGAAATGTTGGATGTCTGGAGTCTTGAAAGATGTTGACCTTGAACACTTGAAAACTAAAGAGATCTGAAGATTTGAGAAAGTTTGATCTCCTTGGATGTGTGTTCTGAGAATTCTTTAAGACAGAATATTTTTGTTCTTGTTCTGAAGATTACTAATGTCTGTCTGAGTATCTATGTTCTATCTGAGAGAGATTCAAAAATCCTTCTCTTTTATTCTCCGGTACAGAATAGAAAAACATTTTCTGTCAAGAATAGCCGTTGGTCTGCATTAATTGCATCCTTAATTGCAAAATGTCTTCTGGAGGAAAGTCCATAGAAATATTCCTTGAAAATCACTTGAAACTTGATCCAGAAATGAATGAAAACGGCTAGTAAATTTTCAGAATTAATTGCAGAATAACTCCTTAACTGATTTGAATTTGAATCTAGAAATATCCTTGAAGTTATCTGAAAACGTCGAACTGAGCTCTGCTATCGTTGAACTGAGCTCAGTGATATGGATTTATACAGCAGCAAAATATCGTCGATCTGAGCTCACAGATCGTCGAACTGAGCTCAGAGATAGAGATCCAAAGCTGAGTCAAGATCGTCGAACTGAGCTCACCGATCGTCGAATGGAGTTCGACGATATGATGAAGTTGAGCTCAGCGATCATCGAATGGAGTTCGACGATCTGTCGAAGTTGAGCTAGACGATCGTCGATCGGAGTTCGACGAATCGTCGTGCTGAGCTCGACGATATGACTTAGTCTCCAAACAGAAAATCCTGGACTTGAGGGCAGCTTCCAAACTTAGACTTCTAACCCTTAGACTCAATTTTAATTGACCTTTTGAGCTATACAGGAGGTCAAACATTGGTTTCCTAGAGACATAGTGATCCTGACCCAAATTAGTAATAGGGTGTTCCAACAACGTCACCCCGGGGGTGCTGTCCCGGAACTGTAGGTTCGTCATCGTGGATGCCCCCAGTAGCTACAGCGCCATCTTCGGGAGGCCCCTCATCAGCGCCTTCCGCTCTGTCCCCTCATCGTTTCATCAATGCTTGAAGTTCAATGCCGAGGGGATCCAGGTCCGGGTCAGGGGGGACCCCAAAGTGGCGCGAGAGTGCTACGTCACCGCCGTGAACTCCATCTCTTGGCAGGAGGGAGCCGAGGAGATGGAGCGAAGGATGGAGGAGGCGGAGCAGGAAGCTGGCAGGGAGGAGCTGGAGGTGGAGAGCTGCACAGAGGTTGAGGTGGCAGGAGGAGATCGGGAGGAGTCGGCCGAGGCAATGATCGTGGAGGAAGAGGTAGAGGCGGAGTCCTCGTCCCAGAGGAGAGGGATGTTGGAGAATGGGGGGAGCAGTTAAGGCTGGAGGCTGCGAAAGAGGTGGTGGAACTGGAGGTCCTCACCCGTGAAGGCAAGGTAGAGAAGGTCCGCGTCAGCGGAGGGCTAACCCCGAAGGATCAAGGCAGGATGCTGACATGCATCCAGAAGAACGTGGACATCTTCGCATGGAGCGCCGCAGAGATGCCGGGGGTTGACGCGGATGTGGCTTGCCACCGCCTCAACTTGGACCCGGGAGCACGCCCCGTCCAACAAAAGAAGAGGTCCACCGCGGACAAGCTGGCTGCGCCCATCAGAGAGAAGGTGACAAAGCTTCTCATGGCCGGCTTCGTGTCCGAGATCCAATACCACGGCTAGGTCTCCAATGTAGTCATGTTTAAAAAGGGAGACGGCCAGCGGCGTATGTGTGTCGACTTTTCTTTACTTAATAAATCGTGCCGTAAGGATTGTTATCCATTGCCTCGGATCGACGCGCTGGTTGATTCAGCCGTCGGTTTTTCTGTAATGAGCTTTTTGGATGCGTTTTCAGGTTACCACCAAATCAGGATGCACTCCCCGGACGTCAAGGACGTCTCGTTCATCACGGGTGATGAGTGCTACTGTTATAAAATGATGTCCTTCGGGCTGAAAAACGCAGGGGCGACTTATCAAAAAATGATGGACAGGGTCTTCCGGGAACAGAAGGGGAAGAACCTGGAGGTGTACGTGGATGATCTCATGATCAAGAGTCGGGATGTGGACTCTCACTTCCAGGACCTAGAGGAGACCTTCGCCACCCTGCGCAAGTACAAAATGCGGTTGAATCCCCTGAAGTGTGTCTTCGGGGCCAGTAGGGGGTAGTTCTTGGGGCACCTCCTCACCCCCGCGGGGGTTGAACCAAATTCGGATAAGGTCAAGGCTATCGTGGAGCTGGGGTCGACGCGGAACACTAAGGAGGTGCAACGGTTGACGGGGAAGCTGGCAGGGTTAAGCAGGTTCCTCTCCCGGGATGGGGAGAAGTTCTCCCCCTTCTTCAAAACACTAAGGGGGGGCCAAAAATTCGAGTGGACCAAAGAGTGCGCGGAGGCATTCCAGGCCCTCAAGATGCAGTTGACGCGGGCTCCGTTGCTGCAAGGGCCAAAGGAAGGGGGGGACCTACTTTTGTATCTCGGGGTCGGAGCGGGGGCCTTAAGCTCTGTCCTGGTGCGTGAAGAGTGGAAGAAGCAGCTCCCCATATATTACGTGAGCCGGGTCCTGAGAAAGGCCGAGCTCCGGTATCCAATTTTGGAGAAGCTGACCTTCGCCCTGATCATCTCGGCCCGGAGGCTGCGGCCCTATTTCCAGGCACACTCCATCCGAGTGGTGACTGACAATCCCCTCCGCAACATCTTTAAGGGGGTGGAGCATTCTGGCAGGCTGGCCAAGTGGTCGGTGGAGTTGAGCGAGTTCGACATCTCCTTCGTCCCACGCCTATCGATCAAGGCTCAAGCGATGGCCGACTTTTTGGCCGATTATGTGATCGAGGTAGCAGAGGAAGAGCTCACTCTTCCGACTCCATGAAAGGTGAAGGTAGATGACGCCTCGGGGAGACATTCGCTGGGGGTGGGGGTGATCTTGGAGAGCCCCCAATGAACTAGAATTGAGTAGACGGTGGTGATGCACTTCCCCATCACTAACAATCAGACCGAGTATGAGGCCGTGATAGCAGGGCTGCGCCTGGCCAGGGAGCTAGGGGTGTTGGACGTGGAGGTCCTCACCGACTCCATGGTGGTGGCTTCCTAGATCAACGGGGAGTTTGAGGCAAGGGAGCCTACCCTGCGGATATACTTAGCCAAAGTAAATGGGGTCATTGGCCGAGGGGGAAGTACAAAGAATCTTGGAAGAAGTCCGCTCCGGGGAGTGTGAGAGTCACTCCGGGAGTTGGACCCTGGAAGGAAGGATCGTCAGGCAAGGGTATTTCTGGCCCACCCTGGGCCGCGATGCGGCAGAGTTCGCGAAAATATGCCACAAGTTCCAGTTGTTTGGCCCCCTCCAGCTGCAGCCGGCTCAGCGACTCAAGAGTATCACAGCCCCCTGGCCCTTTGTGATTTGGGGAATGGACTTGGTAGGGCCGTTCCCCCAGGCCAGTGGGCAGAGGAGGTTCCTACTGGTGATGATCGATTATTTCTCCAAGTGGTTCGAGGTGAAGGCGCTGGCCAAGGTAACCTCCCAGGTCATCAGAAACTTTGTTTGGGGGGAGATCATCTGCCGCCATGGGCTGCCCCAGGCCATTGTCACGGACAATGGGCCCCAGTTCGCCAGCACGGAGTTCACTAGTTTCTGCGAGCAGCTTGGGATTGACCTCAGGTTTGCCTCGGTCCACCACCCCAGGAGCAACGGGCAGGTGGAGGCCGCCAATAAGATCATTGTTAACCTCCTAAAGAAGAAAGTTGAAGAATCTGAAAGGAAGCTGGGTGGAGCAACTTCTTGCAGTTCTCTGGGCCCTGAGGAGACTCCTTTCAAGCTCTCCCATGGGTGCGAGGCAGTACTCCCCGTTGAATTTGAAGTTCAAACGCCTCGAGTTGTCGCAGCCGGGGAAGGCATGGAAGAATGACAGGCCGAGAACGAGGAAGAGCTGCGGCTCTCCCTGGATATGGTGGAGGAGCTGCGTGACCTCTCTGCCATCCGACAAAAAGAGGTGAAGAGGAGAATGACTCAGTACTTTGACAAGCACGTCAGAGACAAACAGTTTGCGGAGGGGGACTTAGTGCTGAAGAAGGTAGATACAGCGGGAAGGTCGGCAACCGTGAGGAAGCTCAACCCCAGCTGGGAAGGTCCGTTCATTGTAAAAGAGGCGTTGAGATCAGGAGGGTATCGACTCCGAAATGTGGAGGGCGAGACCCTAAGTCTCACCTGGAGCGGTGATGACTTGAAGCGTTTTTACCCTTGAGACATGTAAGTAGTGTTTTGTTCTTAATAAAATCTCTTGATATATCAATTCTACTGCGGTAATTCGTACGATATGATGTATTCATTTGACAGACCCCGAGCAGATCCCATTGTCAGGCTCTCACCTAGTTGACAGGGCTGAAAGTCACTCAACGGTGTCAACCCTGGACCCCGAGCAGATCCCGCTGTCAGGCTCTCACCTAGCTGACAGGGCTGGATGTCACTCGGTGTCAACCTTATACCGCGAGTAGATCCCGCTGTCAGACTCTCACCTAGCTGACAGGGTTGGAAGTCACTCGATGGTGTCAACCTTGGACCCCGAGCAGATCCCGCTGTCAGACTCTCACCTAGCTGACAGGGCTGGATGTCACTCGGTGTCAACCTTAGACCCCGAGCAGATCCCGCTGTCAGGCTCTCACCTAGCTGACAGGGCTGGAAGTCACTCGATGGTGTCAACCTTAGACCCCGAGCTGATCCCGCTGTCAGGCTCTCACCTAGCTGATAGGGCTGGAAGTCACTCGATGGTGTCAACCTTGGACCCCGAGCAGATCCCGCTGTCAGACTCTCACCTAGCTGACAGAGCTGGAAGTCACTCGATGGTGTCAACCTTGGACCCCGAGCAGATCCCGCTGTCAGGCTCTCCCCTAGCTGATAGGGCTGGATGTCAATCGGCGTCAACCTTGGACCCCGAGCAGATCCCGCTGTCAGACTCTCACCTAGCTGACAGGGCTGGAAGTCACTCGATGGTGTCAACCTTGGACCCCGAGCAGATCCAGCTATCAGGCTCTCACCTAGCTGACAAGGCTGGATGTCACTCGGTGTCAACATAAGACCCCGAGCAGATCCCGCTGTTAGGCTCTCACCTAGCTGACAGAGCTGGAAGTCACTCGATGGTGTCAACCTTGGATCCCGAGCAGATCCCGCTGTCAGGCTCTCAACTAGCTGACAGGGCTGAATGTCACTCGGTGTCAACCTTGGACCCCGAGCAGATCCCGTTGTCAGGCTCTCACCTAGATGACAGGGCTGGATGTCACTCAGTGTCAACCTTGGACCCCGAGCAGATTCTGCTGTCAGGCTCTCACCTAGCTGATAGGGGTGGAAGTCACTCGATGGTGTCAACCTTAGATCCCGAGCAGATCCCGCTGTCAGGCTCTCACCTAGCTGACAGGGCTGGAAGTCACTCGATGATGTCAACCTTAGACCCCGAGCAGATCCCGCTGTCAGGCTCTCACCTAGCTGACAGGGCTGGAAGTCAATCGATGGTTTCAACCTTAGACCCCGAGCAGATCCCGCTGTCAGGCTCTCACCTAGGTGACAGGGTTGGAAGTCACTCGATGGTGTCAACCTTCGACCCCGAGCAGATCCCGCTGTCAGGCTGTCACCTAGCTGACAGGGCTGGAAGTCACTCAGTGTCAACTCCGGACCCCGAACAGATCCCGCTGACAGACTTTCACCTAGTTGGCAGGGCTGGAAGTCACTCGATGGAGTCCTTTACTCCCCAGTTGGTGTCCAAGGAATTTGATATCTTTTCTAAAAAAGAGAGGAGAAGAAAGCTCTGCACAGGCGAGCCCGGGCTCGCCAAGCTCAGCTCGACCTCGTCAGAAGGGCGACAAGCCGGGCCTTCAGATCTCGCCGGAAGGAGGCGAGCTCTGGTAGGACATTTTACCCCTTCCCAATTTTACTTGGAAAACTTTTCCGATTTTATATTGATAAACTTAGGGGGGAGCTCGCGAGCGAGCTGAGGGTGGTATGTCCAGTGCGGCGGGTGGCCCAGCAAGCTCTCGAAATGTACTCTCGGGAACGAGCTCTAACAACTATCCTACTCGCAAAACCTATCTACGCGAGGTCGCCAAGGGAAGGGCTCGCGAGCAAGCAGGGCACAACAAAGACATGCAGAAAAAAGATAGAAAAAATGGACAAAGGACATATCAAGAATGTATTTAATTAAAAGGTCATAGTTACATGTGGAGCCCACCTCGACAAGATTACAAAAAAAGGAAGCAAAAAGAAAAATACATGATTAGCCTTTGCCCCCCACGCCGGATTGGTGATCCTCCCACCCTCCGCCAGACAGGTCCTGGAAGCCCTTCCCGAAGAGAGCGTCAAGGCTATCCTCCTTCTCGCTGGGCGGCGTCGCCGGGAACAGGCTCGGCATCAGGTCCTGGATTGAGATCTCCTCGCAACCCTCCACCAGCACTCCTGTATCCTTCATCATCTGGAGGGTACATTCGGCGGTTTGGATCGAGTTGATCCGCATCCTCTCAGCGACGTCAGCCTCGCCGAAGATCCTCGGGCTCCTGTAGGGGAAGGTGGGCTCGACGTCGCGAGCCGGGAAGATCTCCGCTTGGCGGCGGACCTCGCGGCCGAGGCTCGTGTTCTCCTCCGTCAGCTTCCCGTTCGTCCCCTCCAGCTCGGCAAGGCGGGCGCGCAGCTGGCCGATCTCCTCTTTCTGCCCAGCGGCGCGAGCTCGCAACTCCCCAACGGCCTTGGCATCCTGATAAGAAAGGAAGTACATTAACAACAAAGTAAAAAATCCTAAAAGGATAAAAGGATATGCAACATCCCGATACTTACCAGTCCGCCGGCGGCCTGGGTAAGAAGATTCTTAGCAATGCCGAGTTGCCTCGCCAGGTCGACGACCTTGTCCTTGACGACGTCGCGTGCTTGCTCGGCCTTCTGGAGGAGGTTGCTGAGGTTGAAGCTGCGGCGGCCCACCATGTGGTGGAGCTCCATGGCTCGCATTTGGGCCTGCAGGCCCTCATGGCCGAGCTGCCGCAGGGGGACGCCCTTGTAGGTCTCGACGTCCTCGCGGCCATATAGGCCGAAGCCGAGTGCATAGGCATGACCGGTGGCGGGCCCGCGGTCAACCCGAGAGGGGTGGAGGGTGGATATGGAGACTCAGTGGGCCAGCTCGTCCCACTGGACCATGGGCTCGCCCGCCGAGTCCTTCCACCTCCCCCCAAACCCGAAGAGGGGGTGTTCCTTCGGTGTGGAGGGCTCGTGAACCGCCTTCTTCGCCGCGAGGGGAGCAGAGGTCGCCGCGGGAGGAGCAGGGGTCTCGCCACCTCCCTGCCTCTTGGTGGTGATCTCCTTGAGCGGGCTCTTCGGCGACGCATCAGGGATGACCTCGGGCGAGCTCATGTATTTGTGGTTCTGTTGATGTTGTTGATGTTTCGCCCGAGGAACCATCATGGCTCTCCTCATCTTTTTTAATAGTTGTTGTCGATGGGTCGGGCTCGACCCCGCATCCTCAGGTCGCCTCTTGCTGGGGGAGGGTTTGGAGAGAGCCGCCTCGTCTCGGCAGGCCGCCGCCGCTGCCTTCTCGCGAGCAAGAGGGTCCGCATATAACCCCGAGTCCGCAAACGGCGGGTTCACGGGGATTAGCCGCTCCCCTGCATGTAATAACTTGGAAGAATTAGAAGATTTCAATGACAATATGACGATCTCGGCAATGGGGGGAGAACAATACCTTCGCCGGGCAGAACGTGGCGGAGCGAGTTGAGGCCCCTTCGCAGGAAGGCGACCTCGAAGTCTTTGTGGAGGAAGAACTTGTGGATGTCGGCATCGTTGCCGGACACGGCCGGCGGGCGGTAGACCTCCTCGGCCTTCTGCTGGGGGGAGAAAGGGATGTTGCCGAGATCGCCCATGATAAAGGCGATCTTGATCATCCAATTGTGGTGCTTGCTCACGATCTCACGAACCTTGATCAGCGAGCCCATGAAATAGGCGACGCCGGATGGCGTCGCCTTGTAAGAAAAGAGTTTCCTGAACACCGTCAGGTTGAACTCTATCCTCTCTCGGCGGAGGTAGCTCGCCAACGCCACCATCATGGCGATGACGTTCGAGTTCAGCTGCGCGGGCACTACGCCGTAGTACTTCAAGATCTGGCGGATTTCTGACCAGAGGGGGAGTCGCAACCCCACCTCAAAATGCGAGATGAGGAAGGCAAGTTCGTCGTCATAGAAGGAGTTGATGGCCTCCCCCTCCCTCGGCCGGCGCGCCTCGAAGCCCGGCGGAACATGGTCGCCAACAAACTCAGCGAGCTCGGCCTCGCTGGTGCTTCCCTCAAAGAAGCAGTAGTCTCTGAAATGCTGGGCACATTTGGTGCGGCCGTTGGCGTCAGGATTGGTCTTGCCCATGCTCGCAAGAAGGGGTGGAGCGCGAGTATGAAAGAAAAAAGCGCAGGAAGAGAGAGAAAATGAGCAGTTAATACGGCGTACGAGGTTGGTGAGGGGGGGGGGGGGCTATTTATAGAAAAAGGAATCTGGGGCCAAGCTGTCCAATCGGCCCAGCTCGTCGCCCCAGCTCGCCAACCCCCAGCTCGCCGACCTCCGGCGCGTCCCATCCCAGGCCAAGTTAAAAAAGAAGCAATATAATTATTATTATTCGAATACCAGACTACTCTGAGAATGTTTGAAGTTATTACAACAATCAATCGCAGGAATAAGAAAGCAGGGCGCGCGGGCAGGGGGGGAACCAGGAGGCGAGTGCCGGTCGGCTCGGCAAGGGAGCCGCCTTCTATCTACCTCGGCCTCGCATCCCCCGTCCCCCAGACTGCCACGAGCGGAGAAGCTCGCGGATCCTCCCCGAATTCCTCTGCGCCACCGAGAGGCCGTCGTCGATCTCATCTAGAAGCCGGGAAGGAGACGTCATCTCGCTAGCCTGGCCGCCTTGCACCTCGTCAGCGAGACGCACGTAGTCGCGTTGTAACGCCTCGTTGACTTCCTGCACCTCGCGCAACCCGCACACAAGTTTCTTGAAGAGCTTGATCCCCCTCCTCGTCAGCTCGTCATTCTCCACTTCAGGGCCCAGGTAAGAGTCCAACGAGCTCGGGGAGGGGAGGGGAGAGTAGTGGGCTGTCCGCGAAGACTCCTCGGCCGCGGATTGGCTGGGGGGAGCTGTGAAGACAGAAACATCAGCAAGGGGAGGTGTGCTGGAAAATCACATGGCGAGAATCCAAGGCAAAGTTTACCTGACGAGCTCGGCACCTCCAAGAAGGTGTGGGGAGGGACAAATCTCAGGTCTTTCCCGCGGCCTGGGCGGCGCGTTCCCGGAGAGAGGAGGTCAAATCCTGGAATAAGGATGGTCTCCACACCCGCCCCCGTGGTCACGACAGCTCGCTGAGTGGAGGGGGCACGCACCGGCGAGTTAGGCTTCTGCGAGTCCACCCCCAAGGTCCCGGGGGGGGGGGGGGGACGGGTCCCGGGGATGATTCTCCGGAGTTATGAATCGCGAGTCGCCCAGTGTGGTCTTGGCTCACGGGGTGGAGTCTCGCGGCGTGGCTCCCCCATGCCATCAAGCTGGCTGCCCAGGCCGTCGTAGAGGTCAATAATATCTTTGCCCTTGTCAGAGGGAGGCAGATTGGACGAGCCCGCCCCATGCTCCAGGGCTGTCCTCAGGTCATCATAAATTGGCTCGACCGCTTGAGGAAACGGCTTCACCCTCTTGGCAGAGTTGGGTTCGGTCGAGCCACCCTGCGGGACGGCGGGTGGGACCGCAGTCAGGGCGGCCACGCGAGCAGTCGAGGTCTGGCGAACCCGG
Organism: Platanthera guangdongensis; assembly: GCA_039583875.1. NCBI lineage: Eukaryota > Viridiplantae > Streptophyta > Magnoliopsida > Asparagales > Orchidaceae > Platanthera > Platanthera guangdongensis. The sequence goes on from CM077156.1 coordinate 84,787,272, forward strand.
GCGAGTCGCTCTTGAATCTCCTTTGGGATCGGCATCTTGGCAGGGCTAGAGCTAAGGGAATGGCAAGAGTCAAGCAGGTATGCATGTGTATATATATAGCCACAAGTGGACCCCACCCGAAGATTCTCTCTGGTTCACCCTGCACTCGCCGAACACTTGGGGTTGAATGTTTCTTTCCGAGCTTTGTCAAGCTCAAAAAGAGCGGGGATTATGTACAACCCCGTATCCGGCGAGTGAGGTCGCCAGGAACCAGACTGGCCGGTTCAGATCGCCCAGGCAGCAGGCGAGCTCGACAGGGAAATCTAAAGGCCGAGCTCGACATTCGTCGACCCCGAGCTCGACATCCGCCGAGCCAAGCCCGGGTTTCGTCGAGCTGAGCTCGACTAATGAAGGAAGATCGAAGGGCGAGCACACAGTAGCCAACTCGCACTCGCCCTATGGAGCTCGGCAGACAACAGGCGAGCAGGACCTTCAGGGGGTGGCCGAGCTCCCAGCTCGCCCAGGTCTATGAGGTATTTTTTACTATTTTGCCCCCGCCGGCCTGCCCATAGCCCTTCAGAACAGCGGAGTTACGCTGTTGGCAGGCCAACCTGGACTGCACATAACCGTTCAGAACAGCGGGAGTTGGCTATTTGCATGCCGTTTTCAGAAATCGATAAATAGGACCCAATGGGTACCTCAGAAAGCATGCTTCTTGTGCTCTCTTGCTCCTTCTCTCAAGCGCTTTCTGAGGATACGTTAGCTCGGCCTTTGACTAAGGAGGGGAAGCGCTCTAAGATCTTCCGGGCGTGTGGTGGGTCCTCCCCGCCAAGCCCTTGGGCCAGTCCTTCCTTGTTTCCCTTGTTGTTTTGCTTGCAAGAGCGAAGTAGGTGCGCGATCACCCCTTCCCCAAGGGTGAACTTCACAAGAGACCGAATTTCAGTTTCAACATTAATGAACGTTCACACTGAGAAATTGTTCTGGGTCCGCTACTGGTTATTATGCTTGACCCCTAATCTATTGAGTTAAGTGAAAAATTTGAATAATGGAGACATTATTTATAAAATAGAAGGTTTCAAATATGAAAACAAAAACAGACTATATGCAATTTTAGTTGGGTGATAATATCCATTGCCAATTTATCTTATGAGAGGTTAAATAATTTTTAAAATGCAATTACTTTAAATACCTTTGGTTGATTATTCAGATGAATGTGCATAAAGATGTAGATGTAACCTGTAGAGTTAAGGTTGAGTAGTTAAAAAAAAGAAGTGCCTTGAGATTACTATGCAATAAGAGGAAGATCTGGAGACTCAAAGGTAAACTTCAGAAAACCATAATTAGATCATTGATATTGTTTGGATTTGAGTTTGGGCTGTAAAATTTATTGTATCTATACTATATTAAAAGGGAAAAATACTTTTGGTTAAACATTGAACTTTCCAATTTTACCTCTCTTTATTTCAAAATTTTTAATCTTATTAATTTATGTGTTTTTTTAAATTTAAAATATGTCCTCTCATATAGACAGAATCTCTTACCTACAATAAAAACTGTGCTCTCATCGCCGCTCACAAACCCCTTGCACAAGGATAAACGAGCGACAGGTGGAGTTTAGCATTCAGGGGCTTACGAGCGGAAGGTGGTTCGTCACGCCGGGGCAGTGCTATGGCCGGAGTACTGACGCACGGGACATTGGGGGCCCACCCCACGCACTGTCACGATCGGGGTATTGTCGTGGTTGGCCGTAGGGGCGGAGGCCCATTCCTGTCACTCACGAGTTAAATGCAAAAAAATATTGATATGGGAGTTAAATGCAAAAAAATTATTGATATGGGAGTTGGATGCAAAAATTTATTGACATGGGAGTTAAATGTGGTTAAAACGAGGGTGCTAAGATGGACATATGACAATTATAAAAGATTCATTAAAATGTTGTATTAGAAAAATAGTGGGAGTAACGTCTTTTAAAGATATGATAATATAAATTTGATCGTGGTTTGGCATGTAAAGTGAAGGTAAAAAAATGCACCAGTTAGATGAATATATAGAGTTAACTTCGAAGGGTTGTTAGGAGAAGGGGTAGCCCAGGTAATATGGATTTGCATAGTTTTGATTTAATATCTCAAATAAAAAACGTGGATTCATAGTGTGACTCTATGTTATTATGGAAAGACTATTGATAACTATGATGATGCGAGTATTTGTTAACAAAAAAAACTAAGTTATTTTTTTAGCTTCACTATATATCTTAGTTAAATTTTTGTGGTATTATTTGATTATGGAATGGTTTTTTCCCTACTTATTGCTGCATGTTCAAGTTTGATCGGATTATTTTGATATCATGTGTTCTTTTATTGACCAGTGATTGATCACACAAAATTCTGCCTTCATTTATTGCTGTGTACAGTTTACATTAAGCATTTCAATTTGTTTGAGGAACATTCCTAGTGTTTTAAGTTTTACAACTTAAGCAGGTATTATGGGTTGGCTTTGACAAGCTAGAACTCAGTCCAGCATCCTTCAAACATGTTCTTCTACTTGGTTACGCTAATGGATTTCAAGTGCTTGATGTTGAAGATGCCTCAAATGTCTGTGAGCTAGTATCAAGGCGTGATGGCCCTGTCACATTCTTACAGATACAACCTATTCCAGCCATGTCAGAATCGGAGGGTTTTAAACCATCACATCCCATGCTGGTGGCTGTTTCCGGCGATGAGACCAAGGGTTCAGGCATGGTTCAAGGTGGCCGTTTGAGTGCACTGATTCGAGAAGGCTCTAGTGAGCCCCAACAAGGAAATTGCTTAATCACTCCCACCGTTGTTCGCTTTTATTCGCTAAAATCAAATAGTTATGCGCACTTCCTCAGATTTCGGTCTCCCGTGTATTTAGTTCGATGCAGTCCCCGCATAGTAGCCGTGGCCCTTGCAGCCCAAGTAAGCAACTTTTCTTATAAAAAAGAGAATTTAATTACTTAAAAAGTATAAAATAGTTAATTAGATTTTGTCAAAGCATATATTCCTCATTTTCTTGCAGATATACTGCTTTGATGCTGTTACTCTGGAAAACAAGTTCAGTGTATTAACTTACCCTTTGCAAGGGGCATGTGGAGTTAACATTGGTTATGGCCCAATGGCTGTTGGTCCGAGGTGGTTAGGGTATGCATCTAATAACCTACTTTTGTCGAATACGAGTCGCCTTAGTCCACAGAACCTCACGCCCTCTCCTGGTGCAAGTCCATCAACTTCACCAGGCAATGGAAACTTGGTTGCTCGTTATGCCATGGAGTCTACCAAACAATTGGCTTCTGGAATACTTAGTATTGGAGATATGGGCTATAAAACTCTGTCAAAATACTACCAAGAGCTTGTTCCTGATGGGTCTCCCTCCTCCCTAACCGCAACTTCTACCAGGAGAGCTGGGAGGCTTCCACCAGTATCACATCCTACTGAGTCTGATAATGCTGGAATGGTTTGCTTCAAGTTAACCATTTTTTGGTTTTATAGATTTATCCACCATCCATCATTTTTGTTTTGTCATCTTTCATGCAGGTAACAATCAAGGATTTCATTTCTAAGGAGATTATTTCGCAATTTAGAGCTCATTCTAGCCCCATATCTGCTCTTTTTTTCGATCCTAGTGGTACTCTGCTAGTTACAGCCTCTGTAAATGGGCACAACCTGAATGTGTTCCGAATAATGCCAACCTCCATGCCAAATGGTTCAAATTCCACAAATTATGACTGGACTTCTTCGCATGTACACCTTTACAAACTGTATCGTGGATTAACAACAGCCGTAAGTACCTACAAATCATCCCCTTACTATGAAAATTTGAAGTCTGTACTTATAAGTTTTTATTTTCCTCTCCTTTGGTTCCAGGTCATACAGGACATGTGTTTCAGTCAGTATAGTCAGTGGATTGCAATAGTTTCATCTAGGGGCACATGCCACGTTTTCTTGTTGTCTCCTTTTGGTGGTGATGCTTCTCTTCAACAGCAAAGTCCTTACTATGAGGGGACAAACCTTGTCCCTATTCTTACAGCTCCTTGGTGGTCAAGCTTATCTTGCATGATAGACCAACAGTTTATTCCTCCTCCTCCGCCTCTAACACTCTCAGTAGTAAGTAGAATTAAGAATTTCAGCTCCGGATGGCGTAATACTGTCAGCAGTGTAACTGCATCTGCAACAGGGAAGATGCTCATTCCATCGGGTGCAGTCGCCGCTGTTTTTCACAATTCTATTACCCGTTCTACACCATCGGCTCACACATATTATAGTTCATTGGAACATCTTTTGGTCTACTCTCCTTCTGGTCATCTGATTCAACACAGACTCTTGCCGTCGTCTGGGGAAGAGTCTAGCGATAGCAGTCCAAGAAGTGGATCGGCTCCTCTATTGCAATCTCAAGATGAGGAACTGCGTGTAAATATTGAACCAGTTCAATGGTGGGAGGTATGCAGGAAGTCTACTTGGCCTGAAAGAGAGCAAAACATTCCTAAACTTACCTTTTATGGAGAAAATAATGTGGAGATATTCATGGATATATCTGATAGTGGTGTTAGCAATAATTCATCTTCTGCTCCATATACCAATTTTTTGTCGGGAAAAGAGTCTTTAAAAAATCATGAGAGGCCTCATTGGTACCTTTCTAATGCAGAAGTGCAGGTTTGCTCTGGAAGAATGCCAATATGGCAAGAGAAGAATGTGAGTGGCTTAGTTGACATGTTTATGCATACTATTATTTAAGTTATTTATTTATATGACCACTCAACCTAAATGAAATTTGTTCTAGATATGTTTCTATTCGATGATGCTATCTAGAGATTCTGAGAACGATTCGTATGGTTGTGCTGGTGGGGAGATTGAAATTGAAAATTTGTCTTGCCTTGAAATTGAAATAAGGAGAAAAGACTTGCTTCCTGTTTTCAAGGGCTCCCATCTGTTTTCTGGTCATAGGTAAATGTCCGTCCTCTGATTGTTTCTCTTTTTTGATGCACTTCTTTATCTTATAAACGTGTTTTCTTGTCCTATGTTTGATTTTTTTTTTTTTGCATTTATTGAGTTGGTTATATCTTTACTGAATGCTCTTCTGACTGTAGTTGATTCATGTGTGGTTAAGCAGATAAAAGTTCATGCTTAGATGTTTATGGTATAGATTTATCAGCTTCATTTTATGATAAAACATATTTAATATAATTAAGGGAAATATATGTTAACACTTTCCCTGCTATTTCAAGAAACCACTGTTTGGATCCAAAGAGAAATGTGCAATGGATCTAAACTAGCAAAAGTTGGCAGATGGAAGCCCTTGAGATAGAGGCTCGCGAGATCAAGATTTGCCAAATTAGCTGGGAGATTGAGGACGGGGAGATGAATAGGTCAACACTTAACATGGTAAATTTGATTGAAGATCATGGTAGAAGACCCTAAGGTACTAATTTAGATTATTCTTCTTGAAGAATAACTTAAAAGCACAGACTAACATGATAGGTGATGTAATCCACAATTCTCTATTTGATTTTATATTAATAAATTCAAGTTCTCTTGTAAATATGTCGCGCAAGCGTGAAGTTCTTGAACAAACGGTAAGCAATAATCAATCTCAGACTCACACACACGCATATATGTCAACATTTGAGCGTAATCAATGACACACGATAAACCATCCACACGTATATAATAAAAGAATAACATAGTTTCAAATTAATGACAGAGATTTGATATTAATTAAGGCAAGCGAGGCTCTAAATTTTAAAAATCAAAATAAATATAAAGACATAATTTTATTCTAACATGATGTGAGCGGCAGCGTTAACGAGAGGTATACCTGCAGACGACGCGTGCGGCATTAGAAACAATCCAAGCAAGGAAAGAAAGAAGATTGGCTGTATGTAAAATGGCGAAGGCTCTGTGACTTGGATAGGAACAGTCTGTTCGGCTGATCGGAAGTGACTGAACCGAGGGGACCTCGGTTGATCCCATCAGGGGCTCCAATGTGAGGTTGACGGAGGCTCATGGCGTCGCTTGTGGATGCACGTAGAGGATTGGAGGGGTTCAGAGAGAGGGGGCCGTCAATTTCCTGTATCGAGCGTAAGCTCCGACGCAGGACTCGTCGAGGATGGTGGAAAATAGGTAGAGTTGGGTCGACGACGTCTGTAATACTGATGGAGGGCGGCAGTGAGCTCTGGGAACGACTTTCCATCAGTCGGAGGAGGGGGAGGAGTGAATGGTTGTCATCTAGGGCTTCAATTGGATTATCAGGAGAACATGGGAGGCCTTTGTTTCCCAATTTCTTCCAAGTTGTGGTTTAAGGAGGAGGTGTGGCATTTTAATAAGTTGAGGCTGTTAATAAACTATAAGGAAAAAGGAGGAATTTAATGAATTCAAAGGAGCTGTGAAATTTAATGACTTGTCATGCATTTAGGCTGGTAAGAAAATTTAAAGGGTCCAAATAGGTTTTCAATGAAAAGGAGGAATTGATTGTCTAAAGAGGAGGCCGGTTGTCCTTATTAGCCTTTATAGGAGAATGAATTAATCTCTTGATTTTACTTTAAAATTAATTCCAAATAAAGTGGGGATTAAATATTTGTTAATATCTTTTATATTTTAAAAATCCTTCTTGATATGTGTAGATGAACACAAGAATGGAGAAATTCCTTGTTTTTCATATATGGAAAAAGCTACCCATATACAAGTATGTGTACAATTATATAGAAGGAAAAAGAGGAGAGAATGTCTCATTCAAGATGCGGGACTAAACTTTCTAGTTAAGAGGCTAAATGAACCTTTACTAATGGGCCTTTACATATATCATTTTACACTCCCCCGCAAGCTGGAGCGCACAAATCGTAGGCACCAAGCTTGGACAAGAACTGATAATACAGAGGTCGTGGTAAAGCCTTGGTGAAGATGTCAGCAACTTGCTCGGCAGCTGGAACATGCATTTACTCTATCTTCTTTAATTTAACCTTCTCTTGAATGAAATGACAATCAACCTCAATGTGTTTCGTCTGTTCATGGAAAACAAGATTCTTGGCAATGTTTATGTCAGACTGACTGTCGCAAAATAGGGTGGTCAGTGAGAAAAGCTTGACTCCTAAATCATCAAGGAGACCCTCAACCATGTGAACTTAGACACAACAACTGCAATTGAATGATACTCGGCCTCAACGGATGAGCGGGCGACAACAAATTGTTTTTTGCTACGTCATGTAATGAGATGCCCTCCAAAATAAGTGCAGTATCCACTTGTGGAACGACGATCATTCAATGAACCCGCATAATCAGCATCACAATAAGCACTCAGAGATAAGGGAGACGAAGAAGGCTTGTATACAATTCTCTGTCCAGGAGCAGTCTTCAAGTATCAAAGAGTGCGCTCAACTGCTGGATATGATAGATACGTGACTCATGCATAAATCGACTGACAATTCCAACAACAAATGATATATCAGGTCTTGTAACAGTGAGATATATCAGTTTTCCCAAAAGACGACGATAATACTCTGTATTTGGAAGGAGCAAATCAGAGTCTGAAGCATGAGTGCAGAGCTTGTGATTAATATCCATGGGAGTGTCGGCATGAGTGCAGAGCTTGCATCCAGAGTTGCCCGCATCATGAAGCAAATCAAGATAGTATTTTCTTTGAGATAACACAAGTCCATCAGGTCGCCGAGCCACCTCGAGACAAAAGGTAACGAAGGCTTCCCATGTCCTTTGTTTGAAACACAGTCGCCAGATGTTGTTTGATCATATGTATTCCTATAAGATCGTCTCACGTAATCAAGATATCATCAACATATACCAAGAGAATTACAATGTCTGCTGGATGATGACGAGTGAATACAGAGAAGTCAACAGAACTCCGAGTGAACACAACAACACTGACAGTCTGACTGAATTTGTCAAATCATGCCCGATGAGTCTCTTTGAGACCATAAAGAGACTTGTTCAGACGACATACAAGAGACTACCTCGTGGTCTCAAACCCTGAATGTTGTTGCATATAGACGATCTCCTGCAAGTCGCCATTAAGAAAATCATTTTTGACATCCAATTGGTGCAGTGGATAGTGTCGATGAACATCAAGTGAGATCAAAACACGAACAATATTGAATTTGGCAACTGGAGAAAAGGTCTCATCATAATCTAGACCTTGTTGTTGAGTAAAACCACGAGATACTAGACGAGCTTTCAAATGTTGAATCATCCCATCCGGGCCGTATTTGATGACAAACACCCACTTACAACCCACACACGTCTGTCCAGAAGGAAGAAGGACAAGATCCCACGTATGGTTTGCCCAAAGAGCAGACATTTCCTCGTCCATAACCGCCTATCATCCCGGATGTTGGAGAACCTCATGCACAAAAGTAGGGGTAGTGATAGAGGATAAAGAAACAGTAAATTGTCGAAGTTCCAGAGAGAGCTGTGGAAGGAGACATAATTTGTCATCGGGGGAACAGTAGAAGCAGTTGCCGAATCTGCAGGCTGCAAAATATCACCTCAGGAGGGCATCTCGTGTAGGGCAGTAGACGAGGAAAAACGATGTGTATACACATGAAGGAGAGGCGGTTTGGGTGGGGGAGGCGTGGGACGGAGAGGTGAGTTTGGTGGTATTGGCGTGGAAAGGAGAGATGGAAGGTGTGAAGTAGTAATGACAGCAGGCCGCGGAAGGAGTGGCAGAAGGAGAGACTCAGTTGGTTGAGAGTGATAGAGATGGTCTTCAAGAAAGGTGACATCAGTCGAAGTAACAACCTTGCGATCCTTAGGGGAGAAGCAGACATAACCCTTCTGAATACGGGAGTAACGAACAAACATATATTTGGTGGCATGTGGAGCAAGCTTGTCAGTGAACGACCCAAGATTATGAACATAACACACGCAACCAAACAAGCAAGGTGTGGGAGAAAATGGAGGTGTGGAGGGAAACTAAAGGTTGAAGGGAACCACAAAGTTGAGAATAGAGGAAGACATGTGGTTGATAAAAGAGCATGCAGTTGATACCACAAAATTTCAATATTGTTTAAGAACATTCATTTGAAACATAATAGAGCGGATAGCCACAAGGAGGTGACGATTCTTGCGTTCAGCAACACCATTTTGTTGGGGGGTATATGCACATGAGGTTTGATGGAAAATGCCAAACTCAGCACACAGGTTAGTAAACGCATGACTAGTGTATTCCCGGACATTGTCAGAATGAAGAGTTTTCATTGTAGTAGAGAACTGGTTGCAATTTTCAATGATAAAGACACGAAATACACCTGACGGTTCAGAGCGATCATGAAAAAGATACGGCCATGTTACTCGGGAGTAATCATCTACAAAAGTAACAAATAACGATCTCCAAAAACACTGATGATTTTGTGTGGTCCCTAAATATTGGAGTGAAGAAGATCAAATGGGGCAGGACTTCGAGTAAGATGGGGCGAGAACGTAGTCCGATGATGTTTGTCATAGATACAGTACTCACATGTGAAATTTTGGAGGGAAACATCACAAAGAGTTTTGCGGAGTATGTTTAGAGGAGCGTGTCCAAGACGCCGATGCAGTCAACATAGCTAAGAGACGAGGAAATCGTTAGAGGAGAGGGGTCAAGGATGTAGAGGCCATTCGACAGATGCCCTTTTCCAATGATAGACTGCGTCTTGCGATTCAACACAACCTACGAATCACGGATACACAAAAAATAGCGCCGTACCCGTACCGGGTACGTTTTCGGTATGGATACGCGTACAACACGGCTCGGTTCGCTATAATCGCGATTTTAGGGTTTCCGGTACTCATTTGCTGCCACTCCGGATTCCAGATCTCGTGCTCCCAATCCCTTGTCGCTCTCGATCCCCGCTCCCGTCTTGCTCCCGATCCCTGTCGACGATCCCTGCCGATGATCCCTGCCGATGATCCCTGCCGACGATCATCACTGTAAGCCCGATCCCTGCCGACGATCCTTGCCGACGATCCCTGTAAGCGACGATCATCACTATAAGCGACGATCATCACTGTTAATTTGTTCTACTTAGTTCATTTCAAGTCATTAGTGCAATTCATTAGTTATGCTAATTTGTTCAGCTTAGTTCTGTTAATTAGTTCTGTTAATTAGTTTTGTTAATTTGTTCAGCTTAGTTCAAGTAATTAGTGCAATTCATTAGTTATGTTAATTTGTTCAGCTTAGTTCAAGTCATTAGTACAATTCATTAGTTATGTTAATTAGTTCACTTCATTAGTTCAATTAATTAGTTCAATTAATTTGTTCAGTTAATTAATTTGTGAATGTGCTGTTAGTTCAATTCAATTTTTTTCATCTTTTTCTTATTACATCAATTATGTCTCAATCACAATCTCCTATTAGTGTCACTGGTTCAACTTTCACCACAACAACAAGTAGATTTATTTCTGATGATGCAAGTAGGGATGATTATGCTGCACTTTGAGATTATGTATCTCTTATCCATAGTAGAGAAGTTGGTGGCGGAAACAAAAAATGGAAATGCAATTTTTGTGAGATATATTTTTGTTGCTCGTATTCTAGAGTAAAGAGTCACTTGCTAAAAATATCCGGGAATGGTATTAGGGTATGTCCAAAAGTAACTCAAGAGTATTTAAAAGAGCTTCAAAAAGTGGTTGCTACATCAGAAGAAAAATGCAAGTCGGCTCCCAAGATATTATTGTTTCATAATGCAAGTCAAGGTTCTCAAATAGTTGGGGAAACAAAAAAAAGAAGAGGGGGACCTATTGATATGACTTTTCAAAATAAAGCTAGAGATGAGTTAAGGAGTCATATAGCCAAGATCTATTCTGGTGGTTTGCCATTTCATCTAGCTAGAAATTCAAATTATGTTAGTTCATATAAATTTGCTGCTAACCACAATCTAGATGGATTTGTTCCTCCAGGATATAATGCTCTCAGAACAACACTATTGCAAAAAGAAAAATCAAATATCACTAGAATGGTTCAGCCAATTAAAGATACTTGACCCCTAAAGGGAATCAGCTTAGTCAGTGATGGTTGGACAGATGCTCAAAGAAGACTTTTGATTAATTTTATGCCGGCCTCCGAGGATGGTCCTATTTTTTAAAGGAAGTTGATGCATCGGGTGAGTATAAAGATAAACATTGTATTGCAAATTTGATGATTGAAGTTATTAATGAAGTTGGTGCCAAAAATGTTATACAAGTTATCACTGATAATGCACCATTGTGTAAGGCAGCAGGAGCAATTCTGGAGGCATGATTCCCACATATTTTTTGGACACCTTGTGATGTGCACACTTTAAATCTAACATTAAAAAATATTTGTGCAGCCAATAATACTGATCGTTGTGCAACAGTTAAAGAACAATGCGGATGAATAACTCAAGTGACTAATGATGCTCAATCAATTAGGACTTTCGTAATGAATCATCAATACATGTTGAACATGCATAACTCTTTTTTTTCACTGAAGTTACTTGTAGTTGCTAAGACACGATTTGCTTCCACTATAGTGATGTTGAAGAGGTTTAAACTTGTGAAGATGAACTTGCTTAATATGGTTGGATGTCCCGAATGGACTATGTATAGAGCAGATGATTCTGAGAAAGCTCTAGAGGATAAAAACATCATCTATAATGACAAATGGTGGGATGATATGGACAAGATCCTTGATATAACAAGACCCATATATGATATGCTTCGGGTTTGTGATACAGACAAACCTAATCTTCATCTGGTATATGACATGTGGGATTCAATGATAGAAAATGTGAAGCTTGAAATATACAAACACGAGAAGTTAACGGACTTGGAAGCTCATTGCTCTCTTTATGAGACAATTTATGATGTCCTCGTTGATCGATGGATCAAGAGTTGCACACTACTACTTTACATGACTCATTCTCTTATTCCAAGGTAATTTTTTTTCTTATTTGATATTAAACATTTAGTATGATTTATTTATTTACTATATATTTTTATTTGTAGGTATTATAGTCGAGAATGGCTTGAAGGAGGGCCAAATAGAGTTGTTCCAAATACAAATGTGGAGATTTCTTTGTAGAGGAATAAATGCTTAAGAAGATATTTTCCTGATGTGGTGGAGAGGAATATAGTAATCAATGAGTTCTCTTGGTTCACGGGATTTGGTCAAGTTTTCAGTGAGCCAGATAGTTTGGAGAGTAAAACTTCATTATTGCCCAAAAATTGGTGGAGTTACTATGAAACTTCGACACCTAAATTACAAAAAATTGCTTTGAAGTTGTTAGGTCAACCTTCTTCATCGTCCTGCTGCGAGAGAAATTGGAGCACATACTCATTCATTCACTCATTGAGAAGAAACAAAGTTCTACCACAACGAGCTGATGATTTGGTGTACGTGCATAGTAATCTACGCTTATTATCGAGGAGAAACGAAATCTACAGTCAAGGAAGAAGTAAAATGTGGGATATAGGAGGAGATGCATGGACAAATCCTTTTGATGGAGTTGACATGTTTACGGTTGCCAACTTGTTTTTAGATGAGCCAGAAATTGAAGATGCATTGATCTTCAACAATATGGAGGAAGATGAAGAAAATGAGTGATGAACATCATTTTATTTGAAATAATTATGAATAGCTTATGTCTAACTACTTCATGTTATATTGCATTAGTTATGAACTTGTACTTCAAGTGATTATTTATGGTTCATGTTTTATTGTTTTGAGAATTTATAATTGTATTTGTGATATATGCATATATATTTATTAAATTTAATACAATGTATCACGCCGTACACGTATCTTTGATTTTAAAATTTTGCCGTACCGTCGTACCGGATACGTATCGTACCCGGTACCTGTACCCGTACCGGAATACAACACAAGAGGTAAGAGAGAATGTTACATAGTAATCAAGATCGTGAGTGAGACAACTATTAGAGAGAAGGTTGAAAGGAGAGCCCGAAACATGAAGAGCAGAGCGAAGAGTGATGGAGGGAGTAATGTTAACATCGGTGGAGCCAGAGACAGGAATGATGTCCCCACTAGCAACAATAATGAATTTGGGATGCACAGAGTCCAAGTAGCAAGATGGCTGCCGTGAGGTAACGTGGTGGGAGGCCCCTGAATCTAAGATCCAGGACGAACTATTAGCCATACCGGAGAAAGCACCATCAGAACTTGACACAACAGAACCCGATGAATGGTCCATTATCCTTTGAAGTTGCTGGAGCTGGATGCGCAAGTCATCAATGTCAGTTTGAATGCTGGTCGGTGGGGAATGTGCCGCCATGGACAGAGGGGCAACAATAAGCAAGGGCAGGGGGCAGAAGGCAACAACAGTACAACGACGAGTTCAGAGCACGACGGCCTGGCGAATAAAGGGACAACAACAACACGTTGGCGAATTGAGAACCCGCTGAAGTCATCAACAACAACTTAGAAACTTCAGAGTACGATGACGTAAAGACGGATGCAGCTAGAATCTGCGGCAAGGAGGAACGACGGACAAACAACGACGGATAGAGGCAAATCGTGCGGGCTGAGACAACCCGCTACGAGTTGGAGCAAAACCGCGGGAAGAAAAGAAACAATAGCAGACTGGTGCAAACTGCGGTGGACAACTGCAAACCGCAACGACTAAACGAATCACGGCGAACAGAAATGAAGGGAACTTGGAGAAAGTCCCAAGAAAGACTGCGGCGGACTGAGGCAAGCAAGAAGCCGCACAACACAAGATGACAAAAGAGGGCCCCACAATCCAGAGAAGAAGAGGTATAAAGAGAGAGAAGGGGGGGGGGGGAAGGGAAGAGGCGTGGAACCACGTGAGGGAAAGAAGCGCAGCGGAAATCAGTGGACAGAACAAAGTAGTTCACATAGGAATGAAGCCGCATGGGCGGGAAGGAAACCAACAGTTACGAGAGGCTAACCGGGAAAGAAGAAAAACAGGATGCAGTTAAAAAAAATTAACCGCTTTGGGTGATCGGTTCCTGACTCTGATACCATGTACAAGAACACAAGAATAGAGAAATTCCCTGTTTTTCATATATGGAAAAAGCTACTCATATACAAGTATGTGTACAAATATATAGAAGGGAAAAAATGAGAGAATGTCTCATTCAAGATGTGGGACTAAACTTCCTAGTTAAGAGGCTATATTGACATTTACATATATCATTCAACAATATGCATTTTGCCGCTTGCCTTAATTAATATGTTATCTAATTTGATGGATCACTTTATTCAAAGTCTTACTGGGTGATCACTCCAAAAAGTTGTAACAACAGGTGAGAGCAAGTTGCTCGATACAAAAAATATGATAAAATGAATGTACGCGAAGACATGCGTTGCACAAAAAATATGGGAAATAGTAATAACATAAAGAGGTTCTACACAAGTTGCATCAATTCTCTCGGGGTTGAAAGATCTCGACCACGTCGAGTGTAATGTATCCTACAACAAGGAATCTAACCGTTGATCTGGTCCTGCTCCGCTACTATCATGCTCTAGGTTGTGGTAGGTAGTGAGGAAGGATCCTTCGTTGCAGCTCATGAACTGTAGGTAAACTCTCTTTCCTGAAAAATGCAGGAAGCATATCTCCTTCGAAAAATATAATTCTCGGTGATAAAATCAACCATTGAATCATAAGTTTTCGAAGATGCTTGCAAACTATTAGTCATAATTTTATGTATAATATTTAAATGATCAGTAAAATTAAGAGCATCAAAGAGACGAGTAGCACAATGTGGGAGAGTGTGTGGATCAAAGAAACAAGGTAAAAAGCAAGTAGGTTCAAACTGTTGAATCATGTTGCATCAAACGCTTTTGTCATACACATACGAGCATTTACTAGACCAAGAACAACTAACCCAAACATATCACCCGAATAAATTTGACTAATGCCATACAATTTAGAATTGATCTTAAATTTATCATGTAAAATTTTTTGGAGAAATTCTTTAAAGCTCGTTTCTCTACAAAGAGTGAAAATTTTAAGAATCTTTAATAACCTTCTAAGATGAATCTTTTTAAACAGACAAACAATGTGACAATAAATTTCAGTGTGCAAGCCTAGACTAAGTGGATTGTTAAGTGGACTAAGAGTGTGAACACCAAATATAAGGTGATGACTCTAGTGTGAGTGATAAGTGCTCAATAAACAATATGCTTTCGGGCTCTTTTTATTGAAGCTGTGGCTCAGACAGAATCTCCATGACTGAAGGAAGTGATGGGGTGTGATAGGTGGGGCTAAAGTGTTCTAGGTGTAAATGATGAGACTTGAATGAGGACTAACGTCAGTCCCGACCTCAAGTTCCACTATATGATACAAAGTTGGGAGATAGGTAGGTCAAATGTAATGCTTGTGTTATTGTGTACTTTCGCTTCAAGATGCTTTATGATGCACACAACTCGTTCCTGTCTTGTTTAATATTATTGGAGAAATTCTCAACTTTTTTCATTGGATTTTTAAGGCGTTCTTTAAAATTACTCTAGTTTTTTTTAAAACCTTATTTTTAAAGACCTTAAAAGATTTCAATTTTCTTACAGTGGGTCGAAGGATTTTTTTTTGAAATAACTCTATTTTTGTTTAACTTTAAAACTAGAACAAAAGTTTTTTAATAATTTTTTTTTTAAATTTTGTTTTAGAATAAAGAATTGGCGGATTCATGATAGGAGTGAATCCATCGTAACTCTGATACCAAACTAATGTAATTCTGAATTCATGAAAAGAGGGAAGTTCTAGAGCAAACAACAAGCAATACTCGATCTCAGACTCGTAGACACACATAAATGTCAACATTTGAGCATAATCAACAATAAATCATCCACAAGTATATAAGAAATGAATATTGGAGTTTCAAATTAAAGATAAAGAGATTTGATATTAATTAAGGCAAGCAAGGTTCTGAATTTTAAAAATCAAAATAAATATAAAAACATAATTTTATTCTGACATATGTGAGCGGGAGACTTGGCGAGATGTATACTGCAGACAACGAGTGTGACATCGGAAGCAATCCAAGTAAAGGAAGAAAGGGGATTGGTTGTATATAAATGGGGAAGACTCTGTGACTTAATCGGGAAAGTCTGTTCGGCTGATCGGAAGTGACTGAATCGAGGGGACCTCGGTCAATCCCGTCAGGATCTTCAATGTGAGGTCGTGAGAGGCCCACAACGTCGTTGGTGGATGTACAAAGAGGATTGGTAGGAGTTCGGAGGGAGGTGGACGTCGATTTCCTGTGTCGAGCGTAAGTTCTGACGCAAGACTCATTGGGGATGGTGGAAAACAAGCGGAGGTGGGCCGACGACCTCCGTATATTGATGGAGGGAGGCAGCGAGCTCTAGGAATGTCTTGCTGTCAGTTGGAGGAGGGGGAGGAGCTAATGGTCATCGGCTAGGGTTTCGGCTGGATTATCGGGAGACAGAGGAGGCCTCTGTTTCCCAATTTCTTCCAAACCGTGGTTTAAGGAGGTGTACTTTTTTAATAAGTTCAAGCTGCTAATAAATTATAAGGAGAGAGGAGGAATTTAATGAATTGAAAGGAGATGTTGAATTTAATGACTTGCCGCAGGTTTAGGCTGGCAAGAAATTTTAAAGGATCCAAATAGGTATTTAATGAAAAGGAGGAATTGACTGCCTAAAGAGGAGGCCAGTTGTCCTTGCTATCCTTTTTAGGAGAATGAATTAATCTCTTAATTTTACTTTTAAATTAATTCCAAATAGAATGGGGAATTTAATATTTGCTAATATCTTTTATATTTTTAAAAATCTTCTTGATATGAATTTTATGTCGCTTGCCTTAATTAATATATTATCTAATTTGATGAATTATTTTATTCAAAGTCTTACCGAGCGATCACTCCAATAAGCTGTAGCAACAGGTGCTAACGAAGTACACGATACAAAAAATGCAATAAAATAAACTTAAGCGAAGACATGTTGCACCGAAGAATACATGAAATAATATTAACATAAGAGGTGTGACACATGCATCAGCGGGCTCTAGACATCCTCCACCATGAGGACAAAGAGGATGTTGCAATTTTAGAGGGTGCATGTCAATTATGCAATCGAGGTGTGGGAGTGGATGTCGTGTGAGGTTCAGATGTGGAGATCATATCAGTGTAGGGCCGTAGGACATTAGGTTCATTAGGTTACTATGGGTGATGTGACTGATGTCAGGTATAGAGGGCTTGCCTGGATGTTTTTAAAAATGTGAGTTGCCTAGTAAAGGTTACAGTCAAGAGGTGTCAAGATGTGCTGCAGAAAAGTTAGTGAATACTAGAAGGGGTGGTGGCTGCGCCATCTTTCACTATGTGGTTCTGATAATCTTGATTCTTGATAGGGACCATGTATGATGATTCGGAGTATAGATATTTGTTGGTACAAAGATTAGAAATCAGATGGGCATGAATGGATTTCAGTGAAGAGGAAGCTGGGGACATTAATAAGTGGGCAGCGGTTGGGTTAATGGTTGAGTAGGGAGCAATAATTTGTACTGGGTTCTAGTCGATAGTATTAGTAGAACAACGAACCGCAACCGTAACAAGTAGATTAGAATGAGAGAAGATTAACGAAACCTATTTCTTTGATATCATATTGAGGGAACAATTTATGCTAACAAATAGAGGTCCTCTGTTAGAAAATTAATTATGCATAGGCTATTGAGTCCTAGAAGCAGACTCTTGCAATAATGCATGGTAAGGTTTGCCTTCATTTCACCCTTGTGGTGGGACCCTTCCCCGAACTCTCGCTGTGCGGGGATGCCTTTGTGCACTGGGCTGCCCTTTAGGCTATTGATAGGCTAATCTATTTGAGTTGCTCTATTTGTGTTGTTTTGTCAATGAAAAATCATGTCTAGGAGAAGTTAGCGATATTTTTTATAAGAAAATAAATCTTAACTCACTTGCTACTACTAGGTTTCCAAACTATCATGAGATGTTTGTTTGGAAGTGGAAATATTGGAAATCTATGTTGTCAAAGGCATGCCTAAGACTCACCGGGCTCAAAGGTTTGCGCCTCTGCATACTTTTTTGGTGCCTTGGTGGTATTTTTGTTGTAAATGTTTTTTTCCAAATAAAGAAAGAAATAATGTAATGTCTTCAACAACTTTAAATACTTTAGTGTTTGTGAAACTTAATCAAGCGTTGATTGAGGATTCAATATAATAAGTGACCACGTTGATCCTATTTCTTAAGAGATATAGTTGATAACACTGCATTATAGACGAGTAGAATTGATAAAGAATTTGATCTGATTATTTAAAATGGGATGTTGTTGTGTCTTGCCCTCATCAGACACATGTCTGCGTACTGAGTCTTGCGTCTAGGCTCGAGGATTCGTTTGCGCCTTGAGCCTTTAACAATCATGGTGGAAGTTGTCTTTGCAACGACCCATTCCAATCTTATAACATGATACGACTTTGACCATTGCCTAATTTATGAAATCTCTGTCCGAACTCTCAAGTAAATAAATACTTAAAAATTTCTTTTCATGACTTGCATATAATAAAGAAAAAATAGTAATAAATATGAACAGGGTCCATATAGATAACAATATTGAAACTAAAATAATGTCTTATGGACTGAATATATCAAAATCTAATGCATGTATGAACAAAAATAAGTAATTTTTTTTCTTATTCTAAGGAAAGCAGCGACAACATCAGCTAGACCTTCAAAGCACATGTGCTTCCTTGTCATAAGAACAATTCAAATTTATTCCTACATCAGATTTCTCCCTGATGAAATGTCTATCAATCTCGATGTGTTTGGTGTGATTCTTGACGTGGATCATAGTTCAAGAGTGGGTTATCAGGGCTTGCACTGATCTACATGCACAAGAAATAGAGATATGATTGTCGCCTTTGACGATTCGAGCTGTAGATATTCCCTAATCAATAACATAATATTTTCCCCTATTTTTTCTATTTATATTTATGTGATGTCACAGTAATCATGATCAAATAATCTTGACCACTCATAATGGTTATTTTAGGTCATATTGTCTATAAATACATGCATAGGAGGCTGATTTTAGGCATCAAAGATTCTTGAAAATTTTCAATTCATTCGTTCTTTTAGTGGAAAGGAAATTATGATCAATACAATTACATTGATAATGCTGGTCCCTTACTCTTATATGCTTGAGTAAGGGAAACCTAAAAATAAGGTGAAAAGACATAACCACCATGACTTGAACATAACATATTACAACTCTCCCCCTCAAGTCGGACGATAGATATCAGTCATCTCAATTTTCTGGATATCATCGGTAAACACATCACACCCCAAGCTTTTGGTGAAGACATCGGCCAGCTGATCCTTGGAGTGAACAAACGGAGTAACAACTGTTTTCTTATCCAAGTGATCCTTAATAAAGTGCCGATCCACTTCGACATGCTTTGTTTTGTCGTGCTGGACTGGGTTATGAGCAATACTAATTGCAGGCTTATTGTCACAAAATAAGGAGAAAGGAGTTGTCACAGGGAAGCCTAAATCCTGTAACATGGTACGTAGCCGTAATCCCTCACATAAGCCTTGGACCATGACACGATATTCTACCTCTGCACTTTACTTGGCCACCACATTTTGCTTCTTGCTCTGCCACGTCACGAGGTTACCACCAACAAAGAAACAGTATCCTATTGTGGACTTTCTGTCATCCTGGCAACCAGCCCAATCAGCGTCAGTAAAAACTTCAACCTCCAAGTTGTTGTTCCTAGATAATAGGAGGCCACAACCAGGAGCTTTCTTTAAATACCGTAGTAGACGATACACCGCTTCTTGATGCCTGATTCTAGGGGAATGCATATATCTGCTAAGAATACCAACTGCATACGTAATGTCAGGACGAGTATAAGATATATATATAAGTTTTCCGACCTATCTTTGGTAACGTGATACATCAGCATGATCACCATTACCATCTTTATCAATCCTGTGATTTTCCTCCACATGGGTGTTCACAGGAACACAAGCAAACATACCAGTTTCCTTTAGGAGATCCAATATGTACTTCCGTTGAGATATAAAGATACCCCGCTCCGATCTAACCACTTCGACGCCCATGAAGTATTGCATTCGTCCCAAGTCCTTCACTTCAAATTCAGCCGATAGGAGGGTCTTGAGTTTGACGATCTCCTCTATATCATTTCCAGTAATCACGATGTCATCCACGTAGACCATGAGAATCACAACACGTTGTTCATGTCTCCGGATGAACATGGTATGATCCGATTGAGCTTGCTTGTACCCAAACTTGAGCATTGCTGTGAGAAATCTTCCAAACCAGGCCCTTGGAAATTGCTTCAAGCCATATAAAGATTTCCTTAGGCGGCAGGCGAGCCCTTCAGCTCCTTTCTTCACAAAACCGGGAGGGAATTTCATGTACACCTCCTCCTCAAGCTCACCGTGGAGACACATTTTTCACGTCTAGTTGATGCAATTCCCAGTCTAGACAAGCTGCATATGATAACAAGACCCGAATAGAGTCCATTTTTGCTACATGAGCAAAAGTCTCCTGGTAGTCAACTGCTTGAGTCTGGGTGTATCCTTGAGCGACAAGACACGCTTTGTACCGTTCTACCTTGCCATCTTGGTTCTGCTTAACAGAGAAGACCCACCGAGAACCTATAGCTTTCTTTCCCGAAGGAAGAGCGGAGATGTGCCACGTATGATTTTTGTCCAAGGCGGACATCTCATCACGCATAGCCAGTGTCCAAGTCGGTATTGCCGATGCTTCCTGCCATGTCTAGGGAATAACAACTAGAGAAAGAGATGAGACAAATGTCTGATGAATAGGAGTAAGATGACTATAAGCCACATGATTAGAAATCGGTTGTTGCATAGAAGTAGCTTTACCATCTTTCAGCAAGACAAGAGACATATGCAGGTTGGCATCATCAGAATCTGAGTCCGAAGACGACACTGGTAGAGGTGGAGCGGCGGTGACCTGTGTACCTGAACGACAGTGGTATACATGGGGAAAAAGAGAGATCATAGTAGAGGAGTCCGTTATTGGGATAGGAGGAGCACGAGGAACATCCGTAGACGAAGGTGAAGGAATATAGAAGGAGGACAGAAGAAGAGGTAAAAGGACAATAGTAACATCATCCGTACTGGATGTAGTAGATGTTTGTTATGAGCGAACTAGGAAGAAGAAGATCTAGGGGAAGAAGAGAGATGCTAGGGTAGAAATAAGAGGGAAAGGAGAGAAATATCTTGGTTAATTCTTGCATGCCTCCAAAAGAGAGGGGTCCGGGTATATATAACCCCGGACCCAAGGCCGGCCAACCAAGGGGGCCGGCCGGCCCCCATGGGGCTGAACCAATTGTGGTTCAGCCCCCTTGAGCCGATTTTTAAGAAGAGGGGGCTGAACCCATTGGTTCAGCCCCGTTGTTGCCTTGCACTCGCCGTTGCCGCCGCTGGTAATGTTGCCCGAATAGCCTAGCCTCGTCGGGAGGCTTAACATTCCCTTCCCCATCAAAAGCCAGCTTGTCCTCAAGTGGGTAATCGGGGTAAAGCTCCCGGAACTCTAGCAAGTCCACCCACGTATTGTGCTCCGCGGAGAGATCCTTCCATCGAATTAACAGCTCCGGACAGTGCACTGTGCCCCGACGTCGCCACTTGACCAATAGTACCTCCGCCGGTAGGGGGCGAAGCTCGCCTCCGGAAGTAGCCTCGGGCAGGACGGGAAAGACCGGAACCGCCTCGCCCAGCTTACGCTTCAACAAGGAGACATGAAAGGTAGGATGAATCTGTGAGCCTTCGGGCAATGCCAAGGTATACGCAACTGGCCCGACCCGGCGCGTGATCCGAAATGGACCATAGTAGCGGGGTGCCAGCTTCTGGTTCGTCCTCTGCGCCACAGACAACTGCCGGTAAGGGCGAAGTTTGAGGAAAACCTCGTCCCCCACCTGGAACTCCCGTTCCGTCCGATGTCGATCTGCCTGTGCCTTCATACGATCCTGCGCCGCCCGAAGATTATCGCGCAGGGTGGCGAGGGTCCGATCACGATCACGGAAGGCTCGATCGACTGCTGCCATCGCGGTACTGCCTGACTCATAACTGCTGAAGGAGGGAGGTGGTCGTCCATAGACGACCTCAAAGGGGGTGAGCTTGCTAGCAGAGTGATACGACGTGTTGAAGCAGTACTCCGCCCAATGTAATCAATTGGCCCATGTCCTCGGCTCATCCATGACAAAGCAACGAAGGTAAGTTTCCACGCCCCGATTCAAGACCTCCGTCTGTCCATCGGTCTGGGGATGGTGAGCCGTGCTGAAACGCAAGGAAGTCCCCTGCAAGCGGAAGAGTTCCGTCCAAAATCGGCCAACGAAAGTAGGGTCCCGATCAGAGATAATCGCCCGAGGGATCCCATGCAATCGAACAATCTCCCGAACAAATAAAGCCGCCACAGACTCCCCTGTGTAAGGGTGGCTCAGAGCAAGGAAGTGCCCATACTTAGACAACTTGTCCACCACCACTAAGATAACTGTTTTACCCTGCGACTTGGGCAGCCCATCGATGAAGTCCATAGAAACCGTGTCCCAGATTTGATGCGGAATCTCCAAGGGGGTGAGTAGCCCGGCTGGAGAAGTAGTCTCATACTTCTGCCGTTGGCAGATATCACATTTCTGAACAAACTCCTGAATGTCACGGTGCATCCCCTTCCAAAATACATTGGCCCGGGCCCGCTGGAGAGTGCGAGAAATACCCGCGTGACCGCCCGTCGGCGACGAATGGAACTCATGCATCATCACCGTCCTACAAGCTGACTGCCAAGGGATGACCACCCGTCCCTGATAATAGAGCCGGTCATTTTGTAAGTGATAACCTGGGGTTACCTCACGAGCTTGCCGCAGGTTCTCCACAATAACCCGTAACTCGGGATCACGCTGCACCTCCTCCTGAATCTCATCCAGCGACTCCAACTGTGGCATCGAAATGTGTGCCAAGGCCCCCTCTGGTAAGCGTGAGAGGGCGTCCGCCACCCGATTGTCCTTCCCCGGCCGATACTCGATCTCATAATCATATCCCAACAACTTGGTGACCCACTTCTGTTGAAGAGGGGAGGAAATCCGCTGGTCGAGAAAGTGTCTCAAGCTCTGATGATCTGTCCGTATTTTAAAACGATGTCCCAGTAGGTATGATCGCCATAGGGCCACCGCATGAATAACCGCGAGCATCTCCTTTTCATACACCGATAGGCCCAATGTCCGTGGAGCCAAGGCCTTACTGTAGAAAGCAATCGGTCGCCCCTCCTGCATCAAGACTGCTCCCATTCCCACGCCGGAAGCATCCGTTTCGACCACAAACTCCTTAGTAAAATCAGGGAGTGCCAGCACTGGAGTCGTCGTCATCGCCCGCTTCAACGCCTGAAAGGCGGTCTCGGCCTCATCCTGCCACGAGAAAGCATCCTTCTGTAGCAGCTGCGTAAGTGGCCGTGCAATCTTCCCATAATCCCGAACGAAACGCCGGTAGTACCCAGTGAGGCCCAAGAACCCCCGCAGCGCCCGGATGGTCAGGGGTCGGGGCCACGAAAGCATACTCTCGATCTTCCGTGGGTCGGCTTTCACCCCTTCCGCGGAGACTAGATGCCCCAAGTACTCCACCTCCTGTTGTCCAAAAGAACACTTGGACCTCTTAGCATAGAGTTTATGTTGCCGAAGAGTAGAGAAGACCTGAGCCACATGACGTAAATGATCCTCCCAAGTAGCGCTGTAGATCAGAATGTCATCAAAGAAGATCAAGACGAAGTGTCGCAGGAATGGGCGAAAAATCTCATTCATATTGGCCTGAAAGGTAGATGGCCCCCCGGTCAAGCCATTCGCCATCACTAAGAACTCGTAGTTGCCGTCATGAGTCCTGAACGCCGTTTTATGCACGTCCTCCTCCTTCATAAGAATCTGATAATAGCCGGATCGCAAATCCAGCTTCGTGAATGTAGTCGCCCCACTCAACTCATCCAGCAGCTGCTCAATCACGGGAATCAGAAACTTATCCTTCACGGTGACACTGTTTAAGGCGCGGTAATCTACGCAGAAACGCCATGATCCGTCCTTTTTAACCAGAATAATCGGTGCTGAGAAGCAGCTAGTACTAGGCCGTATAATGCCGGCCTCAAGCATTTCCTTCACACTACGCTCGATCTCTGCCTTCTGCATGTGGGGGTACCTGTAAGGACGAGTGTTGGGCGGCTCCGCCCCCGTCTGTAGCACAATCTGGTGATCACGGAACCGTGACGGTGGAAGCGTCCCCGGCTCCTGAAAAATGTCATCATACTCCTCCACTAACGCCCGCATCTGGTCAGGAACCTCCGTCGGTCTATCCTCGCCAGACCTCACCCCCAACAGGACCGTCATCAGACTAGCGGACTCCTGAAGCTGCTGTAAGCTGCGAATGGAGATCTCTTTGACCGGAGAAGATCAGAGCCCCTTCAAACAGAACTGGCGCCTCCCATGCGAGAACTCCATCGTCATCTGGTCCCAATCAAAAGTCACCCTCCTCAACTGCTGTAGCCATTGCACTCCAAGCACCATATCTGAACCCCGGATCGGTAAGAGATAGACATCCGTGCACCCCACATAACCCTGCATCTGAAGCTCCATCGCCTTCAACACCCCTTGGCACTGTAGTTTGCTACCGTCTGCAACCATAACCTGGAACGCCGCCCCGGTGTCAATCTCGTGCCCCACCCTTTGCGCCACATCGGGATGAATAAAATTATGAGTACTCCCACTGTCCACCAGGATGGTCACCCTCTCCTGCCGAATCCTCCCCGCCAGCCGCATAGTAAGCGGAGGTGGATTGCACCCTTCCATGGCATGAAGGGACACACCCAACTCCGTCAAATTGAAGTCCCCCCCAGGCTCCAAATCCTCCTCCGGAAACTCGTCCCCCTCAAGCTGTTCCTCCTGATGTAACATAAAGACTTGGACCTTCTGACACTTGTGTCCTGACGTAAATTTCTCATCACAGTTAAAGCAAAGACCCTTCTCCTTCCGTGCCTGTAACTCGTTCCAAGACAGCCGTGTCACCGTGGGTCGGCCGGTCACTGGAGTCTCCCTCCTGACCGCGGCCGGTGTAGTAGTGTGCCTTGCCAGACTGCGGGCTCGCTGCCTATTCAACTTTTCCTCTTGGATGCGCGCCAAGCTGATCGCGTGGTTCAGACTACGGGGCATGTAGGCATGAACCTCATCGCGTAAGTGATCCTTCAGTCCCGATACAAAACAGCTGAGGAGTGTCTTTTCTTCCCACTGAACCCTGTTGGCCAACTTCTCAAACTCCGTCCTGTACTCCATCACAGTACCCTTTTGCCGGAGCTTCTGTAAGAGCGCCTCAAAGTCTTCAAACTCCAAAGGCCCAAATCGAGCCGTGAAGCCTTCCACAAATTCCTCCCACGGAACATACTCCCGTCCCCGCAAAAACCACTATGTCCACTGGAACGCGTCATCCTCCAGATGAAAGGACGCTAACTGCACCCACTGAGCCTCTGACACCTCCTGATAGTTGAAAAATAACTCAGCTTTCTGTACCCACTCCAACGCGTCGCCCCCACTGTACCGAGGGAAATTCATCTGAGTCAACTTGGGAGCCATGTACGGCCTTTGGCCACGTTCCCCCGCCACTGGGGCCCCATGACGGAAGGGCCCCCCTTCTCCCCACTGCAGCCCTCTTCCAAAGTCTGGTGGTTGCCCTCTCCCTGCCGGTGGGGGTAACAACCCATCACGACCTTGCCTCCACGGAGTGTGCTCGGTAAAAGTCCCGGCCCTCCCATCAGCACCAGTTGCGTAGCCTCCACCCCTGGCGGCCATGTCCAGGCCTGCCGGCCCAAATCCGGCCCTTCCCGTGCTTGCCGCGGGGGGTCCAGCCACTCCGAAGCCCCCTCCAGCCATGCCGAAGCCACCCGGCCCAAATCCGGCGCCCTGATGACTCGCCAGCCCCGATCCGAGCCCCACAGGGCCCGCCGATGCCCATCCGACCCCTCCGGAGCCTCCTGCTACATTCCCGGCTCCACCGTAACCCGCCGGGGCAAACCCGACCCCCGACATGCTCGCCACCCCCGATCCAGTCCAGCCACCGGCAACACCCGCCGATCCGGGCCCCTGCGCGTGCGCTGAAGCCGATCCGGGCAACCCGACGCCGCCCCAGGCCGATCCGGCCCCTCCGTGGTACGCCGCACCCGATCCGACCCCCGTCTGGCTCGCAGCAGCGATTCCGACGCCAGCCGCTCCCGATCCCGCACTTCCCGCACCGGATCCGCCAAGTCCAAGCATTTCCGGCCTATTCCCGGTAGATCCGCCCGGTTCCTCCTCTGCCACCGCCTTGCCCTTCAAATTTTGCGCTAATAGCGTCATGATATCGTTCAAGCGGTCGTCGATCCGCTCCTCCAACCTTTGAGTGGACGTTTTGACATTTTCTTCGATGGCGGCTACCGAATCGGTAAGCCCCATCAAGTTTTCCTCAAGGGTTTCCAAGCGGCCATTCTCCTCTTGCGAGCGTGTATTCACCATGACGGAGGAAGGAATCCTCTGATACCAAATGTTATGAGCGAACTAGGAAGAAGAAGATCTAGGGGAAGAAGAGAGATGCTAGGGTAGAAATGAGAGGGAAAGGAGAGAAATACCTTGGTTAATTCTTGCATGCCTCCAAAAGAGAGGGGTCCGGGTATATATAACCCCGGACCCAAGGCCGGCCAACCAAGGGGGCCGGCCGGCCCCCATGGGGCTGAACCAATTGTGGTTCAGCCCCCTTGAGCCGATTTTTAAGAAGAGGGGGCTGAACCCATTGGTTCAGCCCCATTGTTGCCTTGCACGCGCCGTTGCCGCCGCTGGTAATGTTGCCCGAATAGCCTAGCCTCGTCGGGAGGCTTAACAATGTTCTCTCCCCTTGACGAAGAGCATGAGTCGAGGACAAAAAGTAGGACTCCCCCTCACGGAAAGTAACATCCATGGTACAAAACATACGCCTGGAGGGGGGTGATAATAGCGATACCCTTTGGCCGTGGAGAAGTAACCAATGAAGACACAACGTTGAGCCCGGGGGTCAAGTTTGTTACATTGAGGTTGGTGCACGTGCACGTAACGGACGCACCCAAAGACACGGGGTGGCAAATGGGAAGTATGAACCACGCTAGAGGTTGAGAGATGGGCTAGAGGAGTAGTAAAGGAGAGAATACGAGAAGAAAGACGATAAGATGTGCGGCAGTAAGCACCGCATCACCCCAATACGGTTTAGGAAGATGCATTGTCAAGAGGAGACAACGTGCAACCTCGAGGAGGTGCCGATTTTTCTGTTCGGCCACTCCGTTCTGAGTAGATGTGTAAGCACAAGTTTTCTGGTGGATGATACCGTGAGAGGTGAGATAAGCGCTAAAGGAACCACGATCGTGATACTCCCCTCCATTATCACTTCGAAGAACACGAATAGTGACATTAAATTGCTTTTTCACCATGTTATGGAAGACTTGAAAGCACAAAAAAATGTTACTTTTATTTTAATAGATAAACCCATGTAGTACACAAAAAACAATCAATAAAGGTGACGAACCAGTGAAAACCAGTCAACGATACAAAGGGGGACGACCCCCAAACATTAGAATGTATAATATCAAAAGGAGTGCTACAAGAAAAAGAAAGATGTGGAGGTCTGTCGCACATGTTTAGACCGATTACAAATATCATAAGAAAATTTCTGAAGAAATGGTACAAAAACAGGAAATAATTTTTGCATGTAGACGGAGAACGGATGTCCCAAACGCAGATGCCAACGGTAAACATCCTCTGCAGTAACAGTAGAACTGAAAAGGGCTTGAGAAGGAGGAGAAATGTCCAGATAGTACAAGCTGCCACTGCACCTACCATTGCCAATGTTCCGCTTCGTACCAACTTCTTGAAAAACACAAGAATCAGGAAAGAATGTTACAAAACAGTTAAGAGATTTCGTAAGATTGCTGATGAAAAGTAAATTGCGAGGAAAAGAGGGAACATAAAGACCAAAGGTAAGAGAGATGGACGGAGAACAAGAAATGTTGCCCTTGCCCGCAATAGAGGACAACGATCTGTTAGCAAAAATAACTCTCCTTACTCGACAAAGGAGTATAAGAGAGAAAACCTGAAGCGGACCCAGTCATGTGGTGGGTGGCACCGGAGTCAAACACCCATTCAGAAGGAGATGTGGTGGCCGCATGAGCACTAGGCAGAGTATCTGTGGCAAGAGAAGTAGAGCTTCCAGTGATCGGATCAGACTGAGAGTGAAGCAAGCGGCAAAAGACATCTAACTTATGAGCAGTAAGAGAGGAGGAGGCCGTAGACTGGAACTCATCATAGACATCAGTGGTGTAAGCAGCGTCATGAGAACGGTAGACACTGTGCCTATGGCCCCCGCGCCCAGATCAACGGCCCCAACCACGACCGCGACCAGGAGGAGCCAAATGCGGATGAAGTTTGAAGCATGCCTCCCGAGAGTGTCCCCGTCGACCACAGTAATCGCAGGTAGGCACCGAGGATGCAGGAGTAGGGATGAGGCCACGACCAACACTCGTCAAGGCAGAACGATCTGGAGGAGTCATAACATTGAGAGACTTGCGACGGTCCTCATCACCCAGGATCATGCTGAACGCCTCATGAAGGGAGGGAAGAGGAGAACGGTGTAGAACATGTGTCCGGACCACATCAAATTCCATATTCAACCCCATTAAGAAGACATGAAGACGGAAACGGTCCTTCCGTTGCTTTAACAGGACTGCATCCGCTGTACACGTTGGAGTGAAATGTGCAAAGTAGTCCAGTTCTTGATACAAGCGCTCAAACTCCGAGAAGAATGATGAGACAGTCATCGACCCTTGACACAACTCCAAAATGCGGCGAGTGAGCTCATAAACCTTGGTGGAACTACCAATCTGAGAGTACGTTTCTCAAGCACGAGTCCAGATCTCGAACGCAGAGTCCATCAACATATAGCTCCGATAGACCTTGGGCGACATCAAATGCAGGAGCCAAGACACAACCAGAGAGTTGTCAGAATCCCAGCGCTTCCAGGAGGGATCAGACACAGGGGGCTCCGTAATCGACCCATCGATATAGTCGAACATCTGTTGACTAAGGATGACATACTGAGCAGCACGAGACCATTCCAGGTAATTCGTGTCATCCAGAGAAACCGTGGTAATCTTCAAGGAGCTAGAGTGGCCATGGGGCCGCAGAGGCTCAACTATCGGTGGCTGGATCACGCCCGGAGAAGAAACTGATGAATCGGGTTCACCCATACCGGCAAAAGGAACACAACAGATCAACAACACCTTATTCTGTTATGCAGATCAACAGATCGACACACAAGCAACAACACTGGAGTGGCGCGGAAGCAGGACAAGCCGGGAGAGGCGTGGAAGCAGGACAGCGGCTCGGGGCAGTAGCACAGGATTGGCAGCAACAGACTTCACGAGATCGGATCGGCAACATATGATTGGTAACACAGGATCAGCAGCACAGGATCGACAACAACCCTCGTTTTCATGAAGAAGAAGAAGAGGAGGCGGGCTGCTTCATGGAGGAACGACGACGACGTTCCTCTCAGCAGCCGACAGGAGTGCCACCCGGTATGAGCGATCCGAGTGACGGGACGGGAGAGGCGACGGGGAAGCAGCTACGGTGTGAGCATGAGCGACGTGAGATTTAGGGCACGGGATTTTCTTTCGCCTCTGATACCAAGTGGAAAGGAAATTATGAGCAATACAATTACATTGATAATGCTGGTCCCTTACTCTTATATACTTGAGTAAGGGAAACCTAAAAATAAGGTAAAAAGACATAACTACCCTGGCTTGAACATAACATATTACAACTCTTTCCACGGTCCTAAAACTATGGAATCTAGGTGTCGAAGCCTAGGTATCTCTCCTCCTTACCACCACCGACTGATTGAGTCCCCCTCCTTCATTTGGCCGATCACCTTACCTCCTCGTAGGGGTGGGCATAAAAAACTGCAAACTGCAAAAACTGATCGCACCGCACAAACCATACCGATTTTTAAACCGTACTGCGTAGTTTGTCGGTGCGGTTTTAAAATTTTATAAACCGCACGTGGTGAAGTGCTGTTTCGAATCTTAAAAACCGCAAACACCGCACCACATCGACTATTTTGCGTACTTAGAATTTTTTATAACTATGTGGCATATCGCATTTTGTATTACTAAGTAATATACAAATTATGCAATTACATTTTACAATTACAACCCAAATAGAGAAGTTCATGATTATAACTTAGCTCTTAGTGCTTAAGCTGACTGTCAATTCTCCAATATATGTACTACTAGTTTTTCATAATAGTATAACTAGTTATTTCATGATAATATCATAGCCCGTTGTTCTTTCTTTTATATATGACTCATGACAACTATGAATTAGTGTAGCTACAAAATATCTTAGACAATCTCTGAATTTCAAGAGTGAGAACTATAAAACTCATCGATGATAATAAGTAGCTGATAACATCGAGCATGACATTTACAAAAAATAACGAAGCACATTAAATTGACCAACATATCATAAAGAAGACGTTAGATGAGGGATTGATTAGCACTACGTACATGTCAATTAAAGATCAAGTAACTAATGTAGTGCATTTTTTAATTGTTTTACTCATTTAATAATCACATATTATGTAATTAATCATGTTTCTTTTAGAGTGTTTCTTTTGCTAATAACATACTATGAGATTTTTTCCTTTCGAAGTGTTTTTTTTTTGTTTTTTTACTCATAATGTAGTTTATGTAAAATGCATACAAAAACCGCACCAAACCGCATTGAAAAAAACCGCACAAAACCGAAACCGCAACGTGTATTTTCGGTGCGGTGCGGTTTTGCTCGGACCAAAACCGCGCCCTTGCGGTGCTGTTGCGGTTTAGGCCAAAACCACACCAAACCGCACCACGCACACCCCTACCTCTGAAAGTTGCTTAACTAAAGGTTAGCTAATCACCTAGAGGGGAGTGGTGTGGGGGGGGTGAATAGGTTTTTGAAGTTTTATTGGTTCTTTTGCTGATTTCAAACTAATCTATCTAGAGCTTGTCCTTAGATCCTGCAATAAGAAAGAAAACAAGCACCCAACAAACACACAAAGATTTATAGTGGTTCCCCAATTGAGTACATCCAATTTCCCTCCCACCTGTCCAACTTATTTGTTGGACCAGACACAAACTCCACCAATATGCTCCTCAGAGCTTACACCTCAGGCCCTCAGCCTTGCACACAGATTCTTCACGGAATCCAAACTCAGAACCACAAACGTTCCTACCTCAGAGCCCTGCAGAGCTCCCACAGCTCAGTGATCCACTGATCACCTACCTCAACTTTATTTTTAAAGCCTACAACTCAGTCTCTTCAGCCCTACAGCTTCAGGCACACAACCCTACTCTCAGAGTGCTGCATCACTCCTACGACTCAGTACCCTTCCAGGTACCTACAACTCAGCCTCCTCCAAGGCCTACAACTCAGTGACACACTTGTCACCTACAGCTCAGTGACTCTCCAGTCACCTACCTCAGGCACAAGGCCCTACACTCAGGATGTGAGGACAGCCCTACCTCAGATCCACACTTGGATCCTATCTCAGAGAGCAACACTCTCCTATCTCAGACAATTAAGCCCTACAGCTCAGATCCACACTTAGATCATACCTCAGTGATTAATTAGTCACCTACTTCAGGCACAAAGTGCCTTACACTCAGATTCAGATTAACTGAATCCTACAAGAAATAAAATAGAATAATGTTTAAGAAAAATAATCAGTCTAGGCCACTTGCTGTAGAAGAAATAAGTCGTCTTCTACAGCTAACTTCTTTTTTGCTGCACAGGAGGACATCTATATGCTGTTAAAGGCTGACTGCCCCTTCACACAACTAACTTCTTGCTGAATGGTTGAATCAGCAACCTTGTTCTACAAAAAACTATCTTGCTGAACTTGAAGAGCTTCAGCTATCTTTTCTTTTGTCTTCTGGCTATCTGATGGCGACCGCCACCATGACGGTCAAATTAATGATGAAGATGACGTGCATGGCGCATTGGTTGATCATGGAGTTGCGGCGGATGATGATGATGTTGGCCCACCGGCTAAAGACTTGCGGCGCCGTGGCGGCCACGGCTACAATCTTCGTCCACGCCACAAGAATTAATTCTTATTTTATGTTTGAATTTAATTATGGTTTGTATTTTATTATCTTGAACTTTTGGTGTGCATTTAGCACTAATTTTGGACTGCTATTAGCGCTTGTGTTGTAAGGCCTATATAAGGCTAAGATTCTACTCATAATGGGGATAATTTTAATTTGCTTGCTAAACAAGAAATCTTCCCAAAACCTAATTTTGATTTCCCCCCTCTCATCCCTCTTCATAGCCGCCGCCCCCCTTTGGGTTTCCTCTTCCCATAGCCGGCCTCCCCACCTTTTCTCCCCTTCCTAGATCTCGGCCACCATCACTCCCTTCCTCCTCCACCAATCTTCCTTCAACTCTCAATCACACATCCTCCCACGGAATTCTCCACTCATCTCATCCTAACCGGCCATCCTTGGGTGGAGACAAATTGATTGCAAGGATCAAAGGCCTTGGGAGAAACTTCACGGTGCAAAGCGGGGAAGACGATCGAGTTTCTACATCATTGGAGCATCTCTCGTGGAGTTCAACGGAGAGCGATCATTTTCTAGTGGAACCACTATCTTGGATCTACTATTTGAGAGGGGTAACGAAACTTCTACACAAGAGTTTTCTTTTCCTAGATTGTTTGCGTGGTGGACGATTTTTTGCGTAACTTTTGAAACGGACAAAATTTCGCGGCGTTTTCTTGATAGATCTGTGGGTTTCTCGTTTGATTTTTGAATACTCTCGGAAGGATTGACGATCCTCGTTATTTTTTGTTGGGGAAAGATCAACCGTTTCTCGAATCGAAATTTTCTTGGTGGGATCTTTTTTTGGTACAACATCGCTTGCCCGGACGCGAATATTCGTCCCTTTAGCTTGATCGGATCTCGACCTCTAGTCGTGGTTCGATCTCTATCGGATTGGCTAACCGAACGTTGGCGCGAGAGATAAATAAACTAAATTGTACCTTGCTGCGTTCCGCTAGCGTATAGTGCGAGGTTGTTTATCGTAGCGAGAGAACACTCGAAATCCCACGTGTAGGCTCCTAGGACGGCGCTACATCAATTTGGTATCAAAGCGAGGTTGTGTTGATTTCTTAATCGACGCCATCCTTACGCTTTCCTGTCGTAGGACGTCGAACCACACTTGGTCGTGCACGTCGCATATTAGATAACGAAATTCAGAATTTTCGTCTTGGGCTGCAAATAGCAACATCAAAAAAAAAAAAAAATTTCTCCAGAAAATTACAAAAAAATTCCTGAATTTTCTCCTTATTTTTCTAAGCAAAAAGTCTAAAAAAATATTTTTTGTATTCCTACTTTATAGGCCTCCAAAAAATCATCTTTTATAAAATATCTGGTCAAAATTCCTGGTTGTCTGGTAGTTCATGCGCACAAGGTCTGGTGCGGAATATTTTCCCTCCACCTCACACATGGCCGACCACTATGATGATGAGCACGCTCCTGCAGCGATTGCGGAGCTTCGAGAAGAGTTCAACGCTAGGTTCGATGCACTCACCCAGTTAATACAAGGGTTGGCTGTAAATCAGGCGGCGCCTCAAAATACTGGTTTTGGGATAAATCGTCAGGGGCCCCCACCACAGCCCGCCAACCAACGAGACGAAAGACAAAACCACCATCGTGATCAGGACGACGATTTCAATTTAACTAGGGCCGTGCGACTACATCCACCATCCTACGATGGAATGGGAGAACCTCAAATTTTCCTAGATTGGATCATGGAGATCGAGTGCTACTTTGAGTGACACAACCTGTCTGATGGTGATAAGGTGCGAGTGGCCCGAATGAAGCTTCTGAGTAGGGCCAAGACGTTCTGGTTGAACGAAGAGAGGCGAATGGGTACCGTGAATGGAGTACCCCCAATTGGGTGGGCCGCCATGAAAGCACTGTTGACTGACCAATATGTCTCCGCGTATCACCGAACCCAAATGTTCGATGAATTAGCCACCCTTCGCCAAGGGGACAAATCGGTAGCGGAGTACATGGGACTAATTAAGGATATGATGGTGAGATGTGACGTCCGGGAAATGCCCGAAGTAACACTATCACGTTTTCGTAAGGGACTCAGGCCGGATATCCAAGGCAAGCTCCTGCGCTACGGTCACACGGATCTTAACGCAACGTTTAATGCAGCTTTGGATATAGAAAAGCACAATGCCTATAAGTCCAAGGGACGAGCTTACCAAAAAGAAAAATCCATTTTAGGACCCCCACCCTCATCCTCCGTGCGAGACAAAGGAAAGTTTCGATCAACAGATTCGAACTCCGTGGTCGTTACCGCTAGGAACATCAAAAATCCCACGGGTGAGAGAGTTCCAATAGGGCGTCTTAATAAGACTAACGTCACTTGTTATTCCTGTGGAATCCAAGGGCATTATGCTAATGAGTGCCCCACTAAGGGAAAACCTCTAGCCCTTTTAGGCTCCACGTCTGATCCCGCAGAGATCGTTTATGAGGCCGGTACTGAGTCTGACGCCGAGCCGAGTGATATTGATGACGACTCTTTCATGATGGTTATGAGATGTATTCTGAATACACCGCGAGCGACGGACGATTACAACCGGACAAATATCTTTTCGGTAAATTTTAAGCACGGTGACAAGTGGTGTAAATTAATAATCGATAGCGGTAGTTGTATGAATGTTGTTTCGGAGAATGCCATCACTCGAATGCACTTAGTCACTGAGCCACACCCACAGCCGTATAAGATAGCATGGGTGAACAAAACATCTATCGCAGTTTCTAAAAGATGCTTGGTACCGCTTACGGTGAAGAGTTATGTCGATAAGGTGTGGTGCGATGTCATCCCTATGGATGTATGTCACGTTTTACTAGGACGACCATGGCTTTATGATTATGATGTGACCCATTTGGGCAGAGCCAACACATACGAGTTCAAGTTCAATGGTAAGACCATTGTTTTGAAGCCCTCACCACCTAAAGACCCGTCGATTATTTCCAAGGACACAGTGGTGCCCGCGGAAAAGAAAGTGATAAGTTTTCTAAGTAGGAAGGAGTTAGAACGCGAGACCTTTCTAGATGGCGTCATTTATGCGTTAGTATGCCTACAAGTAAAGGAAGATTCACCGTCCTTAGAGAACCTACCGTTATCTTTGCGCACGTTATTGGAAGAGTATAAGGACGTCTACCCGGTAGATTTACCTTCCAAGTTGCCACCCATCAGGGATATTCAACATGAAATTGATTTCGTCCCGGGCTCGTCCCTGCCCAATCTACCACATTACCGACTCAACCCCTCCGCACATAATGAACTTCAAATATTAATTTCCGACTTATTAGCAAAGGGATTTATCCGCCATAGTAAAAGCCCTTGTGCCGTCCCGGCCTTATTGGTCCCGAAGAAAGATAAGTCTGTCAGTAGTAAAAGCCCTTGTGTATTCCCCGCTCTTCACTCCGCCACTTCATTGTATGGGAGCTGCACAGTGGAGGGTTAGGTGGACATTTCGGCCGGGATAAAACAATAACGCTAGTGGAGGATAAATTCTTTTGGCCGGGGCTTAAACCAATGGTCAATAAAATCGTAGGGAGTTGCCGCGTATGTCAGTTAGCGAAGGGAAACAAAACCAATGCCGGTCTTTACACCCCACTCCCTATTCCTTCTGTTCCTTGGGAGGACGTAAGTATGGACTTTATTTTGGGTCTACCCATGACATCTCGGAGACACGATTCCATCCTTGTCGTCGTTGATCGATTTTCAAAAATGGCATATTTCATTGCTAGTCACAATACCAACGATGCCTCTCATGTTGCTAAATTGTATTTCAAAGAGGTCGTGGCGCATCGGGGCGTCCCCAAAACGATAGTGTCTGATAGGGACGTTAAATTTACAAGCTATTTTTGGAAAACACTTTGGAAGCTTATGGGTACAAAATTGTTGTTTTCATCGGCCTATCATCCCCAAACGGATGGGCAAACGGAAGTGGTTAATCGTAGCTTGGGTAGTTTGCTTCGTTGCTTAGTGGGCGATCATAAAGGCACATGGGACCTTATCCTTCCTCATGCTCAAATAGCTTATAATAATTCACGGAATAGGTCCACCGGTCTGTCTCCGAACGAGATCGTTCATGGTTATAAGGCGCCCGTGCCTCTTGACTTGGTCCCATTACCACCATCTTTTAAGTCTAGTCAATTCGCTCGAGATTTCGCCTCGCACGTCCACAATCTCCATAAGCACATTAGCGAGACGCTAGCTAAACAATATGCTATTTATCAATCGAATGCCAACGTACATCGGCGAGCGGTCACCTTGAATATTGGAGATTTGGTAATGGTTCGTCTCTCCCCTGAACGGCTGCCCTCGGGCGCTATAAAGAAATTGGCGAATAGGCGAGCCGGTCCTTTTCGAGTGTTGAAAAAGTTGGGCGAAAATGCATATCTCTTACAGTTACCCGCTGATTGGGGAATTTCCCCTATTTTTAACGTTTCCGATTTAACGCTTTATGTCGCTCCACCACCTGAACTTTCTGTCTCGCCGTTTAATATTTCCACTACATCTTCTAATGGTGGGGTGGGTGGTGAGGTTTCTGGATCGTTCTCTCCTGCGGACTCTTCGGGAGGTATGCCGCCTACTGATGATGAAACTTGTTTTTCTTCTTTGCCTAATGCATTTCCAAGGTTC
The DNA here is from genome assembly GCA_039583875.1 of Platanthera guangdongensis. Lineage (NCBI taxonomy): Eukaryota > Viridiplantae > Streptophyta > Magnoliopsida > Asparagales > Orchidaceae > Platanthera > Platanthera guangdongensis. The sequence goes on from CM077156.1 coordinate 84,824,002, forward strand.
CCCCGGACCGTTTTCTTGCCTGACAGGATTTTGCAGGATGCTATATTTCCAACTCCCGATGGTGACGTTCACAGGTTCTTGATTCGTTGGCGTGGTCGTCCTGCTTCGGACGACTCTTGGCTCTTGGCTTCGGAGGTGGAGCTACTTGATGCGGATCTACTACGCCGTTATGTTCCTGACCACTCATCGGTGATGAGTCCGTTTGAGCGGGGGAGGATTGATGGCGACCGCCACCATGACGGTCAAATTAATGATGAAGATGACGTGCATGGCGCATTGGTTGATCATGGAGTTGCGGCGGATGATGATGATGTTGGCCCACCGGCTAAAGACTTGCGGCGCCGTGGCGGCCACGGCTACAATCTTCGTCCACGCCACAAGAATTAATTCTTATTTTATGTTTGAATTTAATTATGGTTTGTATTTTATTATCTTGAACTTTTGGTGTGCATTTAGCACTAATTTTGGACTGCTATTAGCGCTTGTGTTGTAAGGCCTATATAAGGCTAAGATTCTACTCATAATGGGGATAATTTTAATTTGCTTGCTAAACAAGAAATCTTCCCAAAACCTAATTTTGATTTCCCCCCTCTCATCCCTCTTCATAGCCGCCGCCCCCCTTTGGGTTTCCTCTTCCCATAGCCGGCCTCCCCACCTTTTCTCCCCTTCCTAGATCTCGGCCACCATCACTCCCTTCCTCCTCCACCAATCTTCCTTCAACTCTCAATCACACATCCTCCCACGGAATTCTCCACTCATCTCATCCTAACCGGCCATCCTTGGGTGGAGACAAATTGATTGCAAGGATCAAAGGCCTTGGGAGAAACTTCACGGTGCAAAGCGGGGAAGACGATCGAGTTTCTACATCATTGGAGCATCTCTCGTGGAGTTCAACGGAGAGCGATCATTTTCTAGTGGAACCACTATCTTGGATCTACTATTTGAGAGGGGTAACGAAACTTCTACACAAGAGTTTTCTTTTCCTAGATTGTTTGCGTGGTGGACGATTTTTTGCGTAACTTTTGAAACGGACAAAATTTCGCGGCGTTTTCTTGATAGATCTGTGGGTTTCTCGTTTGATTTTTGAATACTCTCGGAAGGATTGGCGATCCTCGTTATTTTTTGTTGGGGAAAGATCAACCGTTTCTCGAATCGAAATTTTCTTGGTGGGATCTTTCTTTGGTACAACATCGCTTGCCCGGACGCGAATATTCGTCCCTTTAGCTTGATCGGATCTCGACCTCTAGTCGTGGTTCGATCTCTATCGGATTGGCTAACCGAACGTTGGCGCGAGAGATAAATAAACTAAATTGTACCTTGCTGCGTTCCGCTAGCGTATAGTGCGAGGTTGTTTATCGTAGCGAGAGAACACTCGAAATCCCACGTGTAGGCTCCTAGGACGGCGCTACATCACTATCTCTGCTGGACTTGAGCTTTCAAGATTAATGGAGAAGAAGATGTCCAACCGCCTCTTGTTTTCTTTTGTATTTTTCTGCGTTTTTTTCTCCGTTACCCTAATCCTCTTTTCTTTTTCCTTTTTATATGCGTTGATTTGAATCAACGACACAATTGTATGTGGGCCCAGCCAAGGATTGGTGAGTGCCACCTCCATCAGAAAAGGACAAAGCAGCTTTCTGCGCCGCTGCAGCTTTTCCGCAACGGCTTTATGCAATTTGACTTTGATGACGTCAGCAGTGGTCATCACCATCTGGACTTAGAAAATATTCTAGAACTTCATTAAGCGTTGAGTGATGTTAAGTCACTCAACGCCATCTGTCTTGGCTCTCAGCGTTTCTGAACTTGTGAATTTTCTCTGGATTTGTCTCAGCGGTTCTGTCTCAGCGGTCTCAGCGTTTTCTTATTAACAGCTGAGACAAGTTTTTGTCTCAACGCTTTCTTCTAATCAGCTGAGACAAGTTTCTGTCTCAGTGGTTCTTTCTCAGCGGTCTCAACGCTTCCTTCTTAGCAGCTGAGACAAGTTTCTGTCTCAGCGCTTTTTTTTCAGCGGTCTCAACGCTTTCTTCTCAGCTATCTCAGTGCTTTTTGCCTTAGTCAGTTTTTCTGGCTTTAGCTGCATTCGACGATCTGTGGGCTGAGCTCAACGAACTCTGATCTTCTCAGCGGTCTCAACGTTTTTTGCCTTAGTCAATTTTCTGGCTTTAGCTTGACAAGTGTTGAGCTGAGCTCGACGATCTATAAGCTGAGCTCGACGAACTGCAAACTGAGATCGACGAAATTCAAGCTGAGCTCGACGAACTTTGAGTTTACCACCAAACTCATTTTCGTCACCTGTCCAATCATGGACTACCTGCATGCAAGAACTAGAACACCCATCAAATACATTATGCCCCTTAGCATGATTGGTGATGTCTCTTCAAATTCTGAGAAACATTGTAGGATATAATTCCCAACAATCTCCCCCTATTTGAGGAAGACATAACACACATCTATGCTAAAGTGCATCAACACAAGAAATATCATGATAGATTTAATGAAATAGTATCATGACAACTAGCCATCCCAGTATAGGATAACTCCCCCTAGATGAGATGACTTAACACTATGATTGAAAGATCAATGGTACAGGTGAATTATCAATTATTGACAATGTGATAGTATGATTAACAACAAAAGTTTTATTAATCATTAACAAGACAAACATTATGATCAAGATGAACCTAATCTTTAACTAATTTGGATATCTTTAGTCAAACAGTAGTAGGTAAAATTTGTGATTATAAGATATCTATCAAGAAATAGCATAGTTATCATACACAGACATGTAAGTGAGAATTTCATGCACATTTGTCACATCAATGTAGTCAGAGTCAAAACATATTCATTTCCTTGATAGAGATTTGAAATTTTTACACTGTTGATATTCATTACAAAACTTAGATTAGACAATTTTTAAATAAGCTTAAGTCTTGCAGTCTTCTATCAGCTATTCTTTGATGAGCTTGCATCAGCATCCTTGGAAGTAACAGTCTTCTTTAAGTTTTCAGCTTTGTTCTCCTGCAACTTGAAGTAAAGGAATGATTTTAGAATATAACTGGGAGGCATTTTCTTGGGGTTGCTCTTTTTTACCAAATTATCTTTGAATACTCCTTCCCTTAGTGAATTTCTTTCCAGATGCTTTATCCATTGCTCAGAAGGATATACACTATCAATATTCTTTAAGATTTGTCCATGACTTATCCAAGCATTGATAATGATGGATTCAAAGGCATCACTTAACTGTTCATGATCTCGATCATCTCTGTTCTAAGCTCTCCTCTTTGCCATGAACTCTTCAGCCAATTGAGTTCCTTCCCTCTTTCTTCTGGCAACAAGTTGTGCATCCCGTGCAATTCTAGCTTGTGCTGGGAAGTCTAGGTCATCTGGCCTCTTTCTATCCAGGAGGGGAAGGTGTAGTGCCACCCTGGTGTCTTGAATTACATTGAAGGCTTGATCCTCAATGAGTGCTGTTGCCTTAGCATGGTTGCTCTCCCCTTTTCTGCCTTCTTCAGAGATGGTCTTTTACAGTAAGGTGGTGTTGGCTTCATTCTTGCTTGATATAGAATTGAATATTCTCTCATTGTCAGCAAGCAGCTCATCTTTCAGAAGTATTGCCTCATTCATAGATTGGAAGACAACATTGATGACATGCTGATTTACATGATCTGCTGCACCCTTGATCACCTCATCAGTTGCACTCACATAATTCTTGACATATCCTATGTCAGCTGCAAAGAGTTTTTGGCTTGTGTCCAAGGATTTCATGAGGGTGGTCAGCTTGATGGTAGCAGTTCCAGTCTTATCAAATCAGGTGGTGACCTGATTGTGTAAGTAAGAGATTTCTTCTTTATTTTTATTCATTTTGGTTGACAATTCATCACTCAGTTTGACAACTGATTGATCAACATACTCCTTGAGGGTTGAGGTATGAGCATCCAAGAGTGCTTTGAATTGATTTAAAAGTTCCTCATTGCAGATGGGGGTAGATGAAGTATGGCTCATAGGAGGAGTTACAACATTCTGAGCAGGGATCTGAGAAGGCTCCCCCTCAACTACAACACCTATAGTAGGAAACATTTCCTTAGCTAAAGCTGTATTAACACTACTAATTAAGAGAGTACGAGTATTACCTGTAGTGGGTGCAGAATCAACTATTCTGTTAATAATTTGATCCATGTTAGTCAAATCCATCTGATCATGCACCCCCTCAGACAGAGCATCCTTCTCTAGGCTTGACCTATCAAAAAAAGTATCTAAAGCTTCAGGAGGCTCATGGTTATCTTCTGTAGTAGGCATATCATCAACTGCAGCTACATCATCAGTATCTGCCATATCTGCCTCATCTTCTGCAGCAACCTCTTCTTCATTGCCAATATTTGACACTTGTCCTGACCTAGGGCTGTCATTTATTTATCAACATGCACAACAGTATTCTGGAGTTGAATGTTTGCAGAAGATTGACTGAGTGATAAGTCAACATGCAGACCAACATCAGCTGGAGAGGATGATCCAAGCTCTGGTTCAGAGTTGAAAGTTCTTTCTTCCTCAGTAGGTTTCTTTCTTGTACCCTTAGAGGAGTCCTTTATTACTGAAGGTTTGACTCATTGGTAGGACCCTAGTGAATCTGTCCAAAGTCTTTATGTCCATTCTTTTTAGGTAGTGAATCTTCATCACATGTTTCTGTTTGAAAGTATCAAGATAGGTGTTCACTAGGTATAAGGAAAGAATTCTGCCCATGTTTGGAGAGGATATACAATCTACTAATCTCTGATAGATGAGAGAAGACCATGAGGTATTTCTATTCAGGATAATTCTGGTCATGACATCAAACATGGACCTGGAGATAGTGTCATGTGATCCAGGTTTGCAGATAAGGGCTTTCCCTACAATATCTGCTAGCAGTTTGCCTCTCTGATTGAAGAATTTCCTTTTAAGAGACCCAGATTTGGGCTCATTGTATCCACACCATCTGAGTGCACTGTCTCTGTCCGTGACGACGGACTCTTCTTCCTCGCTAGGGTTGACAGAGGGTATATGAAGGACCTTTCCTAGTCTCTTAGGGTTTACCTTTATTTTGATATCTTCAATCTTAGACTTAAGAGAGTTTTGAGAGGAGAACACTTTAATGTTCAAGAAGAATTCCACTACCTCTTTTCTAAGAATGGTGGAGGGTTCGGAAAGGGTGTATTCCAAGCCTGCGACCTCAATCATCTTTAACACAGCTTTAATCTCAGGGGAGGCATGACTGAATCCATCCCTCACAATTTCATATCCTTCGTGGAGCTCCTTGATGACATTTGGCGCCATTGAAACAGTGCGGCAAGACGCTGAGAAGGTTTCGGTCTCGACGACTAGGGTTAAGGCTTTAGAGAGCGATGTGACTTTTCGTTTCTCGTCGCCTTTATATATGTAATGAAAAGCTTTAATTAATTTTAATTTTTTTTTTCATTTGACTATTAAATTAAATTTTTTTGGACTTTACGGCTTGCTCTATGATTCATGCTATGATACAGGACACTTAGTGCTTCTATTATATCTCCCAGCTTTTCTTTTACTCTTTTAATTCCTGACCAATTTGTAGCTTTCCTAACTGTCTGGATGTACATTCTATTTCTCACATCATTATACAGATAATTTGTCAATTCCAAGTATGATGGAGACCTAACGTGCTAATTAGTCAGTTATATTGACAACCTTATTATGTAATGATTTTTAAGTTATTTGGCCTTGAGAGAAAATGCTACATAAGTTAACAATGCAGATAATTATGAAGGATAATTGAATCATTGTTATCTGACTGGTGTGCTTGATTAGGTTCATCCTAAGCACATCTAATTTTATTCATGAATTTTCAAACTTAGTCTCTATACTGGAGAGAGAGACTTACCTTGAGGCATGCTGCCTCTAGCTTTTGAGAATAACACACTTAACAGTCTCAACTTTTGTTTTTTGCTTTACATGGAGCATAGTCCTTGAGCAATCATCTTGTCCAAGACATTTGCCTGGAACATCCATTGTCCAAGTATCAAGTCTTATTTAGACAGGTACTTGGACTATCCTGCAAAACATAATTCATTTACCCTTAGACACCCAACAATAGTTTGGTCCTAGGTTCTTGTTAGTATTATAAAATTTTTGCCCAACTCTCTGCCTGGGCTGAGCACTTTTCTGTCCAATAATCACATTCAGGTTATGCCAACAATCAATGACAAAGTGACCCACTTTTCTACAGCACCAACATTTATGAATGTTGTATCTTCTCTTTAGGATAGCACAAAATTGCTGTCCATGAGAGATGTGAACAACAACAGACTTTGTTGGATGAGCATTGCATGATGCTGCCCCCTTCTTTCTGAGTGAAGGTGCTGAGGAACTAAATACAACTTGTCCAGTATGAGCCTGATGTATTTTGGAGCCTGCCATCTAGTGCACTCTCTCATTTCCTTAGATAGATGATATTTGGATTCAAATCTAAAGAACTTGTCCTGAACTTTGTGGCTAGAGTGGACAGTATCTCTCTTTCTTGGATCATGTGCCTTCACCCCACTGGTGGATCACACGTTTGATTGATCCTTCTGGAGTGGTGCAAACTTGATAGTTTTAGAAAGTGAATTTGCCTTTTGAAACACTGTCCTCTTAGCAGGAAATTCAGATTTGAAATGATGCTTGATGTGATTAATACCCAGCTTCTCAGGGACTTGACAAGTTGCAGCTTTTGGCAACTGACCCTGTGACTGAGAAGGGTTAATCACAATCCCTAATTTCTCTGTGAACATTTGTTCCAGATATCTAATATATTTTTTCTTCTCTACTAGAAGCAATGTCTGACACTTAAGACTTTTCTTGAGTTCAGACACCTCATGACTTTTCTTATAAAACTCAATAAATTTATTGTTATAAAGAGTTTTATAAGACTTTAGGACTTCTTTTTTCTTGGCTTGCCTTTTGGCAAGAATTCTGCTCTTTTTAGAGCATGTAGGAGTAGTTCATACTTGTCAATCAATTGATTGACATCAGTTTCAGATTCTGAGTAATCTTTATCATAAGATGAAGATGCACCAGTATCTGGACTGGTCTCATAGTCAGAGGAAGATGCAGAATTGGAAAGAGGTTGTACATTGATTGATTCTGAATCTATCTGACTTCTTTCTTCTTCAGTCATTGCCATCATACCATGACATCCATAGTCTTTTTCATCCTTCTCATTGTCACTGTCTGAGTGTCACAGATGAGCCCTGATTTCTATCCTGACAGCAGGATATTCCTCTTCTTCTTCTTCTTCTGGATCAACAACAACAGATATCAGCCCTATATAGGCTCTTCCTCTTCATCTTCAGATTCTGAGGATGATGAATCTGTCCAGCTTCTCTCCTTCTTAGTCACAAAGGATTTCTCCTTCTTCTTGCCCTTGTGGTGATGATGATGTTTTTTCTTCTTCTTCTTATCATCTTTCTTTCTTTTGACTGGGCAGTCAGCAATGACATGCCCAACCATGCTGCAACAATAACAGATGACATTAGAAGAAACCTGTTTACTAGTTTTAGGGACATACCTGTCATCCTTGGATGACTTCCTTTGATAAGAGGATGAAGATGGTCTGCTCCTCCAGTCCTTCTTCTTTATGAACTTCTGAAATTGCCTGGAGAAGGCATCTAGATCTTTATCAGACATGTGATTGTCTGATGAGCTCCACTCAGAATTTTCTGAGCTTGATTCAGCTTCCCTCCTTGGTGGTGAGGGAGTCTTTCTTCTGCTTCTTCTTGGGGCTTCTGCCTTGAATGTCACTGACTCGGCCTTGGACTTGAATTGGCTTTCCTTCTCCTCTTCTTGTGTAGCAGCCAACTGCATTTCATAGGACTGCAACTTACCAAAGAGTGTTGGTGGAGGAGTGTCTGCCAGCTTAGCCATTTCCCTAATGACAGAAATCTTGATGTCCCAATCTATAGTGAGAGATATAAGGAACTTGTCATTCAACTCATAGTTGCTGAAGACCCTACCATAGGTTCTTAGTTCATTGATTGTCCTAAAAAACCTTTCAAAATAGTCAACAACTTTTTCAAACTTGCTTTGCCTCAAGGCCTCATACTCTTGATTGAGCATGGACTTTCTATTATCTCTAACTTCCTCAGATCCTTCCATGTAGACCACAAGAGTGTCCCACATTTCCTTGGAGGTCTTGCAGTGTACAATATTTTGGAAGGTTGAGTCATCAATGACACTGGCTATAATATTTTGTGCCCTTTTGTCCATGATGGACAGGATCACCTCATCTCTGTCCATTTCTGAATATGCCTTAGGCACTCTCACAGTTGAATTTATGGTGGAAGCCTTTGTGGGGACAAATCCTTATAGTCATATGCTTCCACTACTGTTACATAGATTTTAAGGTCATATGCTTCCATGAACAGTCTGACTCTTTGCTTCCAGAGGCCAAATCCTTCCTTCCTGCAGATGAGTAGCTTCATGGCCCCTAGCTCCTTATAGCTCATTCCTGACCCCATAATTTTATCTTATAACTAACCTTGGAGGTAAACTCAAATTGTTAAATCCTTTTTGAGTAACCTCCCTCTGATACCACTTGAAAGTTGCTTAACTAAATGTTATCTAATCACCTAGGGGGGGGGTTGAATAGGTCTTTGAAGTTTTATTGGTTCTTTTGCTGATTTCAAACTAATCTATCTAGAGTTTGTTCTTAGATCTTGCAATAAGAAAGAAAACAAGCACCCAACAAACTATGTTATTAAAGGCGCGCCTCGGGCGCGCCTAAGGCTCCAGGCTCACCAGACTCAGAGGTTTGCGCCTTTGTGCGCCTTATCTGCGCCTTTAGAATATAAAAGACGCATTTGAGTGAGATTTTTGTTGTAAATTTCTTTCTTCAAAAATTAAGAAAAAAATAATTTAAGAACTCAATAATTTTTATTGATTTAGTGTTCATGAAAGAAAATTGTGTTTTGAGACTTAGATATGATGCAAGTGACCACATTGATTCTATTTTTTTAAGAAATACAAACGATAGTAATGAATGATTAATTAGTACACTAGATGAAAAATTTAGTCGAGAAGCTAAAATGATGTTTGATGCTGATTATTTTAAATGAATATGGTTGCGCCTTATCTTCGTCAGGCACGCGCTTACGCCTTGAGCCTTGCGCCTAGGCTCCAAGACCGCTTTGCGCCCTGGTGCGCCTTGCGCCTTTAATAACTAAGCCAGCAAACACACAAAGATTTATAGTGGTTCCACAATTGAGTACATCCACTTTCTCTCCCACCTGTCCAACTTATTTGTTGGACCAGACACAAACTCCACCAATATGCTGCTCAGAGCTTACACCTCAGGCCCTTAGCCTTACACACAGATTCTTCACAGAATCCAAACTCAGAACCACAAAGGTTCCTACCTCAGAGCCCTGCAGAGCTCGTACAGCTCAGTGATCCACTGATCACCTACCTCATCCTTATTTCTAAGGCCTACAACTCAGGCTCTTCAGCCCTACAGATTCAGGCACACAGCCCTACTCTCAGAGTGCTGCAACACTCTTACAACTCAGTACCCTTCCAGGTACCTACAGCTCAGCCTTCTCAAAGGCCTGCAACTCAGTGACACACTTGTCACCTACAGCTCAGTGACTTTCCAGTCACCTACCTCAGGCACAAGCCCCTACACTCAGGCTGGGAGGACAACCCTACCTCAGATCCACACTTGATCCTACCTCAGAGAGCAACACTCTCCTACCTCAGACAATTAAGCGCTACGCTCAGTTCCACACTTGGATCCTACCTTAGTGATTAATTAGTCACCTACCTCAGGCACAAAGTGCCTTACACTTAGATTCTGATTAACTGAATCCTACATGAAATAAAACAGAACAATGTTTAAGAAAAATAAAACAACTGACTCAGAGAAAATCTCTGAGTCTACTTTGCTGGACTGAATAGATATCAGTACAGCCCACTTGTTGTAGAAGGAATGAGTCGTCTTCTACAACTAACTTCTTCTTTCTGCACAGGTGGACAACTATCTGCTGTTGAAGGCAGACTGCCCCTTCACACAACTAACTTCTTGCTGAATGGTTGAATCAACAACCTTATTCTACAAAAAACTATCTTGATGAACTTGAAGAGCTTCAGCTATCTTCATTTGCCTTCTGACTATCTCTGCTGGACTTTAGCTTTCAAGCTTAAGGGAGAAGAAGATGTCCAACCTTCTCTTGTTTTCTTTTGTATTTTTCTGCTTTTTTTTTTCTCCGTTACCCTAATCCCCTTTTCTTTTTCCTTTTTATATGTGTTGATTTGAATCAACGACACAATTGTATGCGGGCCCAGCCAAGGATTGGTGAGCGCCACCTCCATCAGAAAAGGACAAAACAACTTTCGACGCCACTGCATCTTTCCCGCAACGGCTTTATGCAATTTGACTTTGATGACGTCAACAGTGGTAATCATCATCTGGACTTAGAAAATATTCCAGAACTTCATTAAGCGTTGAGTGATGCTAAGTCACTCAACGTCATCTGTCTTGGCTCTCAGCGCTTCTGAACTTGTGAATTTTCTCTGGATTTATCTCAGCGGTCTCAGCGATCTCAGCGGTTTCTTATTAACAGCTGAGACAAGCTTTTCTCTCAACGCTTTCTTCTAATCAGCTGAGACAAGTTTCTGTCTCAGCGGTTCTTTCTCAGCGGTCTCAACGCTTTCTTCTTAACATCTGAGACAAGTTTCCGTCTCAGCGCTTTCTTCTCAGCGGTCTCAACGCTTTCTTCTCAGCGCTCTGAACTCTTTCTTCTCAGCTATCTTAGCTGTCTCAGCGCTTTTTGCCATAGTCAGTTTTCTGGCTTTAGCTGGGTTCGACGATCTGTGGGCTGAGCTCGACGAACTCTGATCTTCTCAGCGGTCTCAGCGCTTTTTGCCTTAATCTATTTTTCTCGCTTTAGCTCGACAAGTGTTAAGCTGAGCTCGACGATCTGTAAGCTGAGTTCGACGAACTGCAAACTGAGATCGACGAACTTCAAGCTTAGCTCGATGAACCTTGAGTTTACCATCAAACTCATTTTCTTCACCTGTCTAATCATGGATTATCTGCATGCAAGAACTAGAGCACCCATCAAATACACTATGCCCCTTAACATGATTGGTGATGCCTATTCAAATCCCGAGGAACATTGTAGGGCACAATTCCCAACAACCTCCTCGTACCAACCCATCCCCCACGCCCCCTCATATAACTACCTCAACGACATATCACCCTTCCTATAAATACCTCCAACCAATGTCCTTCAAATAACCACCATTAGTACCCACTTCCCCAACCTATAAACTACTCACTTCCCTCTTAAAACTATTACAACCACCCTCCACTACTTATAACTACCCTCTCCTCCTATTCAATGTTTTAAATATCGGATGTCAGACATATCAGATTGTGTTTTTAAATGTCGGATGTCGGAAATCGGAGACATGTCAGGGATATTTTAAAATATCGGATTTCTATATATTATAAATAAAATTTTTATTTAATGTATCCTAACTATAATTATATGTTATAAAAATAGAAAAAAAAAATAACAAATAAATAAAAAATGAGTCATTTATATTATGAAATAAATTTAAATAGTATCAAAAAAAACTATTATTAACAAATACAAAATGATACATTGTAAAATATATTTAATACTATAAAATAATTTTATTTTGATAATAATAAGTTTATTGCAAATTAAAAAGATTTAAAAGTTAAAAATACTTGATTTATTATAAGTTTTTTCAAACTTATAAATTTATATTAAAAATATAAAACAATCACCTAATAAATGTATTAAATATTTTTCTATTTTTTATAATATGAAATTAAAAATTTGCGAAACAATTATACAAAATTGATTGTAAGAATAAAACGTTAAAAAATTAAAATAATAAATTTAATCGATTTAAACATACATAATATAGTATCCATAGGTGATGTAAATATATGATGTTTGTCTGCAAATATAACATAAAATAAAATAGCGGGTGATGTATTTAAAAGTCATGTCGGCTGATATATCAGAAAAGATCGCACATGTCGGTCTATATTTTATAGAAGGACATAATCTATTATTTTGAGAAAAATATGTCGTTTTTCTCTAAAAAATGACATGTCGGGAGACATGTCGGACATGTTGGAGGACATTTAAAACAATGCTCCTATTAATACATATAGAAATTGAATCCCAATACTCCAAACCACAGAATTACCTTGTCCACTACCCGAACCAAAGCCCCAATACTCCCTTAATCATTGCCAAATTCCCTCTCATTCGTACATCGACATATTACAGTCTAACCGGCCCATGGCTCATCAATGTCTCATCGGTGGTGGTGGTGGAGATAGAGATACAAGAGAGTCGATTTCAACCTACGGAAATGTGATGAGGGATTTAAGTTTTTTTCATTGTTTGATTTCATTCATGACCCAAGTATATATAGAGAGAGAATTACATGATGACATAATAAGTGTGTACACTTAGACTTATGTAAAATAACATATGCTAGACTCGATGACATGATAATTAAAAGCCAAGACATGCATCAACACAAGCATAAATTAGAACATACATAAAATAAATGAATAACTGGTCGTGCGGGATCATACCATCCTACTCGTCCTTCAAATCGAGTTTGTCCTCAAGTTTGATCGAGGCTCAGATGGTTTGATCATCTAGTTCTTTAATTTTGCACCAAAACAACTCCTTGTAGCATATTGCCAGAACGGAGGCAACATTGAGAGGCAAGCCTTCATCATGTTCACTAATGATGCAAACAATGGCGATGTTGTTCGAGGGTCATTTCTCCTGGGGAGGCGTAATCAACATGCCCTTGTGGCGGCGGCTAGGTGTCGGAGAACTAAGAGATGCAGGGTCTGGAGCGGTTATGGTGCTTGCGAAGGGAAAACCATGGTCAGTAATGGATAGAGTCACATCAATGTTGTCTGATGGTGGTGGTGGACAACTGAGGGTGACATGAGAGTCTGTAAAATGGGACCTATGGTGATCGAGTGTCGCAGTGCCAACTAGTGAACAATTATTGGAAGAACTGGCTCAAGGGAGCAGCGTGACGGGTGGTGCGGATCTTGAAGTCGGCAAAATCTCTTGTTGGAGAGGTGTTTGATTGAGAGGATAGAGATTGATAGAGTTGCAATGAGGGTGTCCAATTGTGAGTCAGAAACAATTTCAAATTGCTTAACGGGTCACGGAGAAGCAGTTTGTGCAGCTTGATGGCCGTGGACTTTGACAATGAGAGTTTTGAAATTGCTCGTGTTGTTGTGTCGCATGGGCGGCAACTAGGTCCCTTTTACATTGCTTGAAGGTTGTCTTATCCTTCGAATCTTTTTGTCAGGCAACCTCAGCTGCTACGGAGCCTAAAGGGACTGGAATTAAAACAGTGTTATTATGATTTTGGCTAAGATTCCAGTATAATCCTCGTAATACGGAGGGTTATATTGTCATTAGGTCGTATCATGTTGATTCTTTTACTACTCATGGTCTCTGTGATATTTTGGATATTTAACTTACATTTACTTTTATGGTTAATGGTTAACTTGCCTAATAATCTTATATTGAGAAGTTACAATGACCTATGAAATCTTCGTATCCTCTGGCCTGCATCTCTAATTCATTTTTCTTAATTTCGTAAATGCTAACTATAAAATCCGGGCTACAATAAAAGATACCATTATTTTCTGGCATATCCACTTCCATGAATACTACCATAACTTTTTGGGCATCTGCCCCCCATCGTTTATCGAAGATTGTTATTAAAACTTTAGTTCCTAGCTTTTTCCGTGTTAGTTAATCAATGTTCTTGGGCAGCATTTTTCTTCTTCCTTCGGTCCATTCCTCAACCAGGTGCAGTCGTTTTCTTCTTCCTTTAGTCTGCTCTTCTTCTTTTTCTTCCTCTTCTTCTTCCTCCTCGTCTTCTTTTTTTTTTTGCTTCAATTTGCTATTGCCCTGATGAGATGAAGGGAAAATTTTTCAGATTGTGCCATAATAAGGTGAATTCCATTTCCATTTTTTTTGGGTTTTAAAATTGCCAAACAAATTAATTGGAATTCAGTCCAATTTCGATTTATACGGCTTCTGAAGTTGAAGGTGTGGCAATAGCCATTTAATTCTCATTAAGGTTTGTTTTGTAGTCCTTGCAATTGAAAAAAGGATTTGATTAGTAGTTATGATACATATGAGATCAATGAGTGTAATCTTCCAATGTTTATTCTTCGAATGTATTGATTTGTTCCCATAAGCGAGACAACCACTCAATAATATTTTTCGACGAGAATTAGAACCCTAGACCATTAGGCATTAAGCCATGCACTTTGTTTGCCGCCAAAGGTTTTGTGGCTTTAAGCACTAGACCTTCGAAGGCTTTCTAGGTCAAAGATTTGGATGGCTTCTCAAGCACTTTTCTTCTTCTTTTTGTTGAAAGAGCCCAAAGCTTGTATGTATTATTTCCGTATGTAAATACAAGGAGAGAATACAAATATATAGGAGAGAAGAAAGAAGAATAAATCCTATACATGATGTGGGACTAAAGAAGGAGAAGAAATAAAGGGCCATCAAATGGGCCTTTTACATGGGCTTTTCTAACACTCCCCCGCAAGCTGGAGCGTACAAGTCGTAGGCGCCAAGCTTGGATAAGAACTGATAGTATAGCGGCCTGGAGAGGGCTTTCGTCAGGATATCCGCAACTTGGTCGGTAGCAGGAACATGCTCCAAATCTATCTTCTTTGACTGTACCTTTTCCCGGATAAAGTGACAGTCAACTTCGATATGCTTTGTTCGTTCGTGAAAAACCGGATTCTTGGCAATATGGATTGCTGCTTGACTGTCGCAAAATAAGGTTGCCGGAGATGAGAGACGAACACCTAAGTCTCCCAGAAGGCCTTCAAGCCAGGTTAGCTCAGAAACAACAGCAGCCATAGCCCGGTACTCAGCTTCGGCAGAGGAACGCGCAACCACATTCTGTTTCTTGCTACGCCAAGTTATGAGGTGTCCACCAAAATAAGTGCAGAATCCAGTTGTGGAGCGTCTATCATCAATAGATCCTGCGTAGTCAGCGTCAGAATACGCGACAAGAGATAGAGATGTGGATGGCTTGTAGACGAGTCCTTGTCCGGGGGCGATCTTGAGGTATCGAAGGATGCGCTCGACAGCTTGAAGATGAGATGTCCGAGGAGCGTGCATGAAACGGCTCACAACTCCTACAGCAAATGAGATGTCTGGTCGAGTCACCGTAAGGTAGATCAGCTTCCCAACCAAGCGTCTGTAATATTCCGGATTTGTAAGTAGCTTGTCAGAGTCAGAGCTATGGGCCGAGAGCTTGTGGTTTGCGTCCATAGGAGTCTCCGCAGGTTTGCACCCAGAATAACCTGCATCACGAAGGAGGTCCATACAGTACTTCCTTTGAGATATCACAAGACCATCAGGGCGTCGGGCGACCTCAAGCCCAAGAAAGTACCGAAGGTTGCCCAGATCTTTGGTTTGAAAGGCAGAATTCAACTGTGCCTTAATCTGTTGTATTCCGGCCGTGTCGTCGCCAGTAATCAGGATATCATCAACGTAGACCAGATGAATCACAGTCCCAGTTGACCGATGTCGGGTGAAGAGAGAAAAATCAGCCGAGCTCCGAGTGAAGCCACTAGCACAAACCACCTTACTGAACTTTTCAAACCACGCACGCGGGGACTGTTTGAGACCATAAATGGATTTTCGAAGATGACAGACCAAAGACTCCCCCGTGGTCTCAAACCCGGGAGGCTGCTGCATAAAAACGGTCTCCTGTAGATCGCCGTTGAGGAAGGCATTCTTGATATCCAGCTGATAAAGAGGCCAGTGACGATGAACAGCCAAGGAGAGAAGAACGCGAACTGTGTTCAATTTGGCCACGGGAGAGAATGTTTCCTCGTAATCAAGGCCATGTTGCTGAGTAAACTCCCGGGCCACAAGACGGGCCTTCAGACGGTCGATAGTGCCATCCGCCGCATGTTTAATGACAAAGACCCATTTGCAGCTAACAGGGGTGTGGCCAGGAGGAAGAGGAACCAGATCCCAGGTCTGGTTAGCCCAGAGAGCCTGCATCTCATCGTGCATAGCAGCCCGCCATCCGGGGTGGTGAAGCGCCTCCTGCACATTGTTAGGAAGAGAAATAGAGGAAAGGGAGGTGGCAAATGCGTAGTGAGGCGGTGTTAGCCGATGGAGAGAGACGTAGTTGGCCAAGGGATGAGCCGTAGAGACGGGAGCGTGATCGACCGCAGCCGAACTATCGCTGGCAGCAGGGAGCTGGGGCAGAGGAGGGAAGGCGGTTGATGAGATGACAGGCGGTGGAAACAGCAAAGTTCCAATATTCGGTGGGAACGTGCATTTGGAACATAAGAGAGCGGGCAACGTCGAGAAGATGACGATTTTTGCGTTCGGCCACCCCGTTTTGCTGAGGGGTATACGCACAAGAAGTTTGATGGATGATACCAAAGTCAGTGCAGAGAGTGGAGAAGGCACGACCCGTATATTCCCGAGCATTATCAGTGCGAATGATTTTGAGAGGAGTGGCGAACTGTGTACGCATCTCAAGAAGAAAGGCGCGAAAGACAGAGGGAAGTTCATTGCGATCATGGAGTAAATAGAGCCACGTGGTACGGGAGTAATCGTCAATGAACGTGACAAAATACCGAAAGCCAAAAATACTAGGGATCCTATAAGGACCCCAAATATCAGAATGAACTAACGATAAGGGAGTAGGACTCCTGGCACATGCCGGGGGGAAAGAGGAACGGTGTTGTTTGCCGTAGACACAAGATTCACAGGAGAACTCTTGTAAAGAGATATCAGGAAGAGCCCGCTTGAGAATCGGAAGGGGAGCATGTCCAAGACGGCAATGCCAATCAACAGTAGAGATGGTGGTAGCCGATGTAGAGAGAAGAGTTGGTGGGATATCCAAGATGTACAACCCATTCACCAGCTTCCCCTGACCAATGGTACGTCGGGTGCGGCGATCCTGCATAAGAAAAGAAGAGGGTGAAAATGTAATACAACAGTCAAGGTCGTGTGCGAGACGACTAACTGATAATAAATTGAAGGGAGACCCCGGAACGTGAAGAACCGAGGAAAGAGAAAGGGTTGGTGTAAGTAGAAGATCAGCGGAGCCAAAGACGGGGAGGGTGGCTCCGTTGGCCACAGTGATGCGAGCAGGATGAGGCAGTTGGAGATACGCTGGGGGCTTCTGGGAGGAGATATGGTGAGTAGCGCCAGAATCAACGATCCAACAAGGATGATGATGAGAAAGGCAGGTGATACCCTCTGTAGAGAAGGACACAACAGAGGTGACAGCTGAAGCAGCAGGCGCCATGCGGAGAGAACCCGCAGCGGTCTGGAGGTCGCGGCGGTCTGGAGGTCGCGGCGGGCTGGAGGTCGCGGCGGTCTGGAGGGCGCGGCGAGTTGAGTGAGGCCGCGGCGAACAGGAGCAGTCCGCGAGAGGAGAGCTCGGGGAGTTGGAAGAGGTCGCAGCTGGTGAGAGCAGAGCGGGAGCAGTTCGCGACAGAGGCCGCGGCGAACTGGAGGACAGGTCGCGGCAGCGGACAGGAGCAGTCCGCAAGAGGTCGCGGCGAACTGTGGGCAGGTCGCTGGAAGAGGAGCGCAGTGGATAGGAAAAAAGGAGGCCGCAGGAGGTCGCAGGCCGCAGGGCGGACAGAAAGTGTAGTCCGCAAGAGTCCGCAGGAGTCCGCAGGGGAAAGCGGAAGCGGAAGCACGGGTAAGAAGGTGGTCCCACGGAGAGAAAAGGTTAGAAAAGAGAGCGTCCGCAGCGAGAGAGAAGAGCGCACAACGGACAAGAAGAGAGTCCGCGGCGGACAGAGAAGGAGTCCGCAAGAGATGGCGGAGAGAGAGAGAGTCCGCGAGCAGAGGCCCGAGCGGACAAAAAGGAGGAGCGAGCTAGAGGGAGCAGTCCGCGAGCAAGGAGGCTCGAGCGGATACAAGCAGAGACCGCAGCGGACAAGAGGGAGCAGTCCGCGAGCAAGGAGGCTCGAGCGGATAGAAGCAGAGCCCGCAGCGAGAGAGAGAGAAGCTCGAGGGAGCAGTCCGCGAGCAAGGAGGCTCGAGCGGATACAAGCAGAGCCCGCAGCGGACAGGAAGGATCGTCCGGAGCGGATGGAGAGAGGTGGGCCCCACGAGTCAGAGCAGAAGATGGCTATAAGAAGCCTGGGGAGGGTGGAACCACGGAGGGAGAGAAGAGGAGCGGAAGCAGAAGGGCAGTCCGCACGAGACCGGAGCGGATGCAGGAAGGCAGTCCGCACGAGACCGGGCGGACAGAAGCAGAGGGGCAGTCCGTAGGAGACCGGGCGGACAGAGAAGGGGCAGTCCGCAGGAGACCGGGCGGACAGAGAAGGGGCAGTCCGCGGCTAGACGGAACCTGGCTCTGATACCATGTTGAAAGAGCCCAAAGCTTGTATGTATTATTTCCGTATGTAAATACAATGAGAGAATACAAATATATAGGAGAGAAGAAAGAAGAATAAATCCTATACATGATGTGGGACTAAAGAAGGAGAAGAAATAAAGGGCCATCAAATGGGCCTTTTACATGGGCTTTTCTAACACTTTTCATTGCAAGACCGGCAGGTTTGTTGATGGGAAACTCTAATCCTAGCAATAAATTGTTGCATCTTTCTTCATGTCCTTTATAATGTTAAGCACAATCAAAATGGAGGAAAGAGAGAATCTTTTTTGCTGTCTTGTTGCTGTCTCTTTCATGAAATCTGTACCTTTGTCGTTTCTTCGATTGTTGAAGACACTTCTTTCAGTTGCATTGGTCAAGGGAGATGCCACTCTTCAATAACATTCACATATGAAGGTGTGAATCAGTTGATCAAGGCTGCCTCTGGTTCTAGGCACTCTATGACACCCTCACATGTATTTGGATCAGATGCTGGTAATTGTAAGCATTTTTATGAAGCCTCTCTCTCTCTCTGTATATATACACTTATGTATATATTTATATATGTATATATATAGATGTATATATACACACGTAAAAATATAGACACAAATATATACGTGTGTGTGTAGGGTCATTTACTGGGACCTCCCCTGTAAGTTTCTAAAACTATTGCACCCCTCTATCTCTTGAAATTACGAAAACCTCCCATGTAAGTTTATATTTCATAAGATGCATTTACAAAAATACCCTCTGAAGGAAAGCGTCACAGAGGGGGTTTTGTACATGTTATGAAATATAAACTTACATGGGAGGTTTTTGTAATTTCGAAAGATAGAGGGGTGCAACCTGTAATTACGCTAACTCTCAGTGGAGGTTTGGGTAATTGATAGTATGTGTGTGTGTGTAGGAATAATTACCAACGCCATGCGACTTTGCATAATTACTCGGACCTCCCCTACCTTTTAAAATTTGCATGACCTCTTCTCTAAGGTTATATTATTCGCATACGTGTATGTTAACAATATAAACTAAGAAGAGAGCTATTGGTGAATTTTAAAAGTAGAAGGGAGGTGTTTGTAATTTTAAAAAGTGGAGAGGAGTTCCTTGTGGTTATGCAAAATTGGAGGGGAGGTCCCTATAAATGACCATATATGATATTGTATTTACATCATCGCACTGCAGGGAATTCGACTAACTCCGATGAAGTTTGTGGTCAAGATCCTGAGCCTACTAGTACACAGTTTACTGGAAAGTTGACTTCCCAAAACTGCGGGTGCGGCGTGTTGGATGAAAGCGCCAAAATAGGAAGAGTTTCTTCTCATGCTAATTGCTCTCGCATTGATACTTCTACTGTAAATAGCTTTACCTCATCACCCACTACCCCGGCACATGCTGGTAGAGCTGTCGCCACAGATAATTCTCATTCAACCAACACCGTAAGCAGCCAATTGTTGGGAGATACAAATTCGGAATATACAGAAGCTTCTACTTATAATAATTCCACGCGGTTCACACAATATTTTCATGAAGATTATTGCAACGTATCAGAACTCGATGAGTGCCGTGAGTTGACCGAGGCTGTTACGGATGCAGACAGCGTTGGTAGTCACTGCGAGAGAGGAAAGTCGGAGGATGGAGACAGCGAAGATGTCCTCGGAGGAGTATTTGCCTATTCAGAAGAAGGTATTGCTCTAAATCCCTCTGGTTTGATCACTATGGGAAAAGGATCTCTGATTGTGGTTTTTTTTTTCAACGATCTGTGAATCAGGTTGAGCTGATTTGAATTATGTATAATAGTGGTCGAAATGTTATTATGTGAAGAAAGAAGGTCGCCATTTTCATTCCACGCGTCTCTCTTCAAAACGGTGCTAATCGTTGTTTAAAAATGACGAAATCTCGCATCATCTGAACGAACGATGCCTGTAAGACGGTCATTGCTCATCGGATGTTTGGAAGGCTTGATGCTTTTTTTTATTCTCTTTTTTCTTTTTGTATATTTGTAGATGTGCATTTGTAATTTATAAAACAGGCAACAACTGGGACATGTGGAAGCTCCATGTCATGATGATGTACAAAAGTCAACTGTTAAAGAGGATCTTTTTCTGATTCATGGAAATGGTCAATGCTCTGTCGAACAGATTCCTTTTATTCTTTATATATCTTTATTATATAAAATAATAATGATATTTGAAAGCACACCAATAGATAAATCTAGACTTTTGGATGGGAATGGTTGAAAGAATAGCCATTGGATTCACACCAACATGCCTGCAAATAGCCAAAACATTGTTTTCACGGATCTCCCAACTCCCAGAAATCCCGATTTCTCACTTCCGCCAACTCGAGCCATCACGGCCTCACCATGCCGCCGGCGGCGGCCTGACTGGACCCCACCGGGCTGTTCGCCGGCCCTCGACGAGCTCTCCGCTGGTTGTCCGGCGGCGAACGGGCAGGGCTATCAGCGGCGGTGGGATAAGTTCGATTTCACCGTCTTGGAGGTGTTTTGTTTCCAAGTGGTGGGAAATTGTCTCAAAAACTGTGTTTTTTAGACTTTGGAAATCAGTGAACCCAGTGATCCCACTTCCAGAAATGCTAAAAAGGAGTTTTTCATGTTTTCATGCTTCTCATCCCGTAGGTCAACATCCCTCTTCTCCTCTGCCTTTTTCGAATTATTATTTTTCAGACAACTCTAATCCCCCACCACAACTTTTCTGGCAGCCAAAGCAGTCCCAAATGGAGTTCTACTTTGTTTGAAGTCTCTTATGTTGAGCCGCCTTTAGGTTTAAGCATGATTTATTTCAAGCCAACAAATTTATAATATGTGGTATTTTGAAAAATTCAAATGCATTCAAAAGTGATGTATGTATGACATAATATAGGCCCTCAAAACAAATCACTAAAGAAATCATACCATGTGAATATATCAAACCATGCTAAGTGAGTAATTGCTCTACGACTGCTAACATAATCACGAGGCTGGACAATGTCACTTGACATTTGCCCTACGGATGCCACATGCCCTACAGATATAAGGCATCTTCCAAATCCTGAGGTCATGTGTACATCCAGTGAATGATCTCAATTGGATACAACTTGGCATTACAATTAGAATATCAATGTCAAGTGGTATCAGGCTCTCATGCAGGTTGCCATGACATTTTATGTAGCTATATAGACCTTGTTGAAGAAAAGTCATTTTGGACGAAGCTCGAATGGAATTGTGGAGGGAGAGTGATTTTTGTTCACGTGTAAGAGGGGCGAGTCCTCCTCTAGTTATCATTTGCACTAAGATCAGATTAGTTCTTGATGATGAACATAGTTCATGGGAAGGCTGTCCCTTTTCAGAACCCGTTCTAGTATACACTTGTAGGAGGAGTTAGGATCTGAGCCTGTAGTCACATTCAATTCTACGATGGAATATTATTTCTGTATTTTATTTATGCCTATTTTATGTATATTTTTTTTACCAATCACAAATGTTCGTGGCTGGTTTATAAATAAGATTTTAGGGGATCTTCTTAGGTGTTGTAGAATCTGGATGCAATTTTCAAGTTTTCGCGATGTTTCACGATACCTATTCCGTGGGATTTATGTGCGAAAGCTTAAATCTTCTCTTACCTCTCATTTGATAGATGTTCACTTCATGACACAAGTAAAACCTGGCACTAGGAATAATTTCATTAACACCACTCATTTGCAGAACTGATTCCTCCAAATTCTGGCTTCTCAACACTCAGCACAACCCCCCTACTCTCCTTCCCAACCATCCAGAGACGTCACCACACTTCTAGCTAACAACCGTGCAGCACACCCCGGGCCCTCAGCATAAGTCTTTTCAGAACTATAAAATATGTCAAATTACGTCCAGCCTTTCAGACTCCAACTGCTCATGTAAGTTCATGTGCTAAATCTTTACTATTTATCGTTGAATATTTTGTGAGCCACATATCATTAATGATATACTAATTTATAGTACTGTGTTCGGTTTTAATTTTACTTGAAAGGTATATTCGCTAGTCATTTAATAAAAATAGCTTCTCTTTAGTTCAATTAGATTTTGCTTGTGTTTTTAACTCTAATTTGAATTGTGCATGATTGTGAATTTGTCTACTCATCTCGGAATTTAGTGTAAGTGAATGTTGGATTATCATGCATTACATTATTTTATGTTTTCCTACTTTAGTAGGGGGGAGAGAAAGAAAAAGAGGGGGAGGAGAAGGAGGGAGGGGGTGGGAAGAGAAAGAAAAAGAGGGGGAGGAGGAGGGGTGGGGGGGTGCCGGGTTCCACTCCGGTATGAGGGGGGAAAGGGGGGGGGGGAGGGGGGAGGGAAGAGTGAAAAAGAGGGGGAGGAGAAGGAAAGGGGGGAGAGGGAAAAAGAAAGAAGAGGGAAAGGAAGAAAAAAAATGAAGGGAGGGGGAGAGAAAGAAAGAGAGGAGAGAAAAAAAAGGAAGGGAGGATGTTATAATCATGGTTCACTATGAACAAGATTGCATGTGAATTTCGGAGGACACTCATGATTTTATAGCACGCGAGAATTAGGCTTTGTTTGGGAGAACTTATTTTCATCGGTCAAGCGGTTACGACTGCATGCACCGGCCCGGTGCATGCGGTCGTAATCGCTTGACCGATGAAAATAAGTCCTCCCAAACAGAGTCGTAGTCTCTCGCCAAATTAGCAAAATATATGTTGCGTTAAAATCCCTTGTGATTGACTTTTAACCCTAAGCTTAGATTATTGGGTGGAATAATCTCTCACCTTTACAAAATTGAATTTATCTTTGCTTTTTGATGCAAAATTTTTGCTCCGATGTGCTTAGACAAATGACAATGGTTATGACCGTAGCCATTATAAGAAAATTAGTTTTGAACATAAAAGTACGTGGATGAAGTTTCTTATGTGAGGTCGGGCATTGATGAACGATGGTTCATAACCACCATGTTCATGACTACCATCACGTTCATGACTGCCACCGCCGTGCCAAACAAATCCCTTGAGCCATAACAGCTAAGAAAACCTTCTTTAACCAAATTATTTTTCAATATTAAACCTCAAACAAATCTACTAAATAAGTGATTTTTATCTTAAAACTCAAAGAATCATGCTTTATATATTTTCACCTGATTAATGTGTTGGTGGAGATTATGCTAACTCTAATTGAAGGAAATAAACAAGGCTCAACATATTTGATAGTTAACAAGATTCTTTCAAGTTCCAATGAACATCAGAGCATGAAAACATGGAGAACACAACTGCAGAGTGAACACCAGAGGAACAATTTATTTCTTTTCACAATATTTTTCAGTGTTAATATTTTAAAATACAAATTGTTTGAAAACATTAACTCTTCGTATTAAGCCAGATAAATGAGACCGTGAGGAAATCAAGCAAAACGAGAGTTAAATAAAATAGACCAAACAAATTAAAAGATATTTTATTTATCTATATTGAATCTATAACATCGGATAAGAAAATCTGTTGAAAGAATAACCTCATCCCCATCAACAGAGAAACTAAACCAAAACAACATCTTCAACAAAATAGACAAAACAAATCCGAGATCCAAACAATTGAAGTCCAATGCCTCAGTGAGAAAACAGAGCATCGAATGAGATGAAGCAGGTGAACACCAACGCCGTGGAAGACTCGCCGTAGAAGACTCGACGTCGTGGAAGACTCGCCGTAGAAGACACCAACACCAATGCATTTTGGATTGAAAGAAACAATCTGTGGAGGAATTTTACCTATCCGACCACACTGCAAGTGTATCGTCTCCTCGACTTTGATAAGCGAAAAGGCCGCCAGCCCATTCCTCGTGACGGCTGTATAGTGTTACCCAAATCTACAAAAGATGATTGCCAATGAGTGTTTATGCTGCATCATTGGATCAAAAGATAAATAAAATTACCAGCGTTGTGATTTCTAACTTGTTAGTGTTGAGAATACGGCTTGAACATAATTGGAAAGTAGTGTAATCTTGCGCTCTTAATATAGATCTTAAGCTCTTCACCTACTGTCAGTTGATTTTAAGTTGTATGGATAGGTTTTCACATGACAACAGAGCAGAATAGGCCCAATTACATGTTAGAGGTCTGAACTCTTAAGGTATGGGGGAGTGTTGAGAACAAATTTCCGTATAAAAACACTCATGTAGCCTTGTGAACTTAATATAGATCTTGAGTTTCCACCTATTTGGTTTTAGCATTTGGTGAATGAGAAGTTGAATGAGTGTGGGAAGCAATCTTCCATGCGGAAAACCAGAAATCAAACTTGATGAATAAATCCTCCATGAAAAGCTGAAAACCATTTCATATCTTCATTAAAGTTCCCACGGGAATGAGAATAGAGTGATAGAACGAACAAAAAATTAAAACAAAGAAGACACAAATTTGTGTGGTTTAGCCCAAGATGAGATACGTTCACAGGCAACAACAATCCATTTTCACTAAATTAAGAACAGAGGTGCTTACAAAAAGTGGGTGGATTTCAGAATAATCTAAATCATAGAACGACAAAGAGTTTATATAACACTTGGTAGATTTACATAATACCCTTGATAAATACCTCACAGGAAACAGATCAACCCTTGACAAAGAGTTTGAATTTGAGGCATATAATTAACAAAAGCAATCTAGTTAAGTCCATTGTCGTGGAAGACTTGCCGTAGAAGACTCGACGTCGGGGAAGACTCGTCGAGGAAGAGTGGAAGATGCCATCAGTTATCGCGGGGAAGAAGACCTAGCACGATTTTGCCAAAACTCTTCAATCAGGAGCGTCTATCGGGCGCGGAGAAGGTTTGCTAGGGCTCAGCCTCCGCCGATCATCGTTGTTCTCCGACGACAATGCCTCCGCCGACTAGGCCTCCGCCGACCATCGTTCTTCGCTGACATTTGAACGAGCCTGCATTTGAAGATGAGCATAACACCCAAAAACGATCGAGCCTGCATTTGAAGAGAAAAGAAGAGCAACAAATAAATACCAAATAAAAATCAGTAATTAAAATGATCCAAACATTGTCAAAGAAGTTACATTGGACTCAATTACCTTGCCATTATTAATGGAAACTTTGCCAACCATTTCAGAAACTGACAAGTTCACTCCACCGCCTATGGCAGAGATGATTGATAATGGAGAAACTTGAAGATTATCTGAAATCATATACCTTTTTTGAGCCCACAACGAAAGCTTTGCCTGCATCTACCATTATCTTTGCAGACTTGGGATTCCACTCTATGACTTTTGCCTTTTTTATTCCATGTTGGCATGTAGCTGATCCACAAGATTTGTTGTATCCATTATCAAAACAGCACTTTGGGCAGCCCTTCGACACCATTAACTTTATTGATGTAATTCCCTCCAATTGCGGTATTTGGTTCTTATTACATCCGTAGAAGGTAGGGAGCATTGGATTCAGCAACATGTATCTACAGATTACTGATTTGAAGCACTCTAAGCAAATGAGATGAAGCAGGTGAACAAGTTCCTTTGTGTTTTTGGCAGTCAGTTTTTCAAATTGGGAGCTTACTGATTCATGTTTATATGCTTATCTTTCAGCTTTT
Source organism: Platanthera guangdongensis (assembly GCA_039583875.1). Taxonomy (NCBI): domain Eukaryota; kingdom Viridiplantae; phylum Streptophyta; class Magnoliopsida; order Asparagales; family Orchidaceae; genus Platanthera; species Platanthera guangdongensis. The sequence goes on from CM077156.1 coordinate 84,850,011, forward strand.
TATTTTATTACAGTATATTTAGGTTGTTTTAGTTTAGTTGTGGAAATACTATTACACGCTGGTATAAATACAAATTTGAAGATGAAATTACGGTAGCATAGTCATTTAGTTGAGAAACATTAGAGGTATTTCTGTCATATAAGTGTCAGAACTACATGTAAGGGCATTTGTATATATGCATATTGATCCTAAAAATCTAGTTAATGTCTACTTTTTTCTTATTTTACTCGAGATAAGCTGTTGGATCTCTCTTTGTTGATGAATTGTTCTTTTCAAGTTGAAGATGTCAATAAAAAAATTTCATCAGCTGTTGCGAAAATATGGAACCTGAGACTGCAAACTGACGATCTAGCTGCACCATCTCTGGAGGATAACCATGCTATTATAATTCCTAGACATCTGCTAGTTACAAATGCTGATTGTTCACATCTTAGTTTTGGTAGTTTGCCTCCAAAATCGGTATTTTTTCTGGATCGTTACAACAAAAGCCGCTCCATCAAAGTTCAGAAGCAGCTTTGATCTGAGTTAGAAAAAAACACCTTTTGAATCAGATTAATATTTTTACAAAGTTTTGAGAGAAAAGGCACGCAATATCGAATGAAATTTTTATCAGAAGAACTACAAACAATTTCCTTCTCTGCTTTTTCATATAAAGAGTGGATTATCACATCATCATATGCACCAATCCCAATTCCGCATTTATGCCCTGCACCTGCCAATCACCAAAAGGGACAATATTTTCTCAAAATTATGTATAGTTTTAAACTTCTAGGCATGATTATGATGCCATGTTGCTTGACATTTCCATCAATAAAGAAAAAATGACCATCGAGAACCAATTAGAATGCACCTCAGCAGCACAAATGGGATCGCCATCAGTGACCTCAAATAAACAAAAATGCAAAAATCATTAAGCACATAGAACCACACACAAACTCAAACACAAACACACATACACATACATCTGCACACACAAACACACACATAGAAACACGCACAAACTAGAGCACAAACAAACATACACATACATCTACATGCACATAGAACCACACACATACACATACATCTACACACACACACACGCACATAGAACCTCACAAACTCAAACACAAACACATATACACATACATCTACACATGCACACATAGAACCACACACAAACACAAACACACATACACATACATCTAACACGCACAAACACTTAGAACCACACACAAACACAACCACACACAAACTCAACCACACAATCACAATTCACGCACAACCTTCAAATGAAAAAAAGAACATTTCAAATCTGATTTCACATTTCAGATTCACGTGCAGCTTCGATTGAGCAAACCTAACAGTGAAAAAAAGGGAAAACAAAACTGATTTCAGCATTCAAACCTAGATATGCAAACCTAACAGTGAAAAAAATGAAAACAAGCATTCAACCCTAGCTCTACAAACCTAACATTGACAAAAAACGAAAAAAATACTGATCTCAGCATTCAAACATAGATCTACAAACATAGATGTGATGAAAAAAAAGAAGAACAAATAACTGATTTCAGCACTTACAGTAAGGAGGAATATGAAAGTTTTGCTCAGAGACAATGGACGATAGAGAGGGAGGAGTCCCACGCGGGGAATGGAAGTCTTGCCAAAAGAGGTTGCAAGAGAGAGTCGCTAGTGTGAGATGAGACAGAGCGGATGGCATTAAACAACATTGCACACTATAATATTTGCATCACATACTAATACTGGCTGGTGGATGAATTTGTATTGAGGAAATACATAATCCACAGCCGCAACACATAATTTCGCCACGAAATGTCAAAGCCAGCAGTGATCAATTCGTCGACAAGGATGGTCGGCTGAAATTTATCCTGAGAACATGCACAAGATGGGGATGCATAGTTCTACAAATGTCGTAGTGGGGAAGAATCCTTGAAGGGATATCCTATACTGAAGGCTTAAGTACATTTTTTTGTTTGGAATCGCTGAATGTTACTGATTTGGTTTGGAGGTCTTTTGATCACCCAAGTTTTTATAGGTGGTAACAAGATGGTGTTTCTTTTCTATAGTTGTTAATTTATCCCCCGATGAGTTATTATTCTTCATAATTTTAATAATTATAAGATACACAATGGGATTCTATTATATTCAATAGATCAAGAATAAATTTCACAAAGGATATATCCTAGGAAGGCTAAATAACAGGAACCAACAAGTGGAAGCCAATTCCAGAGTGTTAGAGAATACGAGGGAAAATGATGTAAAAGCCCATGTATAAGGCCCATCTATAGACCCGCTTATTTTTTCTTCGATTAGTCCCACATCTATTGTATAGGATTCTTTCTCCTTCTCTTCTCCTATATATTTGTACTCGCTTGTATTTTGGTTATGACAAAGTCTATGTTTGACTCTAAGTTTCTACATAGAGCACCATACTTAAATTTTGTTAAATATACTAATAGCGATAAAACAAACAACCACTACACATTATCGTACTTTGATATAATTTAGCTCATGCCGGGCGGTTCCTGCAAACTATAGTAGGCAAAAAGATCAGGCCATGAATACTCATAGAGCTAGAAAGTTGGCAATTACTGCTAGAATCAAAGCATTCAAGATAAAACAAATTGGTTGGAGTTGGAAGGAACCAAGATCTATATTAAGTGCACAAGATTATGTTGTTTCCCGAAGCGGGACTATTCAAAACATGGCACCTAACGTGCAGCTTCTTTGGCCTCTAAAGTGTTTTCTTAATTGGGTGACTATTAATGAGTTGTTAGGCCTAGTCTGCTTTTATACAATATTAGAATCCAAGTATCCAACATAAAACCAATTAATTGGAGGTGGAGAGGCCTAAGATCTATATTAATGGCATAAGACTTTGTTAGTTTTCTAATGTGAGACTATTCTCAAGAATTGCCTCATCAGTAACATCAGCGATCCACTTTTCTAGCATAACAAGACCAGATTTCACATATTCTCCATTGGAAAATGTACAACATTCCCGTCTCAGCAACAAACTAATGTTTAACATAAAAAAACCTAGTATAAATCAACTGAAAAATAATTTTGAAGATGATGTAATCCCCCAAAGAAATTGATTTACCTATTGAATAGTTGGGTATTAATAAAGGAAAAAAGCTGGGTGATAAGCTTGCAGATGAAGAAGGAAGGCACCTGCATATTTAACAAAATTTAAGTATTAAATGACGGAATAAATATATTAATTAAAACCTAAAAAGACCATGATATATGTATATAGAGTAGCATCTTCTGTAAGGTAGTTGAAATAGACATCTAGGTATATAAAATGGATAGCAAAGGATAGACCAAAAGCACATGGATAGAGTAACACGAAGGGAATGCTATGAAAAAATGCTTTAGAATAACGATGAGCATGATATAACTGATATATTCAGTTGGTTGGAGGCCTGGTCGAGGAGTGTCAAGGGTCGACGATACCATTGGAGGAGTCATCGAGTCTTGCAAATGCTTGGGAGAATCATAGACCTTTTGAGAGTCTCACCGAGGACTGTCACGAGATTGTTGAAGGTTGTCGAGGGCATATGAAAATACTTGAGGAAAACATTGTGGTTGAGAAGTTGAAGCGGCATGCACGCTCTGAGCTTCTGATGCCAAGACGAAAACACAATTAGAGCAACATATTAAATGAGATACGCCTTTATACGTAGGTGGAAAGAAATTAATAAAACGAACAATTCGAATAATCACTTTAGTTGACGTTTTTAAGAAATCACAAATGGTGGAAGTAAGAGCCTCATTGAACATCGACATTTGTTATTCCCGGGAAAGATAGAAAAAATTGAGTAGATTTGGGTTCCATAAGTCATGAGAGGCATTCACATTCCAATGTTTTTGGTCGTTGTTTGCAAGGAGAAGGATTTTCTATATATAGAAGAGTTGAGAGTAGAAGTCGAAGATAATTATTGCAATCACACCTTTTTATTTCTAATTGTGAATAAAAAGGTAGAAGAAGGCATTGGTGCATGCCATAGTTATAGACCTAGATGTGTACTCTGGCTTTTTTCGGTTGTTGTACTCCGAAGCAGCGTGAGGCATGTAAGCAGTGGTGCGTGTATTGTTGTGGTAACTTCACATAGAGTTAATTCCTTGCTTTATTTGTACACCAGATGATGGAGACTACGGCGCGCAACACCTTGAAGACGCCGCACTGACAAATGACCGTGAAGAGCATCTCCATAATAGGCGTCCGGATCGCAAGCCGATTTATTAATAATTAATAATAATTGTTATCAAATTATTATTAATTATTAATCCATGCTTTGTGTGTTTTTTTAATAATTGCACTTTTATTTCATGTAATATATACATTATGGTTATGATATAAAATCATGATGTATGTGTGTGTTTTATTTTCATGTTTTCATGTTTGGGCTGCATGTAGCCAGTTGGAGTGTTGTTGTTGTAGCCTATATATAGGCATGTCCCCCCCTCTATTTGGAGAAGATTGAATGAAAAGAAATTTGAAATTCCTTACCTCTTGAAGCTCCCTCCTTCCTCATCTCTTGGCCGATCTTTCTCTTGCTCCCCCTTCTCTCTCCTTGGCCGCCGGCCACCTCTCATCCCCTCTCTCAAATCTCGGCTTTTCCTCCTCCCTCCCTCATTCTCTAACCCGGCTACCACTCCTCTCCTACCCGAGCCACCATCCACAACTCCCAAGGCCGCCACATCTTCCTTTTCCCTCCAACAATAGCCGACTACCCTCCTCCTTCCTCCTACCCGAAACACCGCCATCAGGGCCAACCCAAGCTGCCTCCGCCTCCACCAAGAAAACCGCCACCTTATTTCTCTCTTGCCATACTTGAAGATATTTACTTCCATATTAAGAAGATTTCGACGGGACTCTCCATTTCCAGCGTAACGCAACGAAGGCGGACGAATTTCACTCCTACCGGCATGATTCCAGTGGAGCCGTTGAAGAACGATCCTCGTCGAGTGAATCAGAATCACCCATTCCGGTTGGGTAACGAACCTTTCCACTTTCGTGTGTCTCTTTCCTTAAATAATCTTATGGTGGAATTTCTGGCATTAAATTTTGAAATCATTTGAAATTTTGTGATTAGCTTTATTTGTTTTGCGTTGTTTTCTTGATCGAGTTAATTTCGTAAAGGGTTTGGCGAGCCCTCGTTGTCTTTTGTTGGGAGAGATCTACCTTTTCCAAATTCGTGATTATTTTCGGCAGATCTCTTTGGGTACAACCTTCGCTCGTCCGAATCCAATGTTGGTCCTTTTTACCTCGATCGGATACCGACCCATCGCCCTTATTTGATCTCGAAACGGTTTGGCTACCCGTACGCTAGCGTGAAATTGAATGAATGTGATAACGTGGAGCGGCGTAGAACAATTGTGTGAGCGTAGAATTCATCGTAAAGAGATAGTCGTGCGCGTCCGTAGTTATAATTCGGCTCTAACGCGTACGTCTACATTAATTTGGTATCAGAGGGAGGTTCTCGTCAATTTCCTAATTGGCACTCCTCCCCCTCTTCTAATTAAAAACAAATAAATTTCAAATTTCAGATTTCAAATTTCGAATTTCAGACTTCAAATTTCAAATTTCAAATTTCAAATTTGAAAATTTAAATTTCAAATTTCAAATTTCAAAATTTCAAATTTCAAATTTCAACTTTCAAAATTCAAAATTTTAATTTTAAATTTCAAATTTCAAATTTCAAAATTTCAAAATTTTTAATTTCAAAATTTCAAATTTCAAATTTCAAATTTCAAATTTCGAATTTCAAATTTCAAAATTTAAATTTCGAATTTCAAATTTCAAATTTCAAAATTTCAAATTTCAAATTTCAAAATTTCAAATTTCAAATTTCAAATTTCAAAATTTAAATTTTAAATTTCAAATTTCAAAATTTCAAAATTCAAATTTCAAATTTCAAATTTTAAATTTCAAAATTCAAAATTCAAATTTAAACTTTCAAATTTCAAATTTCAAATTTCAAATTTCAAAATTTAAATTTCAAATTTCAAAATTTCAAATTTGCAAGTTCAAGTTTCAAAGTTTAAAATTCAAAATTCCAATTTCAAAAAAAATCCAAAATTATGGCCTATGACGTTCACGTTTCCCGGTTGAACTTTTGGTATGATAAAGCCATGACTAAGTTTCCCCCTAGGCAATGCCACACTTGTCCTACTTATGACGGTTTAGGGTGTCCTAAAATTTTTAGGGATTGGCTTAAGGGTATAGAACTTCATTTTAAGTGTTACAGATGGGATGACCCCCAAAAGATTCACTTTGCCCGAGAACGGCTAATAGGTCAGGCCCAGTTATTTTGGTTGAATGAAGAGCGTCGTGTTGGTGGTTATCAACATAATTGGCAGGCGATGCGTAGCCTCCTTTTAGATCAATTTGATCCCGCCTATCTCCGTACTACCAACACCGAGCCTGTGAGTGAGTACGGCTTACTACATTATTGTCACACCGACCTAGACCTCACCTTTAGTATGACTTTGGAGATTGAGAAGAGCCGACCTCCTTGGAGAAAGGTTCACTCACGTCAGAACATTATTACCTTTGAGTCTAGTGGCGTATCTGATCTTGGTTATATTGCGTGTCCTTCTATGATTATGCCCATAGAACCTTTTGAGTCTCCCCGTGAGTTGCCTGCTCCAGTTATTGAATCCTCCAATGAGTCAAAGGAAAGGCTTAGGATGGTGCCCGTCACTGAGGATGAGGTTGCTGTCCCTGACGATTATAGTGACGATGAGGATATTGGTTACCTTAGTGACCTGGATGAGGATTCTACCATTGAGGAATCATCCCTACTCCCCCTCGATGACATTTTGGAGCCTACGGTTACTCCTACTGAGATTACACCTGAGTCAGTCGGCAATTTACCTAATGATGAGAGTTTACTTAGTAGTGACTTAGGAGATGATCTGTTCGGACTCGAGCTGGATCCTCTTAGACTGAGATATATTGAGGACTGTTCTGATGATCCTGATATATTGGACGTTCCGACTGATTGGGAAGACTTACCGTTGGTGAACGAGTTATGCTTGAATGATTTTAGTACTATGAGCCCAAACGATATTTCTTTGATGCAAACACCTTTATCTGACGTTCCCGATTTAAAGCTTCCGTCGGGCTCAATTCTACCCTTGTTTGAGACCATAATTGATTATAAATTAAATAACTTGGATAGTGTGTCATAAGAAATTGTAAGCAAGGAAGTTGCATTATTGGACGATGTTTTGGATTGTACCCCGGGTTTGATTTTACCGACTCGTCCCCCTGACCCGTTGACTCGACATACTAATCATTTAGGACATGAGTGTGGTATGATTGATTTCTGGAGTTCTACAGTGCCCCCTGATTTCATTCTGCCAGTTCCCCCAGATGAGGTCCCATTAGTGCCTCTAGATCTCATATTATTGTTGTCGACCTATGACCCGACCACTGATTCTGAATTACATGATATATCTGATGAATTGGTAGACATGTCGGATGAATTTTCTGTAAGGGCGAATCCATTGTTTGAATTTTCATATGACTTTAATGTCTTTCAACCTGGTGATCTTTCTTGGACGTTAAACCCATGTTTCGACGTTGAGAAGGACTTAGCTCCTCCTTGGGACATGTCCCCTTTGACGGCCTATTACCCTACGAGTCCATCATTGGTCACACCCTCAGATGTTTTGGATTTTATTTCTGTGGTGACTATCTCCTTTATCCTAATTTTATCCTCCATGAATTTTAAAGAAACTCACTTATTGAATTATACGTTTCAGATAGGGCCGCTTTTAGTGCCTCCTGATGAGATTCCCTCGACGCCACCAGATTTAGTTCCGTTGGTGCCGCCTTATGTCGTTCCGTTATCACCGAATGCACTAAGTACGTTTGCGCATGATGATGCTCGCAATGAATTTCATTTACGTAAGCACTGTAGTGAAGCGCCAACCATGTTACAACAATCTATTCAGATTCCTGCTAGCTTACAAAAAAGAGCGTCTTACGGTATAATTTGCGATTTTGACTTGATGCGTCTCGTCCCTGAACGGTTGCCTTCGGGCACTATAGAAAGTGGGCGAGTTGGCGAGCTGGACCATTTGTGGAATTTAATGACATTAGGAGAACGCGCACTACTTTTGAGGTTTTTCACTGATTGGGGTGATACCCCTATTTTTAATGTTTCTGATTTAACGCCACATGTTTTTCCACCACTTGAGTTATTTGCCTGTCCGTTTGGCTCCACTTTGTTCTCTTATGGGTTGGGTAGTGAGTTTGTGCCTGGATCGCTTTCTTTTTCGGTCTTCACTGGAGGTACGTTTGTAGTTGATGTTGAAATTTTTCTTCTTTTATTGCCTAATGCTTTTCCGAGGTTCCCCAGGACCATCTTTTTGCATTACAAGATACTCCGGGTTGAAGTGCTTTCCTCTACTTGTGGCGATGTTGGCCACTACCTACGTCGTTAGCGTGATCATCCAGTCTTCGATGTCCATTGGCCGTTTGGATCGGGGGTAGCTCGTTTGGTTGTAGCTCTCCCACGCTGGTGCAGTAACATCCACTCATCGGTGATGAGTATTTTCGAGCGGGGGAGGATTGATGGAGACTACGGCGCGCAACACCTTGAAGACGGCGTACTGACAATTGACCGTGAAGAGCATCGCCATAATAGGCGTCCGGATCGCAAGCCGATTTATTAATAATTAATAATAATTATTATCAAATTATTATTAATTATTAATCCATACTTTGTGTGTTTTTTTTAATAATTGCACTTTTATTTCATGTAATATGTACATTATGGTTATGATATAAAATCATGATGTATGTGTGTGTTTTATTTTCATGTTTTCATGTTTGGGCTGCATGTAGCCAGTTGGAGTGTTGTTGTTATAGCCTATATATAGGCATGTCCCCCCCTCTATTTGGAGAAGATTGAATGAAAAGAAATTTGAAATTCCTTACCTCTTGAAGCTCCCTCCTTCCTCATCTCTTGGCCGATCTTTCTCTTGCTCCCCCTTCTCTCTCCTTGGCCGCCGGCCACCTCTCATCCCCTCTCTCAAATCTCGGCTTTTCCTCCTCCCTCCCTCGTTATCCAACCCGGCCACCACTCCTCTCCTACCCAAGCCACCATCCACAACTCCCAAGGCCGCCACCTCTTCCTTTTCCCTCCAACAAGAGCCGACTAACCTCCTCCTTCCTCCTACCAGAAACACCACCATCAGGGCCAACCCAAGCTGCCTCCGCCTCCACCAAGACAACCGCCACCTTATTTCTCTCTTTCCATACTTGAAGATATTTACTTCCATATTAAGAAGATTTCGACGGGACTCTCCATTTCCAGCGTAACGCAACGAAGGCGGACGAATTTCACTCCTACCGGCGTGATTCCAGTGGAGCTGTTGAAGAACGATCCCCACCGAGTGAATCGGAATCACCCATTTCGGTTGGGTAACGAACCTTTCCACTTTCGTGTGTCTCTTTCCTTAAATAATCTTGTGGTGGAATTTCTGGCATTATATTTTGAAATCATTTGAAATTTCGTGATTAGCTTTAATTGTTTTGCGTTGTTTTCTTGATCGACTTAATTTCGTAAAGGGTTTGGCGAGCCCTCGTTGTCTTTTGTTGGGAGAGATCTACCTTTTCCAAATTTTGATTATTTTCGGCAGATCTCTTTGGGTACAGCCTTCGATCGTCCGAATCCAATATTGGTCCTTTTTACCTCGATCGGATACCGGCCTATCGCCCTTATTTGATCTCGAAACGGTTTGGCTACCCGTACGCTAGCATGAAATTGAATGAATGTGATAGCGTGGAGCGGCGTAGAACAATTATGTGAGCGTAGAATTCATCGTAAAGAGATAGTCGTGCGCGTCCGTAGTTATAATTCGGCTCTAACGCGTACGTCTACATCACCAGAAGTTTGTACTTTTCATTCAATCAAATTTGTACTAGTTTTATTGTCACGGATGAGAATCTTGAGAAAATTTATATTGCGGATACATTTTCTCGTCCAGTTGTCTCCGAGGTTGGGTTGAAGATCATAAGTTCAACAATAGAAACAAAGAGTATGACGATGCTTGAAAGGTCTAATAGGAAACGTTTGTTGGTAAAGTTAATATAAGACCGTGGCAGAGACAGATCAAAGACCCCTTAGTGCCACAATCTTCGTAAAGTTTTGTTGGAGAAGTCAAAGAAGTAAATTGTGATGGTAGATATTGTGTAAGATGATCTGAAATTGATGCTACAAGTTATACGTGTTATGTTTGTCTTGCACTATTTTTTCAATAGCATAATATACAATCGAACTTTGAAAGAATTTGGAGAAACAGTGTATAGCGAAGCATGTCACGACAAGATTGTGCCTGAAACTATACTTGCTAAGGATGCAGGAATGTGAAGCATTTTAAAATAATTGAATGCAGACTTTTGCAACATATTGTTGGGGCAAAGGTTGGGGAAAGAATAAAATACAATATTTCTTCTCACCGTGTCTCATTCCTCGCTCGAGTGCATACTATGACATCTGGAATCTGATTAGAGCGGTCTGAGGAGGAGGATGAGGAATCATACGTGTAATGAGGGTGGAGAAGAAATGCATGAGTTATAGAATAACAAATTTCTATGAGAAAAGTAGTACATGAATGAACTAAGGCAGCGTTTGGCGCGGTTTATCGCAGCTTATTTGCTCCGGTGAGATTAGACAAAAACGTCATTGTCATAGAATGAATGTTTGGTATGAAAAATGTTACAACCATTATAAAAAAAACTAGTTTGGGGTATAAGATTTTGATATGAATGACATTTTTATCCAACATCATCGGGTCAAATAAGCGTCAAACGCAGTCTAAATCTCACATTAAAAATGAAAAAAATTAATGGATTGTAAAAGTAATAACTTATATCCAAGATTCCTAGGTATGAGAGGTGATTTTAATAAAATGTGAAAGAATTTGGTTATAAAGTCTACTAAATGTGCTCGACTGGGAGTGAAATTAAAATAAGTGTATTTTTGAAAAGTTCTCGTAGATCACCCTAAAAAAAGTTAAATATTGAGGTTCATGGTAGCGATGAGAACAAAATGGTTAAATTGCGATGCAAGGCGGGGTTTGCTGGCGTCAGTGATATTTTTTGACAACAATAGCAATTGAGGTGCACTCCAGCGAACAGTGTAGTAAGTTCGCAGAGGACCCGGACGCACATTTTAACGATTATCATTGTCGTATCTATGTTTTTCATTTCGCCACAGGCACAATTCTTGACGAAATTGCTTTATATTTCCAACAAATAGATGGAAGCGCTGGGGGCCCCACCCCCACACAAAAAATAGAAATCAAGATTCCAAATGATGCTCTACATGATTGTACTTAGAAGGGCCCCATGTGCTTTCTATTTTGGTATACTACTTGAGCTTGATTTCCATAAAATCAACTTGAGGAAATTTGAAGTTTGATTAAATCAAGAGTTTGTTTGACTTTTTGTCATTTTATTTTATCTTCACTGCGACTACCAATCAGCAGGACTTTCAGTTGACCTTTTCCTAATTATCACCTCCAGCCAAAATTAAAAGAAGGAAATACTGGATCCACAAACAAATCAAGCAAGGGGAAAAGGAAAACCATCTACAACGTCAAAGAGAAACGACTGAGAGAATCAGACAAGCACGACGATTCAAAGCAGTCAACTATTAAATTATAATGCAAAGCTTGGATGGCTAAAGCCTAAACCCGAAAAATCATGGATTCGCGTGACAAGAAAATAATAAGAATAAAATGTTAAAATAAAGAAAACTTTAAAACTTAGGCATCGTTCATTCCCCTGCAGATTCAAGATTGCAGTATCACTACAGAGAGCAGAGCACTCAAATCATTATGAAAGAAAAGAAAATCAGACAAAAAAATTTGTATGAAGAGGTCGAGGAATCTACCTTGAAGACAATCGAAACCGATGTATCCACAAATCTTATCTTGCTCTGAGACGTAGTTATCAGTCCAAACAAATGCCGACTTCGGCCGCCTGTATAAACCCTAAAATCTGCATAAACTGTGTTTCTAGATTAAAAAGGTGAAGGGAAAACTGGGCGGAGGAACATTCAAGTTCCGAGAAATTCTTGTTCAGAAGAAGAAGAAGAAGATGAATAATGAATGCAGGTTATGGGGGGTGGGACGCAGAGCAGAGCACGGGTAGCGAGCAGTGCGAGAGAGGGAGCGCGACGGGCTGTTGAGGTGCAGAAGATGGCGGAGATGAATGGAGAGGGAAGAAACCTAGCTAAGAAGCGTGGGTATCGGGCAGAGAGCGAGACAGAAGAGCCCGAATGGCTGTTGTGGGGGCGTCGGGGGCTCCCGTCGAGCAGGGAGAGAAAGAGCGGTGCGGGAGAGATGAATGGCGAGAGGGAAAAAGTCGTGCGCGAGAAAGGGTATTTTCGGAATAACCTAACTTCTGTCCGATTCAGTCGGACTGAAGTGAGGCCCGACCGGGGGGGGGGGGTGTGGAGGGGGAGAGGGTGAAAGAAGAGGAAAATGAAGGAAAAAAGGAAGAGAGAGAGAGAGGAAGTAGACAATGTTATAAAACAATGCCTCTCTCTCTCTCTCTCGCTCGTGCTCGCTGACTCTTCGCGGGCTTCTCCCGCATTCAAACGGGCTACACCCACAATAATATGATCATATGATTTATAGCCGAGATAATATAAATTTTAGGAAAGTGTTGTGAAAGTATTTGTGGTGCTAAAGCCTTGTGACACCGTTTACATAACCACAACGATTAACTTGTAGGAATTCATGATGTTCTTTATTGAAAGCATCGAGAATGGTTCTCTAACAAAATGCCTCGAATAGTTTGGATTTTTTAAATATCGTCGTGCTTAAAAAAATATAAAACCAAAACAACACCTTAAGGTTACTCATAGATCCATTATATAGATATCATTCATGCGAGCCCACCAACAGATAGCTAAAATATGAATGAGTCTAAGCACTAATGTAAATACATTATTTAATAACAATTAGTTATTTTACATTATATGCAATCTTTCATGAAAAACTAGAAAGTCATGCTATGACTCCTTTCCATTTCATGTTCTCTTTTCAAAATTAGAGTTCATTTTTATTTTTAAAAAATCATAAATGACCATAGAAAAGTATACATGAATTTAATGGATCAACTAAGAAATCTCTGACATTGCAAGCAACTGAGGATATTCATAAATCAAGGATTAATGATTGATTCCATCCAGTTTTCATGTATTATATTATAGAATTGAGCAAAAGCAACAAACAATAAATACAAAAGAACACACATTTATGTAATTCATCTCAATATGAGTTATATATCCACGGGCAGTAGCGAATCGTTTCTTTAGAACATGACTATTTCTATATAAGTTTCTTAAACACGTTCTTAAAAAATTTGATCTAATCATGGTGCTGGCATGGATTTGAAATGTGGACATTTGATGGTTACAACAATTGGATCATCACATCCATGAAAAAAATAAGAAAGAAATGGCAAAATGTGGTATTGCCCTATGTTGTTAAAGGCAGTTTGCACATCACATTGACGCAAAAACTGCTTCCTCTAAAACCACTAAACCAGAAACTACTGCATCGGGATATTGAAGTCAAGGGAAGTGAGAAATGACATCTTCTCAAAAAAATGGCCAGAACAAAAATCACTAGACGTTTTCTTCACGTTCCTCAACAAAAATTAGTGACATTTACACATCACATACCTTCATGCAAACACATAAATTCTGTAATCTATGAAATTGCATAATATAATATATATTAATACAATATGTATAAGTTTTATCCACTAAATCTTGTAAGTATAAACTCTATTATATAGATCAACAAAAAATATATATTATTGTAAAGTATTTTTACAGGGTTGTAAGGTACATCAATTTTATGTTTCTGCATTAAATTTTGTTATATGTCAATATTTTAATATGGTCATACATGCACACATACATATACAATCAAGTAATAAGAAATAGATATTTCTACAACAACAAAATAATAAGAAATAGGAAGTCCTTTCCATCCCTAACAAGTAGGAAATAAAAAAACTTTTAAGACAACTTTCTCATTAGTAGGAAGTTTCACTTTTCACATTTAGGAGCAACCAAAGTAGCGCTAAAAATAAAACCTCCAAAGTAGCTCTATAAATTCCGTGGGAATGATAGTCCAGGTAGAAGCAGGCCCGATATCTCAAGGCCGGTGGAAGATCTGGTTGTCATTCTCAAACTTCGTCCGTGAGATGATGTTGTCAGTGACATGAGTTAGGTACTCACTGATCTCCACCTCACAATTATCAGTGGCAGCGGCGGCGACGCTCAGTATGTTGATAGTCTTTTTCGTACACTCCACCATGTCCCCATTGAAGTATCACCAAACTCTGGTCTTCCTAAGATTCTTCTCATTTGCGTCATACTTTGGACATATAAACTTCTACAATCACTAAGTCCAATCTGCATTTGGTCATATTACAAATCAGAAATGTGCAGCTACATAGTTTGAGGGTTGGAATGATATATAAGCAGATATATCCAAAGTTGAATGTTATTGAAATACTCAAAAAAAAACAAAATGCCAATGGAATTGCAAGGAACTGCTACAAACAACTTAAATTGTGCATCTGTGATCTAATCTCTATCACGATAAAATAAGTCCACTAATATAACTGCTAGAACCTGAAAAGACAACCACACAATGTGACAAACTAGAAAGAGAATGAAATAAACAAAGTAGTTCATCGGGATAAAGCATTATGCAAGGCCTTTAAAATAGGTTGACCTTAATGAGCAGGTATGAAAGTGCAAGCTAGATCTGATATACTCTAGAGGGGGGTGAATAGAGTATATGATGCTTAAAAACTTTTTACAACAATTGTTGTAATCTGAGTGAATAGGGAAGCAAATAGTAAATCTAAACACAACAGCTATCTAATCACAATCTATAAAAGAAGCTAATCACAGATCACAGCCAGAAACAAAAATAAAGACAAGCAACCAGAAGACACAAGGAGCTATAGTAGTTCCCCTAAACTTGGGTACATCCACTCTTCTACCACCCTAGGTAGGAATCCACTGCAGGATGAGTTGATCAGGTGTCCTGGGCACCAATGAGCTTTTGATAAGGTGCTCAAAAAGCAAACCAGATTTTTTGATCAGGTGTCTTGCCACCAACGAGCTTTTGATAAGGTACTCAAAAACCACAAACAAACGTTTGAAGGGAGTTTGAGAAACCCTTTACAGAGGTGGGGATAAGAGAGTGATAGAAGTCTTCTCTTTCTCAAAGCAACTGAGAAGACTATGTGGATATTGATGTTGTCAAAGCCCCCCCTGAGTTCTTGAGATGTTCAGGAAATGAAACTTTGCTGTAGGGTGATAGGCCTTCAGAAAATTGAACTCAGCAATTGATGATTTCAGCAATAGCTGAAATGTGAGGTGTCTGGAGTCTTGAATAATGATGGACTTGAACACTTGAATCAAAAGAGATCTTGAGATTTCAGATTTGTTGATCTCCTTTTGGTGATGATGTTCTTGTGAGAATCTTGAGACAGAGAATGTCTACAGCTTTCTTTCTTTTTCTCTTGAGTGATTGTTGTTGAGAAAGATGTTGTTGTAGAGAAGAGTTGTAGCAGAGAATATGTTTTTCTTCTTCTTCTTGTGCACTCTCTTGTTCTTCTTTTTCTTGTTGTTATCAGGAATTCAAAAATCTTGTCTTTTATTCCTTTTTGCTGAATAGAAATGATCCTCTGTCCAGATAGCCATTGGCCTATCATTAATTACATCCTTAATTGCAATTGTCTTCTGGGGAAAGTCCAATGAAAACATTCCTTGATAATTCCTTGAAACTTGCTCCAGAATAAATGAAAACGGCTACAAGATCTTCTGAATTAATTGCTGAGAATAACTCCTTAACTGTTCTGAATTTGAATCTTGAAAATCATTTAACTCTTCAGAAAAACGTCGAACTGAGCTCCACTATCGTAGAACTGAGCTCAGCGATTTGGACTTAGACAGCAACAGAGATCGTCGATCTGAGCTCAACTATCGTCGAACTGAGCTCAGAGATAGAGAATCAATACTGGAGTCAAGATCGTCGAACTGAGCTCGAAGATCGTCGAATGGAGTTCGACGATTTGTTGAAGTTGAGCTCAGCGATCGTCGAATGGAGTTCGATGATCCGTCGAAGTGAGCTCAACGATCGTCGATTGGAGTTTGACGATTCGTCATACTTAGCTCAACGAAATGACTTAGTCTCCAAACTGAAAAACCTTGGTCTTGAGGGCAGCTTCCAAACCTAAATACTAACCCTTAGACTCAATTCTAATTGACCTTTAGATCTATACAATGAGGTCAAAAACAGGTTTCCTAAAAACATAGTGATCCTGACCCAAATTAGTAATAGGGTGTTCCAACAATCTCCCCCTATTTGGGTTAGGATTACTATTTACAGGAATTGGAGAAATTAAAAACAACATACAAAGCAACAATACAGAAATGTAATAAACAAAGCATTGCAGAAGCACAGATATATCTCAGATAGATCACAAAACATAATAATTGTCACCTTACAGAGTTATTCCTTCTCCTTGCTCTTTATAAGTTTTATTTCTCTATTTGGATTCAGAGCTTCTTTCTTTGATCTTCTGTCATCAGCTGCACCTAAGGAAGTTTGTTGTTTAAGCCTTGGTACCACAGCTTCAGGGTGCAGCTCCATGTATCTTTCAGAATCAAAGAATTTGCTGGAGGCATATCTTTCAAGTTCCTTCTTTCTTTGTTCTGACAATGTAGTAATGCTTGAGGTGTCCTTGCCTTACTCTCTGGCTTTCTTAATTTGATCCAAGATAGCTAATTCTTTCATCCTAGTAGTCCATGCAGTAGGATTGTTCTCTGGATCCTCAAAGGGCACTTGAGGTTCATATCTGTTGGAAGGATTATATGGAGGAGCTCTGGATGAGACTAATTCTTTCAATTTGTTGGGAAAAGGACCTGAAGTAGTGTCAGATGAAGCTTGTCCTTCCCTTGAGTAAGGATGTTGTCTAGAATAGCCCTTGGAGTAAACTTGGAATTCCCTTTGGCTTCCTCTATAATTTTCTCTCCTTGATTGAGAACCTCTGGATTGGCCTCCCCTATATTGAGATCTTGCATGAGGCTGATAGGGGGTTTGGCTTCTAGTAGAAGGATGAACAGCAGAACTGCCACCTGCACCTGCATCAGGAGGAGGACGTGGAGGAGGATGATGAAACTGAGAAGATCCTTTTTCATATTTCCTCTTCTTTTTCATAGCTTTTAGTTGATTCTTGGAATATTGCATCCAATGTTCAGTAATGGGGCAGTCATGAAGAATGTAATAAGGAATGTCATTAGTGTCTTTGACTTTAGCTGGTGGAACTCTTTTCATAGCTTTGCTTTTCTTTTTCTTGCAATAGTGGTTGAAGAATCATCAGAATCAGTCCTGTATTCATCACTCTCAGAGCTTTGCTCATCATATAAAACATCAATCTTTTTCAGATAATCTTTCTGAAGTTGGGCTGGAGCAGATGAGGCAGTGGTGACAACAGTTATAGTAGCAGCAGTAGTAACAGCAGAAACAGAAGTTCAAGGGGCAATACTCTCAGAAGATATAGCAGCAGTAATGATAGCAGCAGCTGGGGTAGCAACATATTCAGATAAAACAGTTTCAGCATTAGCAATAACATCAGTAATAGCAGTAGGCTCAAAATCAAATGCCTCTGTCTGCATATCCTTAGAAACTGAGACATCAGCAGCATCAAAACTAACAATAACATTATTGACAGCAGGAGTAGCAGCAGCATCACTAGAAACAGAAGGCTCAGCAGTAGAGAGGGAATTTATATAAGAGCTAATTAAGCTGGTATCATAGCTTGAGAAGGGCACAATGGCCTTGGAGAGGTATTCTGCTGGCTGGACTGCAATGCTCACTGGGAGACAGCTGAAGTAGACTGAATTAAAATTTGATAATAAGGACCTGAGGTCCACTGAGAAGACAATAACTTGTGGGGGTGTTGAAACTGGAGCTTGAGTTGAAGAGACAGCAGTAGCAGCAGCAGGCAATCTAATATCTTCATGAGGCATCTCTCCCTGCCTAGATTCAGAGAGAGCTGGATCAAGGCACCCAGATGAAGGGATTGCCTGAGGAAAGAGAGAAGATAGCCTGGCAGAAAGGGCTGCAACTGACTGTAGATGTGGAGCCAAGGAGGTCTCCAACAGAAGTGATAGCCTGGGAGCTATCAGCTCATATAATTTATCAGCTAAGGCTGGAATGTCTACATGCTCAGTAGGGACTGAAGCAGAGGTAGAGAAGGATGGTGGAGCAACTGGAGATGTTGGAGGGCTGGTGGATGGTAGAAGTGAAGGTTGAGGTGTGAGGATAGTTGAAATGGAAGAAAGTGGTATGGAGATAGAAGGTGTAAAGGAGGGTTGATCAATGATATCTTATAGAAGTTGTTGGTAAGATGTGGATGAGGAGGGAAGATCAGGAGGGGATGAAGGTGAATCATCCATGAAGGAATCATCTAGAAGATTGAATGATGGAATGTTGGATGATGTGTCAATGTCTGGTTGAGGGTAGTGATGTAATGGATGGAAGATTTCCTCTGTTGTTGGAAGAGTTGGGATTGGAGATGAAATTGAAGTAGGAGATGGGCTGGAAATAATGATGGTGGATGAAATTTGAGTGGTGGATGTGACTGGTGGAGATGGAATAGGAGGAGGAGGAGAAGCAGCAGGCAAGTCATCTGCAGGGGCAGAGACTTGAGGGGAAGAGACCGTTACAGTCCTTGTGCCTGAAGTAGTGCTTACAGAGGGCCTGCTGGGCTTCACTATTTGTCTGTACCACTTGCCAAAGAGGGCACAGGAGAGCCTCTTAGAGTCATTAATATGCATCCCATTTGATACAAGCAGGGCAGGGCATCTGTTTTGGAGGAATAGCCCTAGAATCCTTCCATAATTTACAAAGTTCTTGTTTATTTTCTTCTTAATCAGATCAAAGAATACTTCTCCCCAGTTTAACTGTTTCTTATCCACTAAGGCTCCCATCAAGCACAGCTGATACATGGAGATGGTATCATGTGCTGAATGCTTGGCCAATAGGACTTTTCCCACTACATCAGCTTAATATCTGTATTCCACAGCTAAGTTCTTTTTCAGCAGCTTGCTAGGGTTTGCATCAGAATGACCCATTCTAGCAAGTAAATCAGAAAATTCTTCTCCAGATAACTCAGCAGAATCTCTTCCAGAATTCAATTCAAAAACTTCTGTCAGAATGGTTGGGGTCAGAGGTACCTGAGTTCCAGAAATGGATCCAACAACTGTATTTTGGTCCTGGTTGTGGGCAGTATAGACCCACTCCTTGATCTCATCAGCAGCCAATTTGATTCTTGTGGACATGATAGTAGCTAATTTTTGCTCCTTGAACAGTTCCAGAATGTTTTGGAAAACCTGATCACTGGTGCTGAAGGACTCCATGTCTATATCAAGTCCTGCATCAAACTTCATTACGGCTAGAGTGGCAACTGAGACGGCCATTGTTACCTGCAAAAATCAACAAACAAACGACCAAGTGTAGAGATGTTTGGAGGGAAAGAGAATTTTTGCAGAGAGAACGAAGGCGCAAAGAGAGAACGACGGTCGAAAAATGAATTTTATATTAGGGTTCGACGCAGAAAAGGAAAGATCGTTGAACTCAGTTCGACGATCGGGGCTTCTAAAAGAATCTAAAGGGTCTTCAACATCGTCGATCTCCGTTCGACGATATTGGGGAGCGTCGAGCTCCGTTCGACGATAGTTCAGAGAACTAAATCGTCGAGCGCCGTTCGACGATCGTT
The DNA here is from genome assembly GCA_039583875.1 of Platanthera guangdongensis. Classification (NCBI taxonomy): domain Eukaryota; kingdom Viridiplantae; phylum Streptophyta; class Magnoliopsida; order Asparagales; family Orchidaceae; genus Platanthera; species Platanthera guangdongensis. Next base: position 84,869,860 of record CM077156.1, read on the forward strand.
GACCTAAAAGATAGTTGAGCACTATCTGAGAAGCGCTGAACTCCGGTCGACGATTTCGGAAAGCATCGATCTCCGTTCGATGATCGGGGGGGGGGGGAATCGTCGAGCGCAGTTCAGAGACCAGAAATACACTATAGACACTAGAAAAATCAAGATGTTTGCCTAGTCTTGGTCAATGTTTAAAGTTTTAAGATCTTGGATATTATTTTAGACTTCCTCCATCTAACATTCCTAACTGATTTAGGAAGAAGGTGTGTTTCTTTTCATCCAAGGGTTTGGTGAAAATATCTCCCCTTTGTAAATCAGTTGGGATATATTGAAGTTCAATTTTGTTCTTCTCAACATTATCCCTTAAGAAGTGATGCCTAATTTTTATCTGTTTTGTCCTACTATGTAGGACTGGATTTTGAGCTATAGAAATAGCACTGGTGTTATCACAAAAGATTTTTGACTTCTCTAAATTGTAGCCATAGTCTAGGAGTTGGTTTTGAATCCACAATATTTGTGAACAACAACTGTCTGCAACTATATATTCAGCTTCAGCAGTTGAAGTTGACACAGATGTTTGTTTCTTGCAAAACCAAGAGACAAGTCTGTCACCAAGAAACTGACAAGTTTCACTGGTGCTTTTCCTGTCAATTCTGCATCCAGCATAATCAGCATCAGAAAATCCAGTTAAGTCAAATGCTGAATCTTTTGGATACCAAAGACCTAGATTTGGACAACTTTTAACATACCTGAGAATCCTTTTTACTAATGTTAGGTGTGACTCTCTAGGGCTTACTTGGAATCTAACACAGATGCATGTAGCAAACATTATGTCAGGTCTACTAGCTATAAGGTACAGTAAAGAACCAATCATTGCTCTATATGTTGTCTGATCAACAGGTTTTCCATGTTCATCAGCATCCAATACAGCATTAGTAGGCATAAGTGTTTTCATGCAAGATGCTTCATACATGCCAAATTTCTTAACCAATTCATTTCCATACTTGGTTTGAGAAATAAAGATGCCTTCAGTATGTTGTTTGACTTGCAATCCTAGAAAGAAGGATAGCTCACCCATGCTACTCATTTCAAATTTAGAATGCATTAGGTTGGAAAACCTTCTGCACAAATTTGAATCAGTAGAGCCAAAAATAATATCATCCATATAAATCTGTACTAATAGGGTATGAGACTTATGGGTTATAATGAAAAGAGTTTGGTCTACTCTACCCCTTATAAATTCATTTTCCAGAAGGAAGCATGCTAGGGTCTCATACCATGCTCTAGGAGCTTATTTGAGACCATATAATGCTTTGTTCAATTTAAAAACATAATCACGATGGGTTGGAGAGATAAAACCTGGAGGTTGTCTGACATATACTTCTTCTTTAATATCTCTATTTAGAAAGGCACTCTTTACATCCATCTGATATACCTTGAAACCTTTATTTGCTGCATAAACTAAGAAGATTCTGATGGCTTCCAATCTTGCAACTGGTGCAAAAGTCTGGTCATAATCTATGCCTTCTTCTTGAGAGTATCCTTGAGCAACTAGCCTTGCCTTGTTCCTTACAATTACTCCTTGATCATCCAATTTGTTTCTGAACACCCACTTTGTTCCAACAATGGAGTGATCCTTAGGCTTTGGCACTAGTTCCCAAACTTTGTTCCTTTCAAATTGATGCAACTCTTCTTGCATTGTAAGGATCCAGTGTGGATCTTGCTCTGCATCTTGAATGGATTGAGGTTCAATTTGAGATAGGAAGCAAGTGTGCAACAGGCTTTGGTTGACCTGATTTCTGGTTTGCACACCAGCTGAGATGTTTCCAATTACTTGGGAAATTGGATGGTCTCTTGATGTTACTAAATCAATAGGAGGTGTTGATTGTTCACCAACCTGTGTTGTTGTTTCCTCTTATGGTACAACAACTGGCTCTTCAAGTTGTTTCTCTTCAATATATTGAATGCTTTCTTCATCTTCACTGCTTTCCTCTTTTTGAGTAATCTGTAACATGTTCAAATCTTCAGCAAGAGAATGTACCTGCAAAGGTTCTATGGTAGAAGTGTTCTTCTCCTTGAAAGATATGTTAGATTCATCAAATGATATGTGAACAGATTCTTCAATTTTAAGAGATGATTTATTATAAACCCTATAAGCCTTTCTGATCATGGAGTATTCCAGAAACACTCCTTCATCAGCTTTAGCTTGAAATTTTGCTAAATATCTCTTGTCATTATTATGAATATAACAAATACAACCAAAAATTCTAAAATAATCAACTTTAGGTTTCTTCCCTTTGAGTAATTCATAGGGAGTCTTGTACTTTAGTTTATGTATTAAACTTCTGTTCAGCACATAGTTGGAGGTGTTCACTGTCTCTGCCCAAAAAGATAGAGGAAGGTGAGCATCTGACAACAATGTAGTGGCAGATTCAATAAGAGTTCTATTTTTCCTTTCAGCTACCCCATTTTGTTGAGGAGTTCTAGGAGCTGAGAAAGTATGCCTGATCCCTTCACTCTGACAGAACTCTTGCATAAGAAGAGAATCAAACTCTGTCCCATGATCACTTCTAATCAGGGCAATGTGAGTATTGAACTCAATCTGTATACATTTGAGAAACTCTGTGAAACACTTAAAGTTATCAGACTTCTTCCTCAGAAAGAACACCCATGTGAATCTAGAGAAGTCATCTACAACTATTAAGGTGTAAGATTTCCCTCCTAAGCTTTGTACTGTGATGGGTCCAAAAAGATCCATGTGTAACAGATACAAAATCCTAGGTGAATCACTCTTATTAAGTGACTTGAAACTATTTTTAGTTTGCTTGCCTAATTGACAAGCCCTGCAGAGTCCTTCCTTCTTGTAGGGGCCAGAAGGTAGTCCTCTAACAAGGTTGTGCTTGGATAGCCTAGCAATGGTTCTCAGGTTTAAATGTCCTAGTCTCTTATGCCATAAAACATTAGGTCTACAAACAGAATTAAACAGACAAATGTCTACATCTGTTGAAAGAAAATATACTAAGTAGATGTTACCTTTCCTTTTACCTGTCAACACAGTTGTGTCGTCCTCTGACTTGATCTTGCATAAGGCTTTGCTGAAAGTCATCTGGTAGCCTTCATCACATAGCTGACTGATACTGATCAAATTGTGCTTCAGTCCTTCCACATAAGCTACCTTCCTGAATGTGACTGTGCCAATCTGTACTGCACCATATCCTTTAGTTTGTCCAAAGTTTGAATCACTAAATATGACTTTGGGTCCAAGCTTGGCTTTAAAGAATGTGAGGTTGTCCCTATTTCCTGTCATGTGTTTAGAGCACCCACTATCCAAGTACCATTGCTGGTTTGATGTTGGATAGGTCTTCACTTGCACATAAAATAATTCACTTGTTTTTGACCCAGTTTACCTTGGGCCTAGGTTAATAACCTTTAAATTCAGAAATGAAAGACATCCCAGGTTGAATATTATAACCTTCAGGATGATATCTCCTTGGAGGTATTATCCATTCAGTATAAGGGTTAAAGCTTTGGGATGAAGGACCCCTAGGATTGGATTTTAATTTGCCCTTTAAGGAATTTCCAGAGCTCTGATCTTTATTCGACGATCATGGAGCTGCGTTCGACGATCTTGGGTCAGATCGTCGAGCTCCGTTCGACGGTCAACTGTGGCAGAGTTCAGGAATTAGAGATCGTCGACCTGAGTTCGACGATTTTGCCTCAGATCATCGATCTGCGTTTGGCAATCGTCGAGCTCCGTTCGACGATTTCTGCTGGAATTTGGTTTTCTTAGGCAGATCAGAATTTTTCCTAGATGCCTATACAACTCCCTTCCCATTATCAGAAATAAACTTAATTGGGGTTGAGAGAACTATATGTTGGCTGGATGAAGCACCCAAGCCCAGTGTACTATTGAATCTGGAGTTCACTATGCTTGTGATGTCCATCAGCTTGATACTTCTCCCATTAAGGGATTCTTCAAGCTTCTTGGCCTCTGATAGCTCACCTTTCAGTGAAGCTATCTTCTCCATACAGCATTCCAACTCCTCAGAGAGTTTATGGTTTTCTGACTTTAAGATACTATGTTCAGATAATTGATTTCTGAGAGAAATAATTTCCTTCTCAGATTTTAGTAAGTCTAAACATAATGCTTTAAACTCAGACTTAAAGTCCTCAGAATTGAAATCAAAAGAACTAATTACCTGGTCCTCTTCAAGTTGAGTCTTTGAGTCTGACTCTGACTCTTCTGCATCTGAATTGTGTTGAGAGGCATTGATTGCCATCATGCAGAACTCCTTCTCGTCAGCATCATCTTCATCATCACTTGAGCTGGATGAAGCTTCTGATTCTTCTTCAGTCTCACTCCAAGATTCAACAACAAACCCCTTCCTTGTGTGTTTGCTCTTGCTTGAGGAGGGTTTGCCATTGCCATTCTTCTTGAAGTCTTTGTCCTTTCTTCTTTCTTTCTTGTCCCTTCTGTCCTTGTTTTTGTTTTCTGGACAGTCAGGCACAATATGGCCTGGTTTCCCTCAACCAAAGCAGACAATTTCTTTATTATTTAACTTATCATACCTTGACTTATCATGCTCTTTGTATGATCTCTTTCTGAAGTCCTTTCTGGCCATCTTGTAGAATCTTTTAGCCAGTAGACTAAGCAGCTCATCATTACCTGGGATTTTATCTTCAGGCTGATCTTCAGTTGCTTTGAAAGCTATTGTCTTTTCTTTTCTTGTGGCTGGTGAGGCAGCCTTCTGTTCTTCTTCTCTGTTCTTAATGAGCAGCTCATAAGACTTGAGCTTGCCCAAGAGAGCTTTTGTGGTGATCTCATTCAGACTTCTAGCATCCTTGATTCGCCAGATCCTTGAGTCCCAAGTGCTTGGAAAGCACATTAGGATCTTGTCATTAAGTTCAGTCAGTGAGATCGCTTTATCCAAAGTCTTGAGTCCATTGACTATCAGACTGAGTCTATTATACCTATCTCCATCTGACTCAGCTTCTCCCTTCTTGAAATTCTCATATTGGGATATGAGGTGGGATCTTCTCTCCTTTCTTTCATCAGCTGATCCTGAGACTATTTCAGACAGCTTATCCCAGATTTCCTTTGCTGAATTACATTCAGCCACCTTTTGGAAAATGTCGTCAGACATAGTCTGGGCTAAGATATTCATAGCCTTTGCATCTTCTACTTTCCACTTCTTGATATCAGCATCTGTTCCTGATGGAGGTGGAATAGCATTTGTGCTTGTGTTCTCTGGCGGTCTTGGACAAACTGTCAAAACAGAATTAAAAATGTCCTCGTCAATAGAATTCATGTATAATCTAATCCTTGCTTTCCAAAGTGCAAACTTGGATAGATTGCACACTGGAGTTCTGGTGCTAGCATAATCTTTGTTTTGGGCCATGATTTGTGAAGAAATAATCTAATAACAAAATCTACAAAAAGAAACAGCAGATCTAACTAGAGGGATCTTTGAGTTCAGGTGTTAGCCTGTGCAACCAACAAGGTGTGGTATGTTTAACCAACCTGGCTCTGATACCAATTGAAAGTACAATCTAGATCTGATATACTCTAGAGGAGGGGGGGGGGGGTGAATAGAGTATATGGTGCTTAAAAATGTTTTACAACAGTTGTTGTAATCTGAGTGAACAGGGAAGCAAATAGTAAAACTGAAAGAAATTGTACCTAATCACCTAGAGGGGGGGGGGGTGAATAGGTGACTTAATCTTTTTAAAACCTTTTAGGCAGATTGCAGATTATATCACAGAGTTATAATTACTACTTCACAGAAATCAATCAGCAAACACAGAATCAAACATGCATACAATGAACACACAGATTTATAGTGGTTCCCCAAGGTTTGGGTACATCCACTTTCCCCCTTCGCCTATCTAGTAGTGTACTAGATTCGGCCAAACTCCTCCACTATCTCAGATCCTCAGATCTTACACTCAGAACCTCAAACAGGTTCCTACAGCTCAGGCCCAAGGCCCTACAACTCAGTCTTCTCCAAAGACCTACACTCAGCTTCTTCATAAAGCCTGCACTTAGCCACAACAGGCCTACACTCAGAGAAATAGATCTCCTACACTCAGGCACACAGGCCCTACCACTCAGCCTTTATAATTATAGGCTTACAACTCAGATCCCTAAGGATCCTACAAGAAAATAAGAATACAAAGAATATACCTACAACTTAGAGAAAAGAGAGAAGAGTTGATAGGTTCTTGATGAGTTCTTGGAAGAACTCTGCTGAGAACAATCTCACTTGGCTTTTCTTCAAAGCTTCTTGAATGTAGAACACAATAGGATTGATTCTCTGCAGCTAATCTTCAATCACTGCAACTTAAGATTCAGAACAAGGTCTGAACCCTTCTTCACAGCCTGGTTCCAATGACTGTCTTCTTGGAAGGAGCTCTCTCTCTCCAACTACTTAGATCTTCAATTGATTCTTCAATGAATAGCTAGATCTTCTTTTCTTTTTCAATCTCTTAATCAATTCTATCTGTTGACAGTATAAGCCTATTTATAGGCCTTCTTCATGGTGACCGGCTGATCCGGTTTCCTAACAGCTTTCTGATAACTCTGACAGGTGCAGTAAACTGGCTAGAATGATAGCTGTCAAGTCATCCAGTCAGTTCTTGAAATATCTGTAACTATCTGAAAGTGTCGAGGCAGTCTGTCTTTAAGTGTCGACACTTATAGACCAAGTGTCGACACAAGTTGACTAAGTGTCGACACTAGCCTTCAAGGTGTCGACACAACTTCTTGTGTTGTAGATTTTACTTCTCGACACAGCTTCTTCATCATGTGTCGACACAGATATTGTGTGTCGACATAACTCCTTGTTCTTCAGTACTTTGTTGAATTCTTGTAAGTGTCGACACAATTCCTTTGCGTCGACACATCTTCTTGTGTTGAACTTGTTCAGTGTCGACACTTCTTCTTGGTGTCGACACTTGTCTTCTAGGTTGATACTTTCTGAGTGTCGACACTTCTCCTTGTGTCGACACATCCTTCTTCTGTTGAGACTTTTGCTGAGTGTCGACACATCTCCTTTGTGTCGACACTTGTACTTAGAATTTTGTTGAACTTTGCTAAGTGTCGACACAACCTCCTAGTGTCGACACTTTCTTCATGTATTGAGTCTTCTGCTGAGTGTCGACACGTTCTTTCTTGTGTCGACACTTTCTTCAAGTGCTGAGTCTTCTGCTGTGTGTCGACACATTCCTCATGATGTCGACACTTATACTTAGACTCTGCTGAAATTTGCTGAATGTCGACACAGCTTCCCAAGTGTCGACACTTTCTGATATAGACACAGTTCCTCTGGGTGTCGATACTGCTTCTAAGTGTCGACACAACTTCACTGGACTTTTCTTCATTGAGTGTCGACACAGCCGGTATGTGTCGACACTTTCTGTCTGGTGTCGACTCTGCATCCCTGGTGTCGACACAATTACTCAAAGTGTCGACACTGCTTGTCTAGGTGTCAACACAAGTCTTCTTAAGTGTCGACACTTTCCTTCTGGGTGTCGACACATGGACTTAGAATCTTTTCTGCTTTCCCTGCAAATACTTAACCTGCACAACTAAACTCAAAACACATCAAATACATTTTGATGTATATCATTGAGTAGGGTGAGGCTTCTTCAAATCAGGTACATTCAATCCAATGTACCCAACAATCTCCCCCTATTTGGAGAAGTCATAACCCTTAGTCAATGATATACACCATACATAACAAATTACAGTATGATATAAAACAAGATTATGCAATCAGGGAAACATTAACATGTATTAAACAAAACATGTATACACAGATATCATTTCAGAACAATTATGAAATAGATTTATCACACATCATATTGTTCTAACAACTTTGTTATATTCATTATACAAAAGTTTACAGAGTGCTTAAAATCAAAAGATTACAATTGAAAACTAAAGATAAATTCTATTCTAATTCTGCTCAGCTTCCTTAATCACAATTCCCTTTCCAGATTGTATCTTTGCTTGTACAGGGGCTTCAACATCTTCAGCAGCAGCAGACTTCTTGCCTTTAAGATCCTTCTTCTTTAGCTCTTCAGTTTTAATCTTCTGCCTCTCAAAGTAATGATAAGGCTTGAGAAAGTACTTGCTAGGCTCTTGGGCAGTAGGAGGTAGCTTTCCCATCTTTGCCTTTCTTCTATATTGCACTATGGCTTCTTGCCTGTTTTCATGCTTCCTCCACTCAAGTTCAAGGGGACTCCACTGTTCAAAATCAGGCCTTTGTTCAGCTTGCTCTCTGAACCTCTTCTTAGACAACTGAGTCTCTTATTCCTTCAGCAACAAAGCTTCTTGTTCCTTTAGTATAGCCTCAGATACTGGCTGAACCACTTTCTCTATGATGACCTTATCAATTCCCTCAGGAGGGCTATACATTGATTGTATATCTGCATGTATCATATCAAAATCTGGTGGAGGATAGATAACCTGAGCTACTTCAGCTTGCTCACCTCCAATATAGGCAGGATTAATCCCAGATTCTGCAACATTATCATCATCACATAAAGGAGGATAACCAAGAGTGGCTCTGATGGAATTGGAAATCCATTTTGCATGATCAGAGCCTGCTTTGACTAACACCCTCTCCCCCTTTATGACTTCTCTTTCTATGTGATCTCTTAGATCATCCTTCTGAAATCTAATTTGGGCATTGAGATAATTGACTCCATCCTTGTAAAAAGGTTTCAACCTTTGGAGCTTTTCAGTTATCAACTTCTGAGAGTTTTCAATAGCAGAAGTAACAGCAGTTATGCCTTCTTGTAAAGCTTTATCAAACTCTGCCTTAGCAGTAGCATTAGATGTAGTCTGTCCAGCAGCTATATTCTTCATCTCTGTGACAATTGCATTGTGTGAAGCAGTCAAATTATCATTCATCCTTATTTGATTCTCCAGAACATATCCTTGCTTCAATACAATGTCATCCACTTGAGCTTTGATTTTCTCCTGATGAGTAGCTAAGTAGACTACTGCATTCCCTCCCTTGTGGAAGCAGTCAGTCATCTCCTTCTTATTTAGATTCATTTCAAATCTTATAGACTTAATGTCTTGGGCTAGATCAAACTGTAAAGACTTATGCCCCTCATCCATATATGTTTCTATGGCTTTCCTTTGCTCATCAAGCTTTATTTGCATAGCAACCATCAGAGAACTGTAATCTACAGATGGTGCTGGCTGTGGTGTAGGCTGTGGTGCAATAGTTTGTAAAGCCTTCTTATAATTCTGGCTTCTCCTTTTAAATACTTGGAATTTCCTTTTCTTTGCTCTTGCAGCCTCCTCATCTTCAGAAGCTGATGTGCTTGCTATTTCTACCCTCTCCTTAGGTAGCCCCTCAATATCCTTTGGCTTCTCAGGCTCTTTCCTTGTAGTTTCTTCAACAATTACTACTTGCTCCCCCTCAACATGAGCATTCTCCCCCTCAGCAGCAGCACTTTCCTTCTCAAAGTCTGTTTGATCCAGATTAAGGAAGAGATCTTCCATTGTAAACTCTTGTTGAGGTTGTGATGGAGATTCTCTTGGCTCATCAACAAATTGATTTGGTTCCACTTGAGCTGCAACAGATGTGTCTTCCATGACAACATCTGGGGGTTGACTATCAATCTGAAGTTGCTGATTAATATTATTTAATGAATCAGACAAAACAGTATCCTCTATAGGGAAAACTAAGTTATTGATTTCAGTGAGTACCTCAAGTATGGTGTGGGTTGCTTGTTCACTCTCTAGTGGAGTTGGTTCTTCCACTACTAGAGGCTCGCCTTGGATAGAATCCTGGTGAAGTGGGCTTGCTGGAGGTAGCTCCCCCTGCCTCTCAGCATCATCTTGTATAGCTGGAGACTTTCCAGCAATTCCAGTATCTTCTTCATCAGGAGTGAAGATAACTTGCTCCTCAGAGCTGCTAGAGGAATCTTGAGCCACTGGGGCTGTCTTCTTCTTCTTCTTTTGTGGAGCTATTTTCTCAGGAGTAGGCAATTCCTTGGTCAAGACCCTATCCCATCTTGAGAAGATTCTCATGTCCATCTTCCTCATGTGATTGATCTTTGATCCTGCAGCTTGGCTCATTACTTCTGGTATACTACCAGCCAAGTAAAGACTTAGTATCCTACCCAAATTGGGTTTCTTCAGGCTCTCCTTAATTTTCTCAAATACTACTACAGACCAATCAGTTTGCAGTGTGAAGATAATCCTGGTCATGAGACTGAATATATGAGCTGATACCCTGTCATGCCCTCCAGGCTTACTCAAGATCACCTTGCCAACAATTTCTGAGAGAAATTTGCCTTGACTGATCATCCCCTTTCTATTGAATACTGATCCAATTTTCAGCTTGGAATCCAGTCCACACCATGTTAAAGCTTCTCTGGTCTTAGAAGCAGTAACTTCATCCTCTTCCTTAGTCCTTGGTAGGTTTAGTACCTTTCTCACACTCTTAGGTGAGACCTTCACCTTTTCTCCATAAACCCTTGACTTTATCTTGAGTCCAGAGTCGTCTAGGTTTGCTCCATTCTGAAATTCCAATACTTCTTTCTTCCATATTTTGGTCGGCTCTGAAACAAGAAAATCTAACTCTAAGTCTGCAACTAGGGTTACCACATCCTTGATCTCCGATTCTGCATCATCAAATGCATGCCGCACTAGTTCATATCCTTCATTTACGTTTTCTTCGAGCTTTGGCGCCATTAGAGTTTGAGAAATTTGAATTGAGAGAAGAGAGGTGTCGACACACAAGTTTGGTCTCGAAACTTTGGTGAGCGTGTCGACAGTCAATGGCGAAATCCTATTTATACCTTTCTAGTATTGAAGATGAAAGGGCGCGTTAACTAACTTAAATTGTGTCGACACTGTTGAAAAGTGTCGACACAGACTTATAATGTCTCGACAACTATGTGTCGACACAAGTATAGTTGACAGAATATATGTGTTGACACTTGTTTATGTGTCGACACCACTTGGCTCGACACTTAGTCGAGACTTTACTTCACTAAGTCTGCATAAGGTCTAAGTGTCGACACCACCTTGGATGTGTCGACACCTACCCTGTATGTGTCGACACCTTTTCCCTGAAGTGTCGACACCAATTCTCTGTCTCGACACAGACAACTCTGTGTGTCGACACTATTTTACTTAGCCATTTCTATAAACTTATTCTAAGTTTATCATACCTAATTCAATTTTAAACCTATTGGACTTGGTTTCTTCTAGGGTCTTAGTATACATGTCAGCTAGTTGATTATCTGTATTAACATACTCTAGTGAAATATCTTCTTTTTCTACATGTTCCCTTAGAAAATGATATTTTATTTCAATGTGTTTAGTTCTACTATGAGAAACAAGATTGTTTGCAATAGATATAGCACTAGTAGAATCACAAAACAGTGGTGTTCTACTTACTTGAATACCATAATCCTCAAGCTGATGTTGTATCCATAGAAGTTGAGCACAACAACTTCCTACAGCCACATATTCTGATTCTGCTGTGGAGATAGCCACACTTGTTTGCTTCTTGCTACTCCATGATATCAGTCTTCCACCTAGGAATTGACAGGTTCCAGTTGTACTTTTTCTGTCTTTTTTGCAGCCTGCAAAATCTACATCTGAATAACCTGTTAGTTCAAAGTCTCCATTCCTAGGGTACCAAAGGCCTAGATAAGGAGTGCCCTTTAGATATCTCAGAATCCTTTTGACTGCTGTCAAATGAGACTCTTTAGGGCATGCTTGGTACCTAGCACAGACACATGTAGCATACATGATATCTGGTCTACTTGCAGTTAAATATAGAAGGGAGCCAACTATCCCTCTATATAAAGTCTCACCTACAGGTTTCCCTGCATCATCTTTGCTAAGAGACATACTTGACCCCATAGGAGTCTTCATGGTACTGGATGATTGCATACCATACTTCCTTATTAGTTCTAGGGTGAACTTAGACTGGCATATGGATAAACCATTCTCAGTCTGTCTAACTTGGAGACCCAAGAAGAACTTAAGTTCCCCCATACTGCTCATCTCAAATTGTCCTTGCATTAGTTTTGCAAACTTTCTGCAAAGACTATTTTCAGTAGACCCAAATATTATGTCATCTACATATATTTGGACTAGTATGATCTTGCCTCGGTATTCCCTAAGGAATAGAGTCTTGTCTATTTTCCCCCTTGTGAATTTATTCTTAATGAGGAAACTAGACAGGGTTTCATACCAAGCCCTAGGGGATTGTTTTAACCCATACAAAGCCTTCCTAAGTCTATAGACATAATTAGGTTGAGTTGACACAACAAAACCTGATGGCTGTTCCACATAGACCTCTTCTTTCAGATTACCATTCAAAAAGGCTGACTTAACATCCATTTGGTATACTTTAAATCCTTGATAGGTTGCATAGGCCAGGAACATCCTTATGGCTTCTAGTCTGGCTACTGGAGCAAAGGTTTGATCAAAGTCAATACCTTCTTCCTGCCTATATCCCTTAGCAACAAGTCTTGCTTTGTTCTTGATAATCACTCTATGTTCATCCATCTTGTTCCTAAAGATCCACTTGGTTCCAATTATGTTGTGGTCTTTTGGTTTAGGAACAAGCTCCCAGACTTTGTACCTCTTGAATTGATTCAGCTCCTCTTGTATTGCCTCAATCTAATGAGGGTCTAGGATGGCTTCTTCAAACTTCTTTGGCTCTACTTGGGATAGAAAACTGGAGTAGAGTACTGCACTCAGATTTCTGCTCCTTGTTTGTACCCCTTGTCTTAGATCACCAATGATTTGATCTGCTGGATGATCTCTTAGATGTTTATTAGCTGGAGGTATCCTGGCTTCAGGTTGAACTCCTTCAGCTTCTTCAACTTGCTGCACTCCTTGGTCTTCTTCTGCATAAGGTACATGTAGCACTCCCCCTGAACAACAGCCACTATCATCTACATGCTGACTTGCAGTAGGTCCTTCTTCAATAGTGAGCTTGTCCATCTTTTTAGTTACACCTGTGGAGCTGCAAGTACTTCTAGACAACTCATGGTTAATAAGTCTAGTTTCATCAAATACTACATGTACTGACTCTTCTACAACTTGAGTAGTCAAGTTGTAGACTCTATAAGCCTTACTATTGTTGCTGTACCCAACAAAGATTCCCTCTTGGGATTTGGCAGCAAACTTAGTCAAGTAATACTTTCATTGTTAAGTATAAAGCACTTACAACCAAAGATCCTGAAATAGGATAGATTTGGCTTTCTGCCTTTCACAATCTCATAGGGGGTCTTATTGTGGCTTTTAGTAATGGTAGCCCTATTAATTACATGGCATGCAGTGTTCACTGCCTTAGCCCAGAAATATTCTGGGAGAGATGTATCACTTAATAGAGTTCTACCAGCCTCAATCAAGGTTCTATTTTTCCTCTCAGCAATGCCATTTTGCTGAGGTGTTCTTGGTGAAGAAAACTCCTGAAATATCCCAAATTCTTCACATAGTTTTGTCATACTATCAGACTGAAATTCAGTACCATGGTCACTTCTTATCTTGACCACTGTGATGTCTAACTCATTCTGAATTTGTTTGACAAAGCTATACAAGATACTAGGTGTTTTAGATTTCTGTCTAAGGAAGAACACCCAGGAAAACCTTGAGTAGTCATCTACAATCACAAAGGTATAGACCTTCCTACCTAGGCTGTGAACTGGCATAGGACCAAAGAGATCCATATGCAAGAGGTATAAACACCTCACAACATCTATGTTTTCAATGCTATTAAAGGTGGATCTAGTCTGCTTGCCCTTTTGACAAGCTGAGCATATTCCATCTTTAATACACTTAACTTGAGGACCATTCCTCACTAAAGCTTTGCTAAAGAGTTGGCCAATTGTCTTGTAGTTAAGATGGGCTAGCCTCTTGTGCCATTTGACACAATGAGAGACTTTCTCATCAGCTACAAGACACACTGGAGAACCATTGTTCTCACACATAATGTCTAGGCAATAGACATTTCTTTTTCTATAACCTGTCAAAATGATCTCTTGATCATTTGACCTCCTGATATGACAACCATCCTTGACAAATGAGATGTCATATCCTAAATCACTCAGTTGACTTATACTAATAAGGTTATGTTTTAAACCTTTAACATAAGCCACTTGAGTAATAGTTATATGGGAGCTAGAAATGTTACCAAAACCCTTGATGATTCCTTTTTTAGAACCACCAAAGGTGACTTTAGGACCATCCTTGATTGGTGTGAAGTCCTTCAGCAATCCCCTAGTTCCAGTCATGTGCCTGGAACATCCACTGTCAAGTACCAGGCATACCACTGGACGACCGCCAAGGACAAAGAATCGAATTGTCTCACCGTTTCAATTCTACGCTGAACCTTTTAAACGCACAGCGCACGTCACTTCACAATAATATCAATCTATTGCAGAATGCAGGGTTTCGCTAAACACCCTTATTGAATCAAATAGAGGCAACACTCAAATATCTACCAGCCGTTCGAGCGTGTGCTTGTACCAAAAGAGATCCACCAAAAGTAAACGATTGGAAATGATAGATTCTCTCCCAACAAAAATGAAAAACGAGGGTCCGCCCAATCCTTCACGAACTTAAAATAGATCAAAAGAAGATAACAAATATCGTTCGGATCAAAAAACCACGATGAATTCAAAAGTTCGGAAGCAACGCCAAAGAAAACCACCACAAGATCTATCTAAGAGGGAATCACACAAGAGTAGTAATTTCGTTACCCCAATCGGAATAGATGATTCCGATGAAAAATTGTTCGCTCTTTCCACGGCTCCGCCGGAGTCACGCCAAACGGAGAGAAACTCGTCCACCTTCCCTGCATTCACGT